>CVRI01000059.1:826457-1236883 GCA_900005825.1 Clunio marinus
TTGTAAACAAACTTCAAAAGCTATTAGATTATTAAGTCGTAAAAAACAGCAATAATTAAACAACGGTGAATCAGATTATATTTTGAGAAAAACTCATCAAAAAACAGTCGAGCTTGACAACGACGATCGTGACGATCATGTCCATTCAGAAACATAGGGTAGCGATTGTTGCATAACCATAAGGAAACGCTTATGCAACAACAAAGAAGAACATGAAGAATATGAAAAACAATTAAGAAAAGGATTTGATAAATATCAAATCCAAGAAAGTAATAATGAATGAGATGACAAAAGGATTTGATAAATATCAATTCCAAGAAAATTAATAAATGCTCTAAAAGAAAATTCTAAAGAGCTATTAAATTTTATATTGCTTCACATTTTTAGAATTAGTATAAAAGACGCGATTTGACTTAGGAGCGTCGAGTAATTTTTAAACATCCAAACAGTAACAGTGAAAGAAATATAATAAAAGTGGAGAGTCCACAAAAAGTGATTGTGTTTTAATAGTAGTTTGAGTTTGTGACTTTACAGTGAAGCATCGAAGAGGTAGCTGACTACATCGCGACCCTGAGGATTCTAGCTACTCAATCAAAGGAATATCAACACAATAGTTAAGATTGATAAGATTCATGTATAAATTAAGACCAGAAGAAGTCATTGTCGTTCAGTCTTAGTCTCAAGTTTCTAGAATAAATAAGAAGAAGTTTGAAGTTACAAAAGTCGAAGAGTTTCATCGAATTTTAATCACTTTGCAAAATCCATCCCCGATCATTGGGAAAGATTTTACTTCCAGTTATAAGCGAAATATCTTTACACCGGAAAGTGGCTAGAGATAGAAACGGCAAATTCGACACGACCCGATTTCCCCAGTTAGCATAACAATACTTCGAATTTCAACATCATTTATTTTCGGTAGCCGTCATAAAACTCCAAATAACAATTTGAAAACATAACAAAAATATTTTGCATACATAAACATACAGAAACTTGCTCTCTCAATTCAAAAGACAACAAACGAAGTATGCATGCATAAGCTATCCTTAAATGTTGATATTTTTAAAAAAAATATTAGATTACTTAAAATGTTTAGTCTTCTTATCCAGATTTTGTTTTTTGTTTTCATGTTTGAACACGATTTGAAGAAAATTCTTTTAAAAATCTTAATCCTATGAATTTAGTCTCGTTTCATAGCCAGAAGTGAACAGTTCGGAAATATTCTCACTTAAGATTCTTAATTACAGACTGCAATTAAGTAAGACAAATTATTGAAAAAGAAAATTTGAGTGAACTTCTTTCAATGTTATTTTTCTCTGTAGTCTCTGTGAAGAAATGGATTTAAACTTAAATAACCTTAACAAGATGGAAATTAGTTTGGAAAAGTTTGGAACAATCTGTGCATGGATTTTACTATCAATTTCATTGTACTCAACAATTTCAATTGTTCAGTTAATGAATTTAATTTTCTTTAATGGGATTCCCAAAAATGGTGAGTTGAATTATGTCTAATTTTTTGTCTTCAATTATTTTTATTTCAGGTGAAGAATCTGTAATCTTCGGTGTCATTGGTATATTTGGAGGATTTGTAGCGTTCACAAAATCTTCCATAATTTCGTATCAGGCAATTGATGGAATTAAAAAGGTATGAAAATTCGAATTTATAAATTTCAATTTAGTTTTTTGTTTTCATTTATTCACAGAGAAACCCCGTAAAAGTGAAGAATTTTTACAATTTGATGACTACAATCTTCGCCATAATTTTTATAGCTCAAATAGGTTTGCTTTTCGCAGAAGAATCCAAAAATGTTGCTGCCATTTTGATTATCCCTGAAATTATAATTCTCGGAATCTGTGGCTCAATGTCTGAATTGGAAAAAAGATTTGAGAAGGCAGTTGAGTTGGGAGATGAGAAGAAAGTTGTTTTTATGGCTACTGCTTCAGTCTAGATTTCGCCACTTCAACCTGTAAATCGATGGAATTTCAAGACAATTTTTAGTAAAAAGTAAAGTTTAATCATTAGAGTCTATACTTACTATGTAAAATGATCAAAAGAATAAAAAAGAAGTTTGAAGTGTGGACTCAATTTAATTCTTATTAACGCCGCATATTTAACATAAGATCGTGAAAAACTTAACATTTCAAACAAATCTTTGTGAAAAGTTTATCTAACAACCCCAACAAAGAGAAGTTAAAAGAAATATTTATTAATAGACATCAAGATACTTGATGAGTAACGATTCATAAGATCGGAATGGGAAATGAAAAGCTCACTTTTCCAGGTCTATTAGTCACAAGAAAGACATAAACTTGCACAAACACGTAGAATCTCATTGAAAAAACATCATTAAGAACTATTAAGGAAATCATAAATTATGTTTAGAAGAAGATCAAAACATTCTTTTAATAAAAGTCTGTCAAATGCATGAGTCACAGATTTTATTATTTACAATTATTATCAACGTAATTTGATCCCTTAAAATTCGTGAAGACTAAAAGTAAACGATTATTAAGTCTTTAGGGAACAATCTAATTTTTTAGATTCCATCAGTCCAGTTTTGCCATCGTTAGAGTCAAGATCAGAGATTGAAACCACAAGAAAATTGAGAAACATGTGGACAAGTAAAAGCTTGCTAATATTATTTTTGATTTTCTTTGTTGATTCATCACTGAGTGATGAAACTTTGGAATTCTCTTGCATATCGAACTGTGATTGTTCTTCATATCGTGACAAAATGATTGGAAGTTCATGCGTTAATTATCATTGTCGTTGTTTTCACTTAAAAACCAACGTAACAGTAGCATGCAAACGTCAAAAAAGTATTGACGAGAACATTGTTAGGCTTGGTGATTGTAAGAAAAATTCATGCGTTGTTCCGAACACCCATTGCAGACTGGGAGTTAACAAATGTGTTTGTGATGAAAATTTCGTGGTGTCAGAAGATGGAAAAGAATGTTTACTACAAGCATTTTATGGCGATCCATGTAAACAGACATCTCAATGTTTTTATGAGCTTGGACATGGCGCAGTTTGTGATAGCGGTGTGTGTGTCTGTGACTCAATTCATCAAAATGTCACCGATAATAATCGCATAAGATGCAGCCGTAGGTTAAATTATGGTGATGAATGTAAAGAACATCATGAATGCTCGACTTTTCTTGGCAAAGCAACGATGAATTGCATTAAGAACGAGTGCACGTGTCGAGATGGTTATGAATTGTTCGATGCAGACCAAAATAAATGCGTCAAGATGCCAACTTCCACTGGACGTTTAAGTTTTTTTTCTTCAGTTTTCTTTGTTTTCATTGGAAATTTTGTATCATTCATTTAAATTTAATTCAATCATTTTTCAGAAAAACATGTCATAAAATTTAACATGTTCAAAATTTAATCTATTGCAAAATATGTTAGGTAAGTTTTAAAATAAAAATTTGCCAATATTTCTTTAAATTTGCTGAGTAACAAAAATTGTTAAATGAAAAATGAATAAATTCATGTCCATTAATAGATATGAGAAAATTGAATCTTTTGAATTTCTTTGATGCTACGTAGATATTCTAATAACACTTAGATTAAGTCATTCCAATGCAATTTGTGAAACATTGACAGCAAATCTTAAAGGAACCTTATAAGAAATCTTGAAATAAAAAAGTTACCAAAATCTGAATTCAAAGCCATAAAAACCAACTGAATAGCACAAAAATGTGTTACATAAATATGAAATTCTACTTTCATGGTCAAAGTCCATATTCACAAATTCATTGTAAACATTGAATCTTCCAAAAGAAACAAATTGACGGGTTAGTGTCATAAAATTGTAACATAAAACTTCTTCGACCTTTTCCTCAACTAACAAACGTACATTTTGTATCTCCTTTGCTATTTTCATGTTTGAACAAGAACCCTAGAAAAAGTTTTGCTTATTCAAAGTTTTTATCACACACGTGTGTGCACACCAACAAGTTTGTTTTCAAATTGAAACTTGCAATTTAATCTCAGTAGTGAACTCATCTCAAATTTTCTCATTATTGCTTTTGGATTCTTTTTAGGTAAATAGCTTTGCATCATATTATTGTAAGAAAGGTGAGAAAAATTCACGAATAAAATTTGAGAAAGTTTTCTTAATTTTGATTACTATTTTCACTTTAAGTGATCCTCAACTATGAAAATGTTCAAAATAAACTTTAGTCTGGAAAAATTTGGTACAACTTGCGGATGGATATTCTTAGCCATTTCATTGTACTTAGCAGTGACGACCATTCAAATCTTTAACTACATAATATTTGAAAAATCAACAGAACCCGAAGGTGACTTTAAATGTTTCTTAATTACTTCTTTCTTCAGTTAATTATTCTGATACATATTCTAAAATTTAGATACCACCGAAAAGCGTGTTGTCGCAGTTTTATATCTTTTGGTATGTGTTTCAACATTTATAAGATCTTCTGTGATTTCGTACCAGCTGATCGATGGAATCAGACAAGTATGAAAATTTTATGCCAAAGTCAAAATCAACAAAATTTTAATCTTGATCTTTTTTCTTAATTTCCAGCAAAATCCTCGTGAAGTTATGAAGTTTAACATGTTGATGATTGAAATACTTTTCATAATGGCTTTAATTCAATCATTTTTGATATTTAAAAGAAACTTCGTACAAGCGGCTTGTTTAATAGTTTTCGAAATTATAGTTTTTATCGTCTGCTTTTACATCAATGAATTGAAAAAGAAGTTTGAGAAGGAAATTGAATTATTCAATTGTGAAGGAATAGATTTGACTGCTACCCCTGTCCAACATAATCTTCATATTTAAATAAAGTTTATTGAATTTAAACTGAATAATTGATGACTTTCGAAGCTTTAGCTTCTAGTTCTGGAAACTTATTCAAAAGCTACAAACAAAATTTCTCCAAATACTACATTCAGTTCTCTAATAAGTATTCATAATTATATTTCTTTTATTTCATGCGTGCATATTATCAATTGTTGTTTAACACATTAATATTGAGAATAAATTTATGTTAAAGCCGGATAATCATCTTTGGAGTAATTTTTCAATTCTCAGCTAAAGCACATTTTTCTTTCTCGTCATGTCCTATGCATTCAACCGAAGGTCGATGACCACTGTCCCAAATTCCTGGACCACATCGTCGACACAAAGATGTCAAAGTGCAGGGAATCTTAGGAAGTTGTCTAAATTGATGCAAAAGCCCGCGAGCTTTTCGGAGAATTAATTGCCCATCCATGTACATTGCTGTGAGATGATTTTGTAGAAGAATTTATAGAAATATTTTAAAAAAATCTAAGAATTTACCTAACGAACTAAAATGAAGCAACATTTCGTCAGTACGCAGATCTTGGGCAATAACATCTTCAGAGTAAACAGAAATAATAGCTAAGCAAACAAAAAGATGGAAATAATCAGTTAAGTAATTGGCCCAACATGCTTCCCATATTCTTATAGCAACAGCTTCTGTAAATTCTCGTTTGAAACATCTTCGAAATGAAAGAAGAAACACAAATTAATTTACATTCACAAAATTCTTATGTTTTTCATCTTACAACAATATCCATCGATGACAGAATAAAAGTTCCATAGCATCGTTGTGTTTAAGTAAATGTTCATAAAATTTCGGAACAATCAACCGAATTAATTCCCTCAAAAGTTGTAAATGTTCATCGATGTCATTATCATTTGGTGTGCAAACAAATATTGCACGTTGCATAAGACCAACAAAGCACCAAAATGTTTCAGATTCATTTTTCAATTCACATAAGACTGGTGCCAATAAATCGCTCATGCCTTGAGTGTAACTTTGTAAGAAAAATGTCTGTTAGTGATGCAGATGATGAATAATTTAATTAACTTACCTCATTCCAGGATTATAAGAAGCATAATTTAGTAGAATATTTCGCATTATTTCAATATTAGCATTTCCTTCACCAGCAAAGAAAGGATTTCCACGATCTGTTCTCACGACATCTTTCTCAATGACACTTTGAACATTCCTCCAGAATTGAGCTTGTTCTTCTGGTGACATGGAATACAATCGTCGTTTGGTAATCTCTTCATATTCTTGCTTTCTAAGATTTGCAAGTGCAATGCGATCATTAAATGTTGAACTTGTTGAATAGCAGTGAAGTAAAAATGGCCAAATTGTCTTACGTAAGTTCTTCTCGAGACCACCGAAGAACACGCACTTCTTCAACTGTAAATCATCTTCAATTTGTCCCTTTTCATTAAGAAGTTGTCCATAAAAATATTCAGTTGTTATTTTCGGAACTTTTCCTTCTTCGGGATGCAATTCACTGTCGTGCACTTCAGGACGGCAAACCATGAATTGACGATAAGTTAAATTGGTTTCATCTTGACCTGGTGTAACTTTAATGTTATGAAGCAAGCAATGCCATTGATGGAGAACTTGAGCGAGGTGATCTAAACCTCCATGATGAAAGTGAAGAATTTTGTATTGAGATTCACGACTTGCAATCACCAACTGACCTGACGTGCATTGTTCATCATTAAAGAACAAACGAAGCGCCCTCATTTGACTTAAATCAACAGAAAATCGACGACATTTCATTTGTGACTGGTTGTTCTTTCGATTAACGACTGGTGATGACGAAACACTGTCTGGGAATGTTAAATTATGTTTATAAGCGTACATCTCAGCAGTCATCCAATTCGGATTATTTTCATCTGCTGATGAGACTGAGAGTGATCTGATGATTTGTTTTTTGACGGCGTCATCATCAGGAGAAGCAGAAACTTCGAGGTTTACAATGTTAGGATTCGCAATTGTTATGTTGACTGATGTCATTGAACGATGCTTCTTATAATTCTTTAACATTTGAACTGTTGATTCAGTTGAAGTTGGTGCTGAAATTTGATGAGTCAGAATCTTCTGATCAGATTCACCTTCCTGACTCAACAATGGTTCAAGTTCAGCTGATAATTCTTTCGCTTCTTCATCTTCTTGTTCATTCAAAATTCCAATTTCTTTATGTTCATCTTCTTCCATTAGAATAATTTGTTCGTTTACATTCGAATGAGAGTAGCAACAATCGTTGTAGTTTGTGTAATCTGAACTTGATGAAATACTTGCAGTTTCGGAATAATCTGACTTTCCTTCGTAAGCTTGTAAGTTGTCTTTGTTCTTTTGCTGACTTAAAGCGTATTCTTCTGGTTCAATGTAGTTATCCAAGAATGGATTTGTGGTGTTTACAATTTGTATCTGCGTGTTGTTATTGTTGCTACCTTCTTTTTTCACATCTTCTTTGTTTACTGAATTTCTAGAATGCAACATCATTCGTGATTTGATTTGACTCAATGGTGAACAATTCTCTAAAGGTGCTGGACATTTTCGGAGTGTTGAATTGGGTATCCAAGTCAAGAACAATGTCGGACGTTTAGCAAAATTATGTTGGTCAATAAATGTTTTTGTACATAAAGTTAAATATCCAGAATGATGGATAACATCCGATTCTTCTCTCGCCAAAGCTGGTGGATGAACACAAACGTTGTTCTTGCAGAATAAAGTTTCATTCTCTTCATATTCCAATAATTCTGATGAACTTGTTTCGTCAGTGTATCCAAGTATGTAACTTGAAGCTTTCTTAAGAATACTGGAAATTGGCATTGTGAATTTTTTTAAGCTGAAAACAAAGAAAAATGAAAAAGATGAAAAATATTAATGAAACAAAGTAGTCGTCGAGTCACCAAGGCGGGTCTTTTTTATTAAGTTAAAAACTTCTGACATTTGAAAACTTTTATTGATTGGTAAACTTCAATAATCATGTTCACAAATATCAATAGAAAATTCGAGGAAAGCTTTATGAAACTCTGGGGAAAACATGAAAGATAAAGAAAAAGAAGACCACAAATTCCTAACTCAATTTTCATTTTTATTTGAGTTTCCTTATTGCTGTGCTTCTTAATTTCTACTTACTTTAGATTTCAATAAATTTTCCTTCAAGTTAAACGAAAAATAAATGAAATTCAGTTAAAATAACTTTACTGTATTTAAGATTGAAGTAAAAATATTTAATGTCAAGAAAAGTTGGATCGTTATCAATTTTCGAAAGAAAACTAATCAACGCGCATGTTCACCGAAATCTTCGAAAATTTTCATAGTTTATTTAAAAGTCAGATGTTGTCAACAATCTTTTTTATTTATCAAATGACAACAAATCACGCAAAAATAATTTATAAAAAGAAAAGAAAAAAGCAAAAATCTTGTCAAAATTGATTTCTTTCAATTTAAAAGCTGACATTCATTGGAAATATTTTCACAAAATATTTTAATAATTTGACATGATTTCCAGTCACGATTTTCCTACATTATTTTTCAAATAATCTTTTGTAATTTATTTCATTATTCAAAAAGCTGAGAAATGCGTTGAAACAAAGAAATCTCTTTAAAGTTCAGAATAATTTATTTAATTTCACACATTTTTATTTCATCAATTTAATCATCATTACTGTTGAAGTTTTCTTCATTTTCACACTCGTTAGCATCAATTTCTGATGATTGTTGATTTGGTTCGACTTGAAACTCATCTACAGAAATTTGATTTTGTAGATAAATTTTTTCGACTACTCCATAATGTTTACGTTTGAAATGCCTGAGAAGATTGCTTTGATTTGATGACTAAAAGAATATTTCAAATAAAATTTGTGTAACATATTTTGACATAAAATAAAAACTCACTGTAAATATCTGTTGACATAGTTGACATCTGACTGCATCTCCTCTACCTGGAACTTTATCAAAATAGCCGTAAATGCCAGGCGTGCCTCTTCGAAGTTGTTGTTTAACAGGCACGTCATCGTCAACTTCCATTTTAGCTTCAATCTCATTTAATTCATCGTCATCTTCATTTTCCTGAATACTTTGCACATTTTGTTCTGATTTTTTGCTAACATTTACAGACATATCCGGATGTCTACGATAGAAATGTCTGCTCAAAGTACTTTTTGAATTTGACTATGTAGGTAGAAAATTTTAAAATCTTAAAAAATATTTTATGTTTTAAAAAAACATTCAAACTCACCGATAGATTGAAATTACACAATTTACAAAGGACACGATTAGTTTGACCTTCAATTTCTTTGAAGAATTTAAAAATGCCATTTGCATTGGGTCCAACAGAAGCTTTTTTATATACTCTGTTTGTATGCACTGGATTGTCTCTATTCTGACTTTTGAATTCTTTGTACAATTTCATATGTCTTTGTCTGAGATGTCTGAGAATGTAACAAGTTGAATAATTTTTACCAACCTAGGTAGAGATTGAGACAACATAGAATTATGTATGCTTAAATTATTAAATATCACAGATAAATACCGGAAATGTTCTTTTACATGCTTTACAACTCATTCGATCTTTCACGCCTTCAATTTCGTTGAAATAGTTGTAAGCAGAACTTTTGGCTTTAAAATTTAAGTCTTTGAACATAGAAATGTTTTCAACTTTAGACGTTTCTGCTTCACTCATTTTTTCATCATCGTTATCCGAATAATCAGAAGATTGATTATTGTAATCGAAGTCGCTTCTTTTAATTCTCTTTGACGGAGGAGTCAAATTGCTTACATTTTCTCCATTCTGACTTTTGAATTCTTTGTATAACTCGAAATGTGTTCGTTTAAGGTGTCTTAGTATGTTACAAGTTGAATAACTTTTACCAACCTTGAATAAGAAATAACATAAAATCTCATAATTATTTTATATCACGAATAAATATCACAAATCAATACCAAATATGTTTTGTTACATGTTTTGCAACTCATTCGATCTTTTACTCCTTCGATTTCGTTGAAGTAGTTGTAAGCGGAACTTCTGACTTTGAAATTTATATCTTCGAACAACGAAATGTTCTCAACTTTAGACGTTTCTGTTCCACTGACGTTCTCATCCTCAAAATCTGAATTATCAGAAGATTCATTATTATGATCGAAGTCGCTTCGTCTTGCATCTTTATTCCTCGTTGTCGGAGAATGTAAATTGCTTACATCTTCTCCTTTCTGACTTTTGTATTCTTTGTATAACTCGAAATGTTTTTGTTTGAGATGTTTGAGAATGTTGCAAGTTGAATAACTTTTACCAACCTAGAGATTGAGGCAACACAGAACTGTTAAGGCTGAAATGATTTAATATCAAAAATAATTACCAAGCACGTTTTTCCACATGTTTTACAACTCATTCGATCTTCTACACCTTCGATTTCTTTGAAGTAGTTGTAAGCAGAGCTCCTTCCTTTAAAATTTTTATTTTCGAACAGAGAAATGTTTTCAGTTTTAGACGTTTCTGTTCCACTGAGGTTCTCATCGTCATAATCTGAATTATCGGAAGATTCCTCATAATAATCGATGTCACTTTCATAAATATCGATGTCCTGCTCTTGTTTGACTGTTACAAGTTCAATGTTTGCAATTGGTGGACTGCTGCAATAAATTGTGAGACGACTTCCATCATCTGCTTCTTCAATTGCCTCAACAGAATTATTTTTAAGGAAAGTACTAATAATATCATGTTTATTGAGTGGAACTTGATTTAATATTTCTTCTATGGGCTGCTTAATTGGATTTAACTTTTTATTCGAACCTTTTCGTCCATCAACTATGCAAGTCTTTTGTTTATTTCTTACTTTCGTTTGAAATGTATAAAAGTTTACTGTCATGTCCTTACATTCAGTGCATATTGTCATTTTACTTTCATGTGATGCTTCAACCTGAAAACAAAGCGAGATTATAATTAATTAATTTCTTGTTTTGATTATATTTTTTTTACCTCATAGGAAATCAAGTTTAAATCACTTATAAGTCGTTTTATGGATAAATATTTGGTATGAAATTGAAAGAATGTATCAAAAATTCTATGTTGATTTGATTTTATTTGTACACAAACACAGCATGTTTGGTTTAAAGGTTTTAAATTAATTTTTGACATTTTTTTGTTTATTTTCACTTTGTATTGAGTTTTCTTGTATGGAATTCTAGAATTCATATGCGAATCGCAATTGTTTGAAATTTATTTTTCCGTTAATTTTATCAAGAATGTTGAAATTCGTTATTATCTAAATTGTTGAATTGCATGCTATCAGAGATTCAACCAAACGTTATTTCTTTGAACCCTAAAAACATCAAGATAATTTCCATCATCTTTCTCCCTCCGAAATCAATAATTAAGATTGGCAGTTTTTAGAGTTGTCACTGACAATAATAATTTTTAAGATAGCAAACGAAAGAAAAATACTAAATGAATCTGGTTTGGAAATGGTTTATTAAATAATAGTAATAAATAATTCAATATAGAGATATGTTATACCTAATTAAATATATTTCAATGAAAAAATTCTTTCGAATAAAAGAAATGAAATGATCAATAATTCTTATTGCATTAAATATTTAAGTATTAATTCTTTAAGAAATTATTTCTCGACAAACTACCTAATTTTTTACAAGTGATTAAGATGTTGATGTCAGAAATCGCAACATCATTTCTTGAACTTTTCATAACCTCAGGGAAAAAAAATTGATAAGGAAATAATATTTCAAAAATTATTATTTTCAATGAAGATTGCAGCTAATAATTTCTCATTCTGTTTAATTCAGTTCAATCATTCAGTTCTTTCAATCCCTTTTTTGTAAAGATAAAAGGAAGAAATATTGTGATGAGAGTAAAGTAAGTAACAAATTAATTAAAAGCAATTGATAATAAAGAAAAATATGAAATATTCATTGATAAATTCATGTAGAATTTCATTGATTTTACTGATGATTGTGCGACATTCTTCAAGTGAAGAAGTGACTCAGCCAAGAGAAGTGTCATGTGAGACGATTGATTATTTGCAATGGGAAGTTGCTGGAGTTCATACAACGTGCATAGTGAATACAGCGTCAATTGATGTTAAAGAATTCACATTTGCTTCAAGAATTGAGAACATTACTGGATTGGACTTTGACGCAAACAAAAAAGTTGAATATCTTCCCATTTTTATACACGAAAAATTCCCAAATCTTGAAGCACTGAGTGCTTATGATTGCAGCATAAAAGAAATTTCAAAAGAATCTTTCAAAGAGTTAAATAAATTAAAAGTTCTTTGGCTGAGTGGAAATCAAATTCAAAAAATCGAAAGTGATGTCTTCAAAGATTTGACACTTCTAGAAATTGTTGATTTAAGTAAAAAAAATTTATTGAACCATTGTATTAAATTGCTAAAATATATTTTCATAATTCAGGTTTAAATCAAATCAGTAGCATGAAAGGAGACTCATTTGAAGGTTTAAAACATTTAAAAGCTGTCGGATTGAAGGGAAATATGTGCATTAATCAATTGTTTATCGGCGAAGATCAACTTTCAACAGTGGATGGAATTGTCACTGCGAAGTGTGCTGAAGCTGCAACATCTATCGTCACATAAATATTCACAACATAAATAAAATAAATTTGAATTACCAACAAGAAATAATTGTTTTTAATATTTTTATATGATTGTGTTTGTTTCTTATCACCAATTACGCGAAATACTATTTCTTTCAACTTCCATTCATGGTTTTTATTTTCTTCTTTCGTATCTAAATGCATATTGAGAGAGCGAAGCTTTTATTTTCGTTTGCCATTTATTTAGATTCTCTCCGCAGTTGGTCGCGAATAGTCGTCTTCGATCATCGTTAAGATGTTTAACAATTTTTCTTTCTTCATTATTTTATTACTAATCGATTTAATTGTATCGGCACCAGTTAATAATTTTAGTAGAAAAGATTTTGAGACAAATGTTTCGAGTAATTTTAGCACAGATAAGCTGGTGAGAGTTTGTTAATAATTAATGAAAATATTTCGATTCAACATAGTTTGTGTTAATAGAATTTTCATTTAAATTTCATGGTTTTAATCAATGTTAAACTTGACAATGAAAACTTTATCTCAGATAACGTTCATGCAGACCTTCGGATATTTAGAAAAGCCAAAGACCGAGGGAGAAGAACTTAAAGCAGAATTTTTATATGCGGAAGACGCAGTTGTTCAAGGCATTAAAAAAATTCAAAAGTTCGGTGCACTTCCAGATACTGGCGTTCTAGATGAACAAACTTTAAAGCTTTTGTCAACGCCGCGTTGTGGAAATAAAGATGTGATGAGCTCAAGTGAAAGACATAAACGATATATTGTTGGGTCAAAGAATTGGGGAAAGCGACAAATTACATATTTGTGAGTAAGAATTCCCCAAAAAAAAAATCCTTTTCTGAACTAAACTTTTCAGCATTGCAAATTGGAGCCCTAAAGTCGATGAATCGAAGATGATTGTGTGGGGGGAGATGGCTTTTCATGCGTGGGCACAATATAGTAGATTAAAATTCAAGCGAGTTTATGATTCATCAGCTGATATTATAATCGCATTCGGAAGTTACTTTCACGGTGATCGTCACCCATTTGATGGACCAGGTTCGATTTTTTCAATGATTTTTCACAAATGAAAAGCATCTGATTAAATGTTAATTTCAAGGGAATATTCTTGCACATGCATTTTATCCATACGAGGAGAATGCTTATGGTGGTGATATCCATTTTGATAACGACGAGAATTGGAAAGAAGGCGCACTTACAATGGATGAAGGAGTCGATTTTCTAACTGTCTTAGTTCATGAACTTGGTCATTCGTTGGGACTTGCCCATTCCCCGGTTTATAGTTCGATCATGTTTCCATATTACAAAGGTTTTTGTCCTATGATTCATTCATTTATTTCAATCGAATGTTTTGTAATGATTCATGATCGAATGTTTCTCTCTTATTACGAATATTTTCAGGTGTTACACCCGCACAATTGGACTATGATGATATATTAGGGATGTATACTTTGTATAGTAAGTTCAATTTATTTTTATTTTTGATGTTTTATGATAATCGAATAAAATATTATCAGTTAGTAAAACTTTGGTGGAAAACTCTGACGACATTGAAACAGAATCGTCAACAATCATACCTGAAGACTCTACAAATGATTATTCCAATGAAAGTCAAGAAACAGAAACTGAGAAGACTCATGACGAAGAAGAAAAGGAAGCTGATGTTTCACAAACTAACCATGATGAGGAAGAAACTGTGAGAAAATAATTAAATTACAATTAACTGTGAAGTTAAACGTCTTTCATGTTGATTCATTTTAGGAAGGTCCTGCACCATATTTTTGTGATGGAAATTTCGATGCTGCAACATTCGTCAAAGGTGACATTTATGTTGTCAAAGAGAATTACGTTTGGCAATTCAACAGAGATTTTGATATAATGGAAAACTTCCCGAAACGAATTGATAAAGTTTTCCCAAATCTTCCGAAACGATTTAAAACAATTGACGCAATTTATGATGTTCCTGATGAAGACGAAATTGTTTTCTTTTCCGGGAGTGAATTTATCACTTACGACAATCGAGGACCAATTTACAATGCTTACAATATCACACGATTCACAAATGATCCAGATATAGAGAAAATTGATGCAGCGATGGTTTGGTGTAAGAGTTTAATTTTCATAAAAGATTATCAATTGAATCTTTTGCTTATTTGCAGCAAAGAATAACAAAACTTATCTCTTCTCAATGGATCGTTTCTGGAAATATGCAGAGAATCGACAAATGGAAGCATATTATCCAAGAGTCATTTCAAGAGTTTGTTTTATCATTAGCAATCAAATAAAACTGATTAAAATGTTTTTCTTTTTAGTGGCATGGAATTCCACAAAATCTTGATGCAGCAATTTCTATTCAAGGTGGTGAAACAATTTTCTTTAAAGGAAGTGAATATTGGATTTATGATAATGCGAAAGTTCGTCCTAAAAAGCATTATCCAAAAGATATCAGCAATTTATTTAATATTTGTTATGATTTATGATGATTTAAATTAGATTTTATGTTAGAGATTATTGTGAGACTTCTAAGAGATATTGTGACTGTAAGAAATCAAATAAAATAAATGTTTTCATTATCTTTATCTTGAAAAACACGTGAAGTTTTAAATAGTCTGTGAAAAGAGTAAAGCGAGCCCCAGTTTGATATTCACGGGTCGTCTATAAAGTCATCTTTTGAATGTATTTTGATAATCTCTCTCAAGCTTTAAATCATTTTTGTGTATTTCCGAGTCGGAGCAATTTTTTTCAGTCGAGAATGTAACGTTGCGGGAAGATGAAGATAATTGTAGTTTAATTTATAAAATAATAATGTTAAAATATTTGGAAAATTCTGTCCCACGTCAGCCACAAGATAGCAGAATAGGATGGCGATGCATCTTTGGTGTTTCACTAGTTTTCGTAAGATTAATTAATATTTCCATTAAATGAAAACTTTAAGAACCTTTATTCTTTATTTTAGATCTTCAATGTATCTTTAATACCATCCTTTGAAATAATGTTTGAATCACTATTTAAAGAAAATTATGAAGGATCTGTTGTTGTTTTAAGTTCCTTCAAATTTATCACAAACTTTACAATTATTGTCACAGGATTTTTAATTAAAAATTTATCAGCACGACTGTTTGTGACGATTGGAAGTACTGTGACGTTTATTGGTCTTATCATGACCTCATTTGTCACAACACTAACACAGCTTATTTTCACTTACTCGATCGTTATTGGAATTGGGTTAGGACTTTTAAACCCAGCAGCTTTCATCGCTGTTCTATCATGCTTCACATGTCACAAAGAATATGCAATAAGTGTTGGATTTGCAGCTTTAGGATTTGGACAATGGATCATGCCAATGATTGTTGAGAATATTTTGCAATCTTTTCAATTTCAAGCAACTGTTTTAATTGTCAGTGGTCTTTCTGTGATTGGCCTTTTAGGAGGATTTTTAATCGTTCCAATCAAATGGAGACCTTGTGAAATGGAAGAAGATGATGAATCACAGCCATTAATCCGTAATAGGTCAATCTTAATGAATATTTTTCGAGCCACCGATATGAATTTATTATGGAACTCAACATATATAATCATTGTATTGGGGCTAGGAATAGTTTACACTTGTTCAACGAATCTCAAAGCCATTCTTCCCATCTACTTACAAGTAAGTTTAAATTCATTTCCAACCGAAAGTTTCTTTAAAGTTTTCATTTTTAGAAAAGAAATTTCAGTGATTTTCAGATCAGTTACATGTCCTTGATTATCACATTATCGGACATAACAACCCGATTAGCTTATCCTTTTATTTTGAAATATGTAATTAAGAAATCGAGTCGTTTTACTTTCCTGATTGGAGTTATTGGACTTGGAATAACTCGAATAATTATTGTCAACTGTGATTTCATTAACTTTGTTATATTACTTTTAACATGTTCAGCTTTAGGATGCTTTCGAGCACTTACCGTAGTCAATCAAGTGTTTATACTTTTGGACTTTTGTGAAGATAATTGTCACACTAAGCTTCCTGGAACATTAGGATTAAGCGTTGTTATCAAATCAATTATGCTTGCTTTGTTCAGTTGGATTTTCGATGAAATTCAAAAGCTTTCACAAAACTTGCAAGTTAATTTTTATGTTCATATCATTCTATTTATTATTATTGTTTTAATGTGGTTTTTAGAATATTATAAGACAAGATCACGAAATACTTAGTAAATGAGCATAAATTAATATTTACAAAAATATTCACCACGACCGTTGAAATTTAAAAGTTTTTCAACACAGTTGAGAGAAACTCACCATAAAACGTGTTCAATTAAATTCCAGCTATTCTACTTATCTTTCTATCATTTTTCAACACAATTTTGTTTAAGAAAACTTTTAAAACAGTTAAGAGCTTTTTAAGACATTTTAATAGCAATTTATGATTGAGTTATGAGAGTCCTTGAAAGAAGTGGAAATATTAATGATTCTTTGAAAACAACTATCCGAAACTTATGAACATCTAGAATAATATGAATAAATTTCTTAGGAAATCGAAATGTGAATCATCAAGCCTTTTTAAATGTTAATGCTTTAGTTCCCCTTCGCTTTAAAAATGCAGATTTACAGTCCCGACATGACCAAACACAAATACAACATCCCCACTCAAGTCTGTCTTGAAATCATTCGCTTTAAAGTCTTCAATTTGCCATCAAGCATTTTAGTTTACTTTTGTACGTTCAACAGTTTACAAGTGGAAAAGTAAAGCTTCCGAGACAACCTCGGTTAAGTAAACTCGACAAAAATTAATTTTTTTACTACTTAAATAATAAATCATACTAAATAAAGTGCATCAATACCGAATCATGTTTAAGTTTATGCTGATTGCAGCGCTGGTGTTCTCAAGTGGTAAGTTTTTATTTATGAAAAAAATAAAAATAGTTTTATATTGAAATTCAACGAAATTCGAGAAAAAAAGAAAGAAGAAGAAAAAAGTGAAAATGATCTTCCATCGATCGCGGTGCTTTTATTCAAGAAAATTTAAATTGATTATTGATAATTTATTATATTTTAAGTCGTTGGACTGAAAAATAAAATTATTATCAGTGTGAAGGAGACGAAAAAAAAATGTTAAAAATTCAAATTATTTAAGAAGAGAAAAAGAAAAATAATCGAAAGAAAGTTTTCTGATCGAATTCATCGCATGTGATGTTGATGACGTAAAGTTTAAGCTTTTAAAAATTATAAAATATTTAACTTTTGCATAGCAGAAAAAATGCAAATTTAATGTCGATGAAGTCCGATGATCGGATTAAGTTGTCCTTTCGCGGGGATAATTTCTTTGTCCATCATTTGATGGACATATTAAATCGTCAAACGTATTGTGCCGACATTGTCATTTTTAATCTCTTCCATCCGATTAAAGTGTGTTGTTTTTGTTATTCAAATTCTCATGGGTTAAATGAAAGTGAAGCGAACAATTCAAATGTATTCGACGATAAATATCCATTTTTATTTCCACAAATATTTAAAAGTTAAGATTTCGATTTCGATGGAAAATAAAATGATGTCAGGTCGGTAACAGAGATTCGATCTCCATAAATATGCAAATGTATTCAGAAATGTTCTTATAACTGTCCTTGTTGTAAATTAAAAATGAGTTGAAATTTTTTTGTAATAACATCTGTTGAGAATCTTCCGTATAGCTTCCAGATCATTTCGATAGCAAAACATGACACAGAATTCTGGTTCTGCAAGTTATATCAATAATCTTTCGAAAATTTACATTTTTATCACCTTGTAGAATCGCAAATCACATTCACAATATTTAAAGAATGAAAACAAGCGACGCACTCAATCATGTCTATAACTACAATCTAAAAGATATATTGGAATTGTTGAACAGCTCAAGTTCTTGTTGCTTCGTAACCTTGACCAAGGATTCCGATGAAAAGCAAAAGTCCAAAAACTCATCGCTTTAATTAAATCCTCATTGACGAAACTCAAATGTCAAGATTAAGAAATTGAATCGTGGTTGCTTTTGTATCAAGAAAAGATATTTTTCTGCAGCTACTGCTGTATTAGTTGCTACTTTTGTTTCATTTTATTCGGATGAGTGGCATGAAGAAGGAGCACAACTCATTAAACTGTAGGTGGGCCTTTAAAGCTGAACTATTACGATGTTACAAAAATAATGAACAATCTGCAAATTTGAATTTGAAAGTAGTTTCGCTTAAAGATCAACCCAAGTATATTCTTGCCATGACTTTCGTTTTCCGTTGTTTCGAGTCGAAGACTTAACGCGCTCATGAATAATTTCTTAAGAAATCATAAGGCACAAGTCATTGGAGGAACAATAAATTTGCAGAAGTTATGACACTTTTGCTTTCCTTCATGCTGTCTGTTAAAGATTGAAACTATTTTCATTGACGCTTCTCTTTATGTAACGCAATACTCTTTTTACTGATTTACCGGAGAAACCAGCAGCTGCTTGTCCTTCGAATTTCAGAAATTCATATTCAGAATGTTTATGAGATATCTGCTGAAACTTGCTCGAATGAAAATGTCTTCTAGTTTAAATAATAACCAAGCAATAAAAAAAGAAAAACAAAGTTGTAAGCAAAGTAATAAAACTCTGTTGATTGCATAACAACATTGATTGAACATCTGCATTGTTTTATTGCCGATGGTGAGAGAGTTAAATAAACATATTTCCGTGGGGGCCTTGACCCGGAGTTTCATCGCTTCATACAGCTACAACTTGAACGTGTCGCACTTATCACACTTTATTTGTTACCGGCGATCGCCGACAATCTGTGTGTGGGGGTTTTGAGTTTTCAAAAATAAAACCAGATCAGACAGCATTCCTTTAACTTCTTGTTTTACTTATGTATTTGCACAATAAATCCGCTCGATGGATTTTTACCTCATCTGAAAGCCGCAAAAAATAAGACAGCAAATTAAGCAACAAAAATATGAATAAGAAGACATTTTCATGTTGGCATAACAGAAATATTTCTCTGTTATTCAACGATCCAACAAAAATGATAAGAATTCATGAACATTATGGATCTTTCTTGAAGATATTTGCTTCCATGTTGCTGCTGATGAAATCTTTTACTTACAAAAAATGAAATGAAAATGGAAAGTGCAGAAGAAGAGAACTTGCATGTTATGTTTCCTGATTGTTTATAATGATTTACTGGCTTTGTTTGTGAAAGCATCGATTAATTCTCTAAACAAATAATTGAAGAATAAATAATTAACACAATACAACAAAGGAAAAAAGAAAAAGAAAACTTTTTTCTTAGACTTTCTTAGGTCGTGTCAGTTGTTGGCAAAGTTATTTGAAATGCGACGAAATTTGTTTGCATAGTGAATTAGCAAATAGATGCTTGTTTAGTTGGAAGGGGGCTCATTTACAAATAACGGCACACAAAATTGTTTTTCGTTTTCAGTTCAATGTTGATATCGAATGTAAACAAATCATGAAATTAAATAAAAGCTGCTGATTGCTTCACATATTTCCACGCAAATTTCACCTTCACCTCGCCCAATGATCATCCTCATCACCGTCTTTCTTTTATATCCATTTCCAATTCGTAATTCGTAAGACAGACTGAATGAAAAATATAAAAATTTCTTTATTTAACATTAGCTGTGATGGTTGATGTGTTGAGACGTGAAATGTTTCATTGATTATTAAAACCGTCATTGGACACATAAACCGCTAAGCAATGTGAATGAACCAAAATATTAAAGTTTGGAATCTTCCAATCGTTCAACTTTTTTACGTCTTTTAAAAGCAGCGACTTCATTAGACATTCTCGTTATAGAGAATTCGAGAAATTTTTCTGCATCGTAATGAATGTTTGCCTTTTAAAACGTCAGAGAGAAATTTTTCATGTTTTCGCGACACTTCATACTCGCTACAATGCTGCGTAGGTGATACAGAAATGATTATAAATTACTCATTAAAATTTGTTATGAAATATTTAATAAATCATGAAACATTTTATAAAAAAATTTTGTGATCGTTTTAGCAAACAAGAAAACGACATAATGAATGTAATTAGTTAAAACTTGCTGCACAACATGAATAGCATCGACTAAGTATTCTTGAAACAATGAGAATGTTTCTGTAATTTGTGACAGCTTAAAGTGTTAATTTTCAATGCATTTGACAATTTCTCTTTCTCGTTAAATGAAGCAATGTTATTGTTCAGTAATGTCATTGAAGATTACAACATGATTGTTGCACATTCTAAGGGTGAAATATTCACTTATAATTATCAATTTCCGTGTTTCTAATTCCCTAGACATTATGTTCGTTTGTTTGTTGTCAAAAGTTGTGAAAAACCAAAAAACTAAAACACAAAACCAATTCCAAATATGGTGGATGAAAAAATTGTTAAAATAAAAATTGCACACACCATCAGACTTTGTAAAAAAAGTCGCAAAACACGTCTTATTTATTTCGATTGCATAATAAATACATTAAAGAAATTTGTTTTCAATATTTCTCTGCCTTTGCAAAGTTGTTTGATAAATTTACAAATAAGAAGAATCTTAAATTGTATTTACTTTGATAGATGATTTGTAATATGAAACTTAAGGTGTTACCATCTTGATTGCATACAATCGGAATCATAAATAAATTTCATGCCAGCGACCTTTCATGATATCGCAACCAAAACAACAACATAACAAGAAGACAAGAAATAAAAATTGTAAAAATATTTTCAAAAAATATCGACGGCGTTGTAAAGTGCAGTGCTTTGACGTGATGACTCTGATTGACCTACTTACAGATTGTTGCGCTTTTTTTTTCTCAATTGCAAGAGATTATTTTCTTTTTTCGTGCCTTACAAATCATTCACCTTCGATTGCCTCTTGAATGATGAATTTATGGGATTGCCTCGCATTTGGCATTTGATCTTGAAATAGGCGTAAAGTTTATCTGCTTATTATATGATCACTTACACATTTATTTTGACAAACGTCATCGGTTAAATTCCAAAATAAAATTAGTAAAAAAAACCTTTTGATGATCTTTTATGAAGCTTATTTCGTGATTTTTTTTTTTGTCTTTTGACAGATAGAGAAAAAAACTTTCAATTTCTATGGAATTAAATTTAAATATCAATTTATGCATCATGCATAATTATTATGCATAATTATCGAATATCTTATTCGTGAGCGAAAAGATATTTTTTAAATGCATAATCTTACTTGTTAACTATCACATTCACATAGAAATGTTGTGATTAATTAACGAAAAATACACGACGAATAAGCAAAAATATGATTGAAGCTTTCGCTGTATTTAATTAAATCATCAAAATAACAAATGCATTAACTTCAATCAACGTTTTTCGTCTTTTCAGCCACCGCAATAGTTCATCGTGCAAAACGTCAAACATCTGACGACACCCCAAAGAAGACCGAAGAATCATTTGAGAAGGAATTGTGTAAAGACAAAGATGCTGGAGAATGGTTTCGTTTAATTGCAGGCGATGGTGACAATTGTCGTGATGTCATCCAATGTACATCTTCGGTAATAATTCTTCATAAGTTAATTAATTTTAATTTCCCAACACGGAACTAAATCAAGACAATTAAAAATATTCATAATAAAATATCCAAGGCTGTCATTGATAAATAATCTGTCAATCAAACATTTCTTTTAAAATTTTTCCTTCGCTTTCTTCTTTTTCATTTCATGTTTATCGTCAATAACTTTTTTAGGGTTTGCAAGCTATTCGTTGTCCAGCTGGTTTGTATTTTGATATTGAGAAACAGACTTGTGACTGGAAAGCTGCTGTGAAGAATTGCAAGTCAAAGAATAAAGAACGCAAGGTGAAGCCATTGTTGGTAACTGACGAACCTTTGTGTCAAGATGGATTTTTGGCATGCGGAGATTCATCCTGTATCGAGCGTGGATTGTTTTGTAATGGTGAAAAAGATTGTCCAGATGGTTCAGACGAGAACTCGTGTGGTAAGTTAAAATTATTCGCTAAGTCTTTCAATTACTTTGCACATTGATTTTGCACACGCTTGTCAGTCAAATTAAGCTTTTCATCATTAATCATTTGATCGGCATTGATGTTAATAAAGTCAGTGATTTTTAATAAAAAAAAAGCATCCTAAACAAGTTAGCCCCCGGAAGCGAAACTTTTTTTAATTTCTGTCTCAAGCTGGTTCAAGTGCAAAAGCTTTTTATTTAATTATTTATTTAAAGTGGTCATTTTACCATCAAATGTCTCAATGTTTTGAAAATAAACATTTGAACAGGCTAACGAATAAAAATGCCACTTGCCTCAGACATCGAGTTCATGTACAAGCTCTAAAATTGTCGCTTAAAAATGCGCTCAATTCATTCTTAATAAATATGTTGTCAAGCGGTTTACCTTGAGAACTTGATTTGAAACTAACTCGACGAACAACCAACGTCACTAACAAATAAACACGCCGGGACTTTCCAATTCATCACCGGCAGTTAATCTGTTCAGATCATGGGATCTAAAGTATTAAATAATTGGCGAAAAGTTATTTTATTGCCGGCGCCAACTCACCTTTGATTGCCATCTCAAAAAAAACTTCATAAAATTTATCATTCATCTTGAGCGTTTCTCGCTGCTTATTGACGTGAAAGGCAAAGCTTTCCTTGGGACTTTTCAATAGTTCAGTCCAATTGTTGATTTCTTAATCTGCTGCTTTTTAATCATCTAATAATTTGTAACATAAGCGACGTACAAGACCATCAACTTTTAATTGATGAAGCATCAAAATTATATCATTTAATAATTTCGTCTTCTCTCCGACTTGAATCCATGAATGCTTAATTTCGAAGGTCTGCGCTTTCGACTTTTATCGGCTTTCACCTGTCTTCTTTTTAACTCTTTTATTTCATTTTATGTTTTTCTTTTTTTTTGCACAACTTTAATGATGAGCTTCAAGTGTTATTCTTATTCACTAAGTTGCACAATCACATTTAATTTGATGACTTGTCGTTATTAGTTATAATCAAAATTATCATCATTTATTTATTCATCATCGTAAAATAGACGCAGAAACTGATCCAAACAGAGCTCCACCATGTGATCCATCAGTTTGTGTTCTTCCTGATTGTTTCTGTTCCGAAGATGGCACAACAATTCCTGGAGATTTACCAGCAAGAGATGTTCCACAAATGATCACAATTACATTCGATGATGCCATTAACAATAATAACATTGATTTGTATAGAGAAATGTTCAATGGAAAGAGAAAGAATCCGAATGGTTGCGACATTAAGGCTACGGTAAGAAAACTGAAGCAGAAATCGAGATATTAGTTCCTTGAAATGTAAAGTTTAATTTAATTTACAGTACTTTGTATCCCACAAATACACAAACTACTCGGCTGTTCAAGATACTCACAGACGCGGACATGAAATTGCTGTGCACTCAATTACGTAAGAAAGGCGACGGTGCTTCTAGATAAATGTAATATGGTTTTCGTAATTAATTTTATTTTCATTAAAATTCAGTCATAATGATGATGAACGTTTTTGGTCAAATGCATCAGTTGATGACTGGGCCAAGGAAATGGCTGGAATGCGCATAATATCAGAGAAGTTTGCTAACCTCACTGACAATTCTGTTGTTGGAGTTCGAGCTCCTTATTTACGTGTTGGTGGTAACAACCAGTTTACGATGATGGAAGAACAAGCTTTCCTTTATGATTCAACAATTACTGCACCATTATCGAATCCACCACTTTGGCCTTATACAATGTACTTCCGTATGCCACATCGTTGTCATGGAAATTTACAAAATTGCCCAACAAGAAGTCATGCAGTTTGGGAGATGGTAATGAATGAACTTGACAGACGTGAAGATCCCACCATTGATGAAGATATTCCCGGATGTGCTATGGTTGACTCTTGTTCCAACATTTTGACAGGTAACACAACGCGTTGATTTATTATGAAAGAAAAGAAATCAAAAATTATCATTATAGGCGATCAATTTTATGCATTTTTGAATCACAACTTTGAACGTCATTACGACTCAAATAGAGCTCCATTGGGTCTTTATTTCCATGCTGCATGGTTGAAAAACAATCCCGAATTCCTTGACGCTTTTCTTTATTGGGTTGATGAAATCTTGGCTAATCATAATGACGTTTACTTTGTAACAATGACTCAAGTTATTCAATGGATGCAAAATCCTAAAACGTCTGGAGAAATTAAGAACTTTGAACCATGGAGGGAGAAGTGTGCTGTTGAGTTCAACGCTAAGCCAGCTTGTTGGGTACCAACATCATGCAGATTGACATCAAAGGAAGTTCCCGGGGAACTTATCAACCTCCAGACATGCGTGAGATGCCCGAACCACTACCCATGGCTTAATGACCCAACTGGTGATGGTTTCTTCTAAAAACAAAAAGATTTCAAGACTTAAGACAATGATGAGCGATATTCTTTAGAAAATAAAAGCTCGATCAGCATCACCATGAGTCAGTGCCAGTTAGACTATAAACTTTTTTTCATTCATCTTTCTTAATTCTGCTCATAATTTTTTTCTCTTAAAATTCTTTTAAAAGCTTTCTGTCTTAAGATGAAAAAAAAGAAAAAGTTAGAAATTGATAGATGATATTTTGGATTTATTTTATTGTTATTTATTGTCTTCATGCGCATCAAAAAATGTATAAAATTTCTTTTACTATTTTGATGTCGATTATTTTTTTGCATTAAAATATGCACAAATAAAAATTCTTCTTGAAATAAAAAATACCTATATGTTTTTCTGTTAAAAAAGTTTATAATTAGACATTAAAAGATTAAAAAAACTTAGGGTAAACAAGGTATTGTGAACACAATGTTTTTTGTAAGGTATTGTGAACACACGTAATTTCGAATGCGATTTTCTTCGCTATTTTGCATTCAAATGGATCAAAACTTTGTATAGAAGTAGAGTAGATAGTTCAAACTACTTCTATACAAAGTTTTGATCCATTTGAATGCAAAATAGCGAAGAAAATCGCATTCGAAATTACGTGTGTTCACAATACCTTACAAAAAACATTGTGTTCACAATACCTTGTTTACCCTACTTAGAATCAAGCTTAGAATAAAGCATTCTGACGAAACGATATTATAAAAGTAAACTTTGCTGTTTGAGAGAAAATATTCAAAAATATCCCTTGAAATATTAACCCTGTTCCATTTTCAATTCATTCCACTTTCAAAATTTAAAGTTCCGTTAAATTATATTTAACATTATTTCTTCCAATATGTATGTAACCTTTATTCAAAATAAGTCTTAATTTTAAACTTTAATTGATTAAGTGCTTGCTTATAACTAGTTTGGTACGAAGAATTCAAGGAAAAGCAACGATAAATCGGAACTATTTGTTTTGAAAGTTAAACTATAAATAATGTTTACATGCACAAAAGAAAATTTTCCAAATTGGAGAAATTCTAATTTTGATAGGGAAGCTCCAACATGCAATAACGGCGTCAATGTCGCATTAATCAACGAGAACAGTTGTCCGTTTAATGAAACGGTGTGTCTGAGAGAAATCTACACGTTTATTTAGAATAATTCAATGCAATGAAAGCACATTTAAATGTTTCATCATCATTGTTTTGAAACACGTTTCTTGTACACAATCTTAAAATATCCTTGCTCGTGTTTTGCTGTAAACCATTTTGGAAAAATCTATGTCATGACTCATGAGACATGATTGGTAAATATTTGAAAACAGAGTAAAAACGCATTTACTCCTAAGTACTTATAATATTCATTGACTTATTTTATAGTGCTCGTGAAAAATGAAAACAATGAAGATATATTGATTTCTCTTCCTTATTTATGACATTACCTACTGCTCTCAATCACTGATAAAAATTCCCCTTGGAAATTGATAAAATATAATTTTTTAAAACTTAAAGTGTGCTATGTCAATTTATATACCAATAGAAACAACAAAGTTACTACGCGTATTTAATTCTTACGATAAGAATAAAGAAAACAGAAACAACTCGGATACTATCAGCTGATTGAGTGACTTGAGTGTATTAAGTTTTTTTTTATATGTGGGCTTCAGTGTCTATTAAACTCTTGTTGTGATAACTTTAAAGTTTTTGTTTAAGAAAAATGGGTAAGTAATTTAATTGTGAAAGTATTTGAAATGTGTTTTAAAATGTGATGTATTGATAATTTTAAGTGCATGCAGAGGAAATTGTAAAGATAACCCAAAACCTTATCGATGTCATTAATCGAGGTGACTACGGAAGTTATGAAGAAATTTGCGATCATGAGATGTCTGCAATTGAACCGGAATCTTTCGGACAAATTGTTATTGGATATCCTTTCCACAAATTCTATTTTGATAATGGTGAAACAATTAAATATTTAGACAAAAAAAACTTTCTTCTATGCTGTTAAATATTCTAGCGTTGAATCATTCATCAATAAATAATACGATGGTTAACCCAAGTGTTCATATATTGGGTGAAGATGCTGCATGCATTGCTTACGTTCGGCTGACGCAATATCTTGATAAGTAAGCACATAGATGACAAAAAAGTGCCTTTTGTCTCATTATAAATTCTAAATATTCTCAATCTCATCTAGACATAATCAGACTCATACGCATCAGTCAGAGGAGACAAGAGTGTGGCAACGAAAAGATGATAAATGGCGTTGTATTCATCTGCATCGCAGTTACATCGGAAATCAAGGTTCAATGACACCATTTGAGGGAAAATAAAAATATAATATCAATTGATCAACCTCAATCTTCTTCTACAACCCGCAAGTCATTACGTGTTTATTATTGACCTCTTCGAAAATATTATCAGAGTTCAATAAAACGAAATATTAAACTTCATTACACAATTTTTCGAGTCGTTTCATGTATCGATTCTAATTATGTTGCGCTTATCTAATTATCCATTTATTTACCTGTCATTATCATGAAGCAAGGAGAACTGATAAGATAAAAATAAATATATAATTTATTTACACAATGAATATACTCGTCTAGTCTTACAATTAGCTACAAATTTGGTCAAATGACTTTATGTTCAATTTTATTGTTTCAGAAATTAAAAAAAAATTAAGATAATCAATATAAGGTTGGTGGGTAAATTTAAATTCTCTTCCTTATGTTTATAAATATTTTTATGAAGAAGAAAGCATTATAATGTTGTCCCATAAGTTTTGTAAACAATTCCACTTGAAAATAATATTCTAGGAACCTTTAACGGCACACTCAACAGAAGCCTAAACATTAGTGAACAAACAGTTTAATCTTTTAAAAGAAAATGTATAAAATTTTTATTAATTTTCATAATTTGACATTCAAGATAATTCAACAATTTCTAAATAAATGATTTAAAAATTT
This sequence comes from Clunio marinus, assembly GCA_900005825.1. Lineage (NCBI taxonomy): Eukaryota > Metazoa > Arthropoda > Insecta > Diptera > Chironomidae > Clunio > Clunio marinus. The sequence continues at coordinate 854,221 of CVRI01000059.1, forward strand.
CTGGAAATCAAAATTAATTTGTGAAGAAATTTTCGTAAAAATTCTGAGTACGAATTTTGTAGATAGGTACCTACACAAATTATGTCAAAATGTTATACGAAGTAGTGGACAATGCAAATTAAATCTAAATTTATATAATTACAGATTTCTCCTTTGAAACAAAATTTAATGCGATAGTAATAAGTTTTCTGAGAAAAACAAGAAACAACATCGCAGGTCTCTTGTTTGTATGAATCTTTAAATTCTTATCGTCAAGTGTTGCCAACGAAATCAATGAATCATGCCACTTGTCGGGTAGATATCACGTTGTGATTAATTTTTATGAAGAGTAAATTTAATCTTTTCAAATACGTTCAGACGGATTACAATTATGAGTAAAGTTACAGTTTTATTAGTTTCTATTCTGATAATTGCATAACTGGAGTTTATAAGGTGAAAACTCAGATTCAGCATCAAATAACAGTCTAAGAATTGACGTCACAATTTATAGAAGCATTATTAATGAAGACAATTTTTCTTTACTGACTAATTAGGCTAGAGAAAATCAAGGATGCACAAGAAACGTGAACAAATTGTTCGTGTTGAGCTAAATTTGGAAAGTTAACTGCGCATTTTTATCTTTGGCTTTTCTCTCAACTTCATTTCTCGTTGGAAACTTTTCAATATTCAAATCGTCGATTTTAAGAGGAAATTCCTTCATTAAGTTCTATTAAGACAATTTATTTTGTCCATGAATTGGTATTGTATTGACTCAGTCGACTGTAACTTGTAAGATTCATTGAAAATGCGTAAATAACTACTCACTCAGTCCAACTAAACGTTAACATGTGAGTAGACGGGTGGCACGCCACTCACACGCGCCATCGAATTTTCATTGTGAAAATCTATTGATACAATCTTGAGTTTATTTATGGTGACAGTTTTGATTATAAATTGCGTTTTGGCAAATTGACGTCGAAAAGCAACAAGTGGTTTTGTAACAACAGAAGAGATATAAAGATTTTCCGAGTAGTTGGATAATTTTCTGATGAAATTTTGAGTAAAAAAATGTTAAAATTTCTCTTCTTTTCCTCTCTTATTGCCATTGTTAAGGGAAATGAGAATGATGTGTCACAATGTCAAGTCTTTTGAGATAATTGTATATAAAAGCTTGCAAAATTCTCTCGCGAATCATTTGGATAATTGATATCGAGAAAAAAGGAACTCTGGAAAGTTTCCACTACAATTTTTTAATATCTAACAAGATAAAAGAAATTTTAGAGTGTTTTTGAAGCTTAAGTATAATAAAAAATATATTAAGTGACAAGAAATCATCTGAGATATGTTACACGTTCTGAAACAATCAATTTTAGAGATGTCATCAACATCAGTTGAAACGCCACATACTTTGAAGGCATGTGTAAGTCGGAAGATGAATATTGGTGAAACAGTTGAAGTTATTCTGAAAAAAGCTCAAGAAGAAAATCGATTAATTTCTGGATTAAACAACATTTCAAATTTCTTGATAGAAGCCGAAAATTCTGAACAATCGTTGTTCTTCTTTGTCGTACCATCAACAACCAGTGATTCGATTGCACACATGCAGGAAGTAGTTTTGCAGTCATTCTGCTTTGAAAATGACATTTATATAATTAAACTTGATTCAGTTGAAAAATTAAACAAAATTTTGGGATGTGAAAAAGTAGTGAGTTGTGCACTTGTTCAGAAAATGACACAAGCCAAAGACAGTCAAAGTAGATCAAGCAAATATACTGACTTCGAAATGAACATAATTGATCACTGCGAAGAGTTCTGGGATGAACTTGTACAGCCAATAATAAAACTTCCAGAAAAGTGAAAATTCTTCTCATCACAAAATTCATTTTAGGACAATTTTTTAGAAAAAATTTGAAAGTTCTCAAGTTTTGACTTTCAATTTTACAGATATCAGAGGAAAAACATATTTTTACCGATAGATATTTAAAAGCTGGAAAGAAAAATTAAGAAGCGACGTTCAGGCTGCCTGCCTTTAAGAATGTATAAATAATTGTAATGTTTTTTGTTATTGTCACTCTGTACAAAAAAAAAATCTCTTCTCTTGACCTTAACGCGACTTAACATAAATATTTATAGTAAACAAATGTTATTTTTAAACATATTTTTGTATACCAACAAACATATTCATTAATTGTATTTAATCTTCTGAAACCTAATTGAAATGAAATGTTTTGCTGTTACATAAAATGATAAATTAATTCTATTTGTATTTATTTATTATTTATAATTAGATGACAATTAATCATATCTATGTACCAAATTTCTTCTCGTTTCCTTTTCGAGAATGTCAAATTGTGTTAAATGTGTAGAAAATAAAATTTTCCTAAATATTAAAAACATTTGAAATTATTTTGTTTGTGTTTTGATTTCTTGAACTTGTTTTGACTTCTTCAAAATTTTTGATGACGGAAACAAACAAAAACAACTTCAACTTGCGATAATTTTGTGGGTCTTAACAGGTTTCTTCTACTCATCTTAATGAGACCAGCCACACAATTTTAAATTTGCAACAGTCATCGTGAATGAGGATAAATGAGGATAAATTTATCCAAAATTTTAATTATGATATTTAAAAAAACATTTTACAATTAAAAATGAATTTTTAGATTTCTCAAGATTTCTTTATCTTCTTATCTTCATTTTTCTGTCGTATTCAACATGTGAGTTTTTTCTGAAAAATAAACTGATAATGAAGCAAGCTACGATTAATCAGAATTAGGAAAAGTTATAAAGAAAAAAAATGTTTTCGATTAAATAAGTTTAACTTTATTGTATTCTTAAAAAATAAGATTTAATTTCAGATACTACAATTTCTGAAAAAAGATTCGCTTTCAAAAATGTTTAATTCATTTACGAAGCTTCACTGATAATTTGTTATCATTCACGCATTGTGAATGTCCACTCGAAATCGACATGCAATGTAACTCTTGACATTGACGCACGTCCGTGTATCGACGAGTTATTTTTATGACTTTCCCAAAAATTATCGCTTCAATTTCCTTCACGTTGTGGATAATCTGATAATTGGTTGAACTGGTTCACTCCAGAATTCTTCGCAGTGATCGATAAGAATATTTTCAAGTTCTGTGAACTTATCGATGTCGATCTCTTCATCTTCGTTCTTCATGTCCAAAACTGCTGATCTTTGAACCAAAGCACAAGTGTCGCAGTTCTTTGATCCCAAGATTCGGTTGAGTTTCTTCGCTGAATCAATTTTGATGATGTAAATATCGTTCTCGAAGCAGAATGACTGAAGAACGATTTCTTGCATGTGTGTCAAGGAATCTCCAGACGACGATGGGACGATGAAGAAGAACAACGAATGCTCGGGATTCTCAGTTTCCCTCAAATACTTTGACACATTGTTTAATCCACAAATTAATCGAGATTCCTTCTGTGCTTCACTCAAAATCATTCTGGCGACATCGCCGGTATTCATTTTGTGTCCATCCGACGTTTCAATCAAATCATCAACATCAAATATTCCCGAATCAATTGAATTCGTTGATGTGTTGGAAAATGATTTATTTAATTCTTTCACCATTTTGTCTTCTTTGTTGCACAATTTATAATTATTATTATTATCAATTATAATATTTTTCTGTTCAATCGCCAGCTTTTATTTGTTTTGTTTCTGATATTTTCACAATTCTTATGAAATTATTTTTCGAGCGTTTTTTATTTTCACTTCTTTGCTTTGACTGTCAGTTTACGAATGAATGAAATGAGAGAATTTCCACCGATATTTGTAGCTTCGTCGCTCATTTAGTTGCCAAGCTCTCCAAGCTCTTCGCTGAATTTCAGAGAGTGACCGCGATTGTGAATTTCAACGGAAAAAATCACCAGAAAAAACCCATTGAAGTTGCATGATAATGGAATTCCACATCGTGTTTTTTTTCTACGGAAAGCCCAAAGTCCGCTTTGATTGAGAGAATTCAAAGCAAATATCGATCGATAAATAGTGTGAATTTATTTCTCTCATTATATTCATTGATTCATCATCATTGTTCGTTTAATTTTTTAAGATGAAGGAATACTTTGATCTTTGGATAATTCATGTTGTGCAAGGTCGTGAATGGATGAATCATTATCGTCTTGGAGGTCGTTTGCCCCAATTTGGAAGAAATAGAAATTTTCTTGTTTGCAAATTACGTCGCATAAACGAGCCCCCAATATCAGTATCTAGTAAAAAAACAATCTAATTGCTTTGACCAAAATATTTACTTCGAGATAATTTTTGTCACGAGCTGTTTAATCAAAAACAACTTCGTCGAAAATTAACTTCTCCCTTATCCCACATCAACTTCCCACCATGAGTTTCTGTTTATATAATTTCGAGAGAATAACGTCGAATAATTTCTGAGTAGATACGCCTCTTGATAAAAGTAAGTTGACTGATATCGGGTGAAACCCCAAATGAGCTTTACATTCAATCTGTAACGGGAAAACCACCGACAACATTCCAATTCGATATGCAGTTTGCATTCATTTGTAATGAAACGAATGAATGTTTTGCGTAATTAAATATCTAGATAACTAAATATTTTTCCAACCAATTTGTGAGTTTTGGTTACAAATATTTATTCGGAATAGAAAAAAGAGAAATATTTACGCCGCTTTAGATTAAACGCATTTTTTCTTCCAAACAAATTTTATTCATGATTTTTTTTCATTGATGGAAATCCCAGAGTCATATTTTACTATCTCGATAGATTTGATTGAAATTCTTGTGGCGGATACAAGCTAAGTCACTTGTTTGTCAACAAAGTGTAAGAAAAATTGGAAACTGTTGTAAGACGTAAAAAAGTTTCCTCTCGTAAAAGAACTTTTGCACAAACATTTGCCATTATCAAAACAAATTGATTAAAAAAGTGATTTTTGAATGAAAAAGCACTTGACGACTGATGTATAATTGTTTAATCTTATCTCTCACCTGATACTTTCCTCGTTTAATCGGGTTAACAATTCATTCGCTTTTGGCGCCTTATTTATTGAAGACTTTTTTTCTAAGTATTGTTTAACTGACAACAGTGTGCTTTGTTCATGATCTCAATAAATTTTTTAAACTTACATATTATTATTTATCTACAAATGAATAATTGAATGCATTGTTCTATTTGATATCCGACACATGAAACTTTCATAATATTTTGCGCTTTTAACTTAAAATGCTTCGCAATATTAAATTTGATATTAAAAGGCGTGAAATGACATCTCCTCGAAAAGTTTGATAACCTTAAGTGATATAAAAGAAAATAAATAAAGAAATATGAAATGGAAAATTCCTTTTATGCATCTAAAGCGCATTTTTGAATCCGATGATCATTTTTTCAAGGAAAGATTTTTAAGGTACTCAAGAAGAATCAAAGCTCATCGATAATAAACCGCGGATTTCTGACGTAAATAAACAAAGATGACCAAACAATTTTTATGAATATTTTAGCACTAACCAAGACAACAATTTTCGGCTTATGATTATTGTTTTTGCATAAATTTATCAAATTTTCTTTTACTTTGTTTGACTGTTTGTGTCTGAAAATGTATTTCTAGTTTTCCATTGAATTCTGGTTTTCAATTTAACGAGAAAAAAATAACAGAAACGCTCTGATAGTCACCACATGACTCTCGCTCTCTGTAAATTCATTTCATCTTGATGTGCGTTACTGACGTCAACGCAGATTCTTGTTCAAAGGTTTCTACTACTCATGTACAGATTGAATAGAAAGCTAAGATAGAATGAAATTCAAAGAAAACATTGCTTTATGATTTTTTTTTAACATTAATTTTTATTGCATCAAAATCTTTTTCTCAAAAGTTTCTTGTTTACAAATTGAACAACAATTTCGCTTGAATTTGGTTCAAGCTTTGAAATTTCTAGTTGCGTATTTTTTTCCTGCTGTTAGTGACAACAATACAATAAAGAAACTCTTTGAAAGTTTGCTTAAATTGTGATAAAAGTAACAAAGGATTTTTGTTTCCTTTTAAAATATTTGTTACAAAAGACAAAAACCTTGTCATTGAAAAAAAAGTTCTTAAAACTTTAAACATTTATATCCATTTAGTTATGTTAGAGAAATTTCTTCACTTTTCCGGTAATCTGATAATTGGTTGAACTGGTTCACTCCAGAACTCTTCGCAGTGATCGATAAGAATATTTTCAAGTTCTGTGAACTTATCGATGTCGATCTCTTCATCTTCGTTCTTCATGTCCAAAACTGCTGATCTTTGAACCAAAGCACAAGTGTCGCAGTTCTTTGATCCCAAGATTCGGTTGAGTTTCTTCGCTGAATCAATTTTGATGATGTAAATATCGTTCTCGAAGCAGAATGACTGAAGAACGATTTCTTGCATGTGTGTCAAGGAATCTCCAGACGACGATGGGACGATGAAGAAGAACAACGAATGCTCGGGATTCTCAGTTTCCCTCAAATACTTTGACACATTGTTTAATCCACAAATTAATCGAGATTCCTTCTGTGCTTCACTCAAAATCATTCTGGCGACATCGCCGGTATTCATTTTGTGTCCATCCGACGTTTCAATCAAATCGTCAACATCAAATATTCCCGAATCAATTGAATTCGTTGATGTGTTGGAAAATGATTTATTTAATTCTTTCACCATTTTGTCTTCTTTGTTGCACAATTTATAATTATTATTATTATTAATTATAATATTTTTCTGTTCAATCGCCAGCTTTTATTTGTTTCTGATATTTTCACAATTCTGATGAAATTCTTTTTCAAGCGTTTTATTTTCACTTTTATGCTTTGACTGTCAGTTTACGAATGAATGAAATGAGAGAATTTCCACCGATATTTGTAGCTTCGTCGCTCAATCTTCGTTTTTACTCAACTTACAAATGTACAAATCAACGACGAGACTCTCGTAACTAATTCAGAGAGAATTTTGTTTCATGAACTTTGTTACGCATTTGTATTGTGTTGCGTAAAAGCGACATCAGAAACTTCCCAAAACAAAAATAATATCAGCCAATACTCTATTATCTTTTATAACTCACAACCTGCCACTTGACTTAAAGTTGATAACGTATTTGCAAAAATCCGGTTTAGATAATCAAAACTGGGTGATTTTACCGGAATTTGCATTTGATAATTTATTTCAGAAATTTCTGGGGGAATTTCTTGTTTTGTTTTTATTTAATCTGAATAGATATGAGTTTAAAGTATCAATCACAACATAAACAACATTTGATTCTCGTTCTTGTTTGTCAGACAAATTATTTTTAAACTTCACTTGTCCAACAGGTTTTATTTTTAGCTTTGAGAGGTTCGATATTTGTTTATCGCTCTAAATGAATCAGCAAAATTTGTCCTACGATCTTCGCAATTGATTTATGAAATTATTTTAAGAGACTTTCAGGAGATTCAAATCAACACAACATTGAGTGACGAGGTAATTCCAACATTATGCGTCATCAATGCTGAGTAAAACATAAGTGGGTAATTACATGAATGAAAGCAAGCATAATTTAATCCGAAAAAGAAAATGAATCATTCGCGGATTGAAGACAGACGTAAGAAGGAAAAGAAGACGTCGCATAACTGGCGGAATAAGAATAAATGTTAGCAGACGTGATATCGCAGATTTTTATGATAATTATTATGAAACAATATTATTAAATGTCTTATGAAACAACTGATATTGTTTTGAATCTCCTGTCGTGAAACATTTACGTTGTATGTTGTTACGGTGGACATTTCTTCTATTTCTGTTCTTGTTATCTGTCGGCTACTTATGATATTGCAATGAGTTTGATAACATAAAAAGGAAATCTTCTTTACATGTGCGAGTATACATAAAAGAGAATCGACTTACACTTGTACGGAACACACCTCCCGCCATCGATATCGACACTCGTTACATTTTCATCAACAACGTGATAAATTTCATTAAACTTGTGTTGTCTGTTCTCTACGTTAGTTATCGAAAACGTGGCAATAAAACGTCAAAAACGAAGATGAACTTCGACAAATGGTAGATGATTCATTGGAATAAAAATTGGCAACTGTTCAGACTATGAAATGATGAAACAGAAAAAAAATAACAGCGGGACATGCGAAATTCAAAGAAAACCTTGTAGGAAATAAAAAGAGATAATTTTTGTTTGTATAGAAAAAGTTTAATTTTCTTTTATTGTCATTTTGTAGCAACAATGAATTGTGATGCTTTACATGAGTAACATCCACATTTTTATACAAGACTTTTCGTCCGTGGTAACCAGATTGTGATTTCTAGCAAATGTTCAAGTATTTTTCCAGTCAAAATCATGTTTGAGATTTCATTTTTCAGGAAGGCGAATTGTTGAATGTTCCATATCATCCCAATGATCTTCACAAAAGTCGACAAGCTTCTTCTCAATCTTTGTCATCTGGAAATCTTCATCAAGGAAACTTCCTTCACAGTCACTATCACCAGCTGGATTTGCGCATATCAAAGCACATGATTCAAGTCTAGGAGAATCTAAGATTCGGTTGAACTTTTCTAAGCTGTCCAAGTTCATGATGTAAATGTCATTCTCCAGACAATAAGCTTTAAGGAGGACTTCATGGATATGTGTTGCATAATCATCAGTCTTGGAAGGCGTTATTAAACAAATTATTGGAATGTTTACATGATCTTGAGCCAAAAATTGTGCAATGTTTGTTAATCCAACTACTAATCGCTTTTCGATCATTGCTTGCACTAAAGCTTTTTTAATTAGACTGCCGGTTTGATTATTTGATGTATCAATTTTACTTTCAACCACCATTTTCACTTAATTATTTTTCTCGATTTGTCTTCAACGAAATTCAGATTTTAAATGAAGAAATTGTGGTCACACGTATCTCAATTTATATTCGCGTCTCTCCCGCTTTACTTTTCCTTGATGTCTTAAAGTTTTTTAAACCTTTTACAAAGAAAATTTTCATTTTCTATCTCTCGGAAAATTAAATTTGGCTTTCAAAGAAACTGTCTCGCTTGGTGAAATTAATTTTTTACTGAAAACTTTTTGAGTTGTGAAAAAGTTTCTCGCGAAAAATCAAAAAACTGGGTCTATGATCCACTTTCGAATGAAGTTCTCGTTACTTAATAACAGTGATTTAGTGTAGATAATAAACAGCTTGTCCAACATGTATGGGATTTCCCATGAAGTGTACGAATTAGCTTGTAAAGCCACTCGTTATGCTTCTGTCTTTATCAAAACACTTCACAAAGTCAAATGAACCCGTAAAAAGTTGGCATATTGTCAACAAACAAAAATCAAATAACGTCTAACGTTGATTGAGTAATTAAATTGAGAACCAAACCAACCCAGAAAGTGTTTCTACATCCATTAAAATAAATCAGAGAATTTTCCGGGAAAAAGGAAAACTCGTACGTTGCCAAACTCGTTAGCTCTTAATGAGAAAAAAAGTAAAAAAAAACTTTTCTCCCATTTCATGGTCATGAAGACTTTTTTGAACTGCAAGATTTTGTTTTATTTTCCATTTAAATCCTGTAAAAGTAATTGCATTAATTAATTATTGTTCTATGAATGAAGTACGGACAATGACACGAATTCAAAGAAAATTGTGCAACTTGATAGGAATGAATTTAATTTAACACTCTTTCTTACATATCCTGGTAAAAATGCTTACGTAAAAGGTAACTCTTATAATCGTCATGACTCATGACGTGTGGCATATTATCAAGTTTCACAATTATTTATAATGAGATTTTTTTATTTGAACTCTTTCTTGACAACATGGTTGCTTCGTGAACAGAAGTGATTGTCTCATCTTCCTACAATAACAATATTAGATATTCCAAAAAAAGGAAATCAATTCATTGATAACATTTTGCTATTTGTTGACTTTCATTATGATGCAAATTATGTACGAGGCTTTCCTCAAACTCAACTGTGCACTGCTGTGTATTATTCATTTATTGCTTTATTTTTAAGACACATTTAATCACAAGTAAGAATATTCAAAATGAGAATATCAAAAACATACGTTGAAGAAAAGTTTAATTTAGTGAGACGTTCAAGTATTTTATTAGACTTTCATTATTATGCCATTAAATTCTACAAAATTAGATAGAAATTGAAAATATTTACTTTGTTAATACGTACTTATAGAAACATTGTTATCCAAACGTAAATAAATGTTCCTAATAAAAATAGAAAGAAAATATCAGAAATTGCCCAAAAGGCAATTTTATTTCGTATCTAAAATTAAATTCATGTTGCTAATATCAATTTTATACTCTTGATTCAGACAACATCGATACATTTTAATCACGAATTCCTACAAGTGAAAGTTGTTAAAATAAAGATGAAAATTATGCGGAAAATTCTGCGAAATCAACACGTGTCAAGTACAGAATAAACCATAAAACGACACTTGATAATCACGTGTTTAGTTTTGTATGTAACCAGAGCCAAAGAGAAATTTCAGAAAATGTGAATGAATCAAAACATTGTGAATCATAAAAAATTGCTCGACATGACACATTTGAACGCGGAGGTGAACTTTGGGCTTCCCTAGAATGAACACAAAAAACATTTTGCTGAATTTTAATATTTTGTCTGATAATGTTCTTAGCCTCGTTTGGGAATTTTGCTGATAAATTGCTTTTCTACTTACTTATGTTATTCTCCCTGCACATTATCTTGCCTTGATTGTACCATAGCGTTAGCTCTCTGTTTGGATTTCTCAATTTATGAGAAAATATTTACAAGATATTGTGAGCGAAAATGAGCAGAAAAGCTATAAATGCCGGCGTTCTGATTCTCTTCTTGCTTATTTATAAAAAAATTCTCGAAGTGAAAAGGTAGAGAAGAAAATTTCTCTGTTAAACATTTTGAATTAATTTCATAATATGTGAAAACTGAAAATTTATTGAACTCAACAAGTGAAATGGTATATAACGGGAATATTTGATGTTGACGATTTTATTGAAACGTCGGATGGACACAAAATGAATACCGGCGATGTCGCCAGAATGATTTTGAGTGAAGCACAGAAGGAATCTCGATTAATTTGTGGATTAAACAATGTGTCAAAGTATTTGAGGGAAACTGAGAATCCCGAGCATTCGTTGTTCTTCTTCATCGTCCCATCGTCGTCTGGAGATTCCTTGACACACATGCAAGAAATCGTTCTTCAGTCATTCTGCTTCGAGAACGATATTTACATCATCAAAATTGATTCAGCGAAGAAACTCAACCGAATCTTGGGATCAAAGAACTGCGACACTTGTGCTTTGGTTCAAAGATCAGCAGTTTTGGACATGAAGAACGAAGATGAAGAGATCGACATCGATAAGTTCACAGAACTTGAAAATATTCTTATCGATCACTGCGAAGAGTTCTGGAATGAACCAGTTCAACCAAATATCAGATTACCGGAAATATGAACATTTCACCGTGGTATATAGTTGGCATTAAAATAATTGACAGAAGTTTATCATCGTATCAAAGTTGTTCATTATCTAAACATTGTGATTGGGCAACACCGAAATGTTTTCTTCACAAATGTCTTACTGATTTATTCTGAAATTAAGTAACTAATTTATCTAAATTTCTGAATAGAATAGACAGAAAATTGTGTCGATGTTTAATTTCTAACTATCTACATAGAAAGAGAAAGCTTGAAAAATATGTAAAAATCTTTTAATTATCTAATAAAGAAATTTTACTATTTAATTTTTTATTTCTATTCCTGTCACTGAATGAATGTAGTCCAAGTATGAGGCGACCCTGGTAAAAACTTTTGCTTTGCCTACACAACCTGGTGCGCCATAAGATACGATACCGAACACAATCGTTACATCATCAATTTTCGTTATCAAACCATTTCCACTATCACCGTTGCATGTTGTATGGTTGAAGCTATTTAAGCCTTGAGCACAGACAAAAGTTTCCCGCATTCTCCAACCCCACTCATTGCTACAATCTTCATTGCTTACTCCATACATTTCAACATACCGTAAATAGAGATTTGATTGCGATCCATTCTTAGTGTCTCCGAAACCTGGCACGAATAGTGTTGAATTAATGAAAGTTTCTGTTGGAAGTTGATGTCTCGCTGGAAGCTCAATTGGTTGAATTCGGCTATTAAATTCAACAGGTTTCTCAAGTTTCACCAAACCAATATCATCAGCATTGATATTTTTATAATTTGGGTGAATTGATCCATCAATAATCTTCAATTTCAATGTCATGGTTCGCCAGAAAACTGATCCCATGTAAGCTTTCGCTGATCTCATGCCCTTAATGCAATGAGCTGCCTTTTAAATGTTAATAATCGTTTAAACAATTTTACAAAAATGTTAAATTTCTCACAGTCAAAACCCATTGCGAACTTATTAAACTTCCACCACAATACTTCGTTCCTTCTCTCTTCTTTATCGACAATTGCACCATGTGAGGAAATCTTCCTTCTTCAGCTAATTTTCCATTTATAATTTTACTGGCACTTTCACTTGAACTGTCATAAATTAAACAACTGAAGAGAATAATTGTCAACACTGCAGCCTTCATCATCAGACTGTGAATTTTGTGACTTTGTAGAAATATTTTATACTTGACGATCAGAAGCCCTTATTGGAGCGGAAAATTTACATAAAAAATATTGACAAACATTTTATTTCTTAAATAATTCATAAATGTTTTGCATTGACAGTTGATAAATCTATTGAATGACTTTAAAGACTTTGGTTGAATGAAATCCATGGTTTTCAAGACATGAATTAACTGGGAGCTCATATTGTGCCATTTTCAGTAATTTAAGTTCTTTACTCAATGCATGCCTTCCAGGATCTCCAATTAAACATGTTTTTCCATTACTAACAAGTCTTCTTATCCACGGTAGAAGTTGCTTTGCAAAATCTTCATCGTAGAAAACGTCACCGAAGATAATTATATCGAATGAGAATGTCGAAGGATCGTTTATAAGGTTTCGTGTGTCTGTCATGACATGAACATTATTTAGTGCTGCATTAAGCTTAATTGCAGCTTCTGCATTTACGTCAATGTCATTTGCAATGACCATTTCACATAAATTTAGTTTACAAGCGATTGCTGTTGCTCCACATCCAGATCCAAAGTCTAAAACTTTCTTTCCTTTAATTATGTGAGGATTATCGAGAATGTAACGAGTCACTGACATCCCACCAGGCCAATAAAAGCCCCAAAATGGATCTTTTAGCACTGAATTTTCATTTTCCTCTTGCGTTGAATGAAAAAGTCGGCAATTCTTTGTGATGAGTCTTAATTTGATTTCAGGTGTTAAATGATTTGTAGAAATTTCTGTTTCTTTCACTATCAGATCCTTGATATAATTTCTGTCACTTTTAAAACTTCTAAAATGAAAAAACTTTCTAAAATTTCTGTTGAAAATCATTTTAGTTTTATTAATTTTTTTCTTTTTTTTGGATTATTTTTTTATTATTTATAAACAAATTTTTGTTTGTGTGTCGTGTCGATCAGCTGATCAGGTTTACTTCTTACTTATCATACAATTACCATCGGGATATCTTTTTTGAAAACTGTTAATCAGCTCAGGATCGACAAGTTTAACTCCATCAAGTTGATTGCCAATTGTCAGCCAATTTGGTTGAACATTATGTTGTCTTCCGAATAATTCGATTTTTCTTGTTCCTGGTGACAATCTTTCAATAATTCCGTAAACTTCATCGGGCTTATGAGAAGTTGCACGCACTTCAGCAACTATGACATCACAGTCGAGTCCTCGATTAAGATTCTTCGGTTTACCTTTCAAGCCAACGAGACAATGTTCTTTGCCATGGTTAAGCCAATGACCAGTTCGACCTGTTCGAATAATTCGTTGAAGTTGATTTGTCTTCACCCAAATGAGTTCGTCAACTCTTTCATATCCCCAAAGTTTAAGACATTCCCTTCCAAGCTCCATGGCACGACCAGTCACCCACAAGAATATTAAACCATCATCTTGAAGTGCTGGAACGCCCAATTCTCTCATCTCATCATCTGACATTGTTCCATACGGAAGTTCCATGTGAATATCCCAAGGAGGATCAGCCATAATGACAGCAAACTTCCCTAAACAACTCATATCCAAGTAACGTAAATCACATTGAATCCATTGAGCTGGATTTAATGTCACTTCAATGGAACGTTTTGGAATGAGATCTTGACTGTTCCCGCCACTTGCTTCATCTTGTTGTGCATTTTTAATTGTTTTATTTGCAGTTTGTTCTGCGTTATCAACTTGATAATGAACATATTTACATGTCGACATGTGAAAACATGTGTTTAAGAAACTACAATCACCCAGCACAACATCAGTATGTCCTTGGATGATTTTCTTAAAATGCAAACGATTACACTTGAACCGCGTTGCATCTTTTGCTTCGTCGTTGTTTTCCACCGTTTTCTCTGATTTTTCATCATTTTCCTCTGTTGATGTTGCTTCATCAGTTAATTGTTGAGCTTTCATGCATTCAACACGAGTTCCATGTGGACAAAACTCCATGACTTGTGTACCGCCTTGTGATTTAAACTTTTCAGTGAGAAATTTTTCTTTTGCTGTTGGTTTCGAGAGAAGTTCCAAAATTTCTTCACCAACTTGTTTGTTTTGTTTCTCTTTTGTAGATGGAAGTGACAATAATGACATGATGTCAGTGTCTTGAAGTGCACTGCTTTCTCTCGGTTTCTTTTCTCTCGGTTCATCTTCAAATCCTTGCGAACTTTCATATTCGGCCCAAGCATCGTCGCTTTTTTTCTCGTTCAAAATGTCATGATAATGATAATGTAGCTTCTCATTGTGTACTTGAATTATTTCATAACCAGCTTCATTCTTTATTGAAACATTCTTTAACTCAATTATATTTTGCTGCGCTATATTCTCGAGTTGTTGATGAATCTTTAAAATTTCAACAGGTCGCAACATCAACGACGTTACTTGCTCAAAGATTTGTTTGGAATTTGTTGGTAGAATTAAGTTTTTATTTGAAAGAATTTTAATCAAGCATTTCTCGGTGTCTGTATCTAGAATATAAAGAGTTAGTTTAGTAAAGTATAGTTAAATATTTTATGAATAAAATTGATTATCATCTTTCCAATTAACGTCTTTCCAAATACCTTCAATTAAACTCAATGTTTTCTTATCCTCTGTTGATTCCAGCAAGCTTCCTGTACCTAGAATGTCTTGTCGTTCCTTTCTTTTCTTTTCATAACGTTCTCTTAAACTATTACGATGCATATTAATTGTGAATATTTGTTTTGTTTAATTTTGATATTTTTAACTTAATTGTAGAAAAAGTTGTCTCCTCAGTTTGTTTATTTCCTCACATTTGGTCTTGTTGGTTACTTCTAAGGAGACAAGTTTTTGTGTAAATTTTACTTCTCTGAACATAAAAAAAAACTTTCAAATCATTGTAATCTTCATAGTAAAATTTCATTAATATTCTAAAAATGGCTAAGCCGCTTCATATTCAGCGACTTGAGAAAGCTCTTGAGCTTGGTCCTTTCATGAAATACGCTGAATCAATTCTCACTAAAAATGATGATTTTGAGAATTCTTCGGACGATGATTCAGGTGTTAGACGCCATACGTTAAATCAAGATAAAGAACTAATGTATCATACCGAAAACATCAGTGAAGATCGTAAATGGCTCTATAATCTTTTACTTTCCGATACCGAGTCAGATTCGGAAATTTCTGATCAAGACAAATATATTGGAGAAATGCTGAAAGAACATGTTCGTGAGAAGCGATATCGATTGAAATATCATCAGAATCCAAGCGTAAGTATTATAAAAACTATAAATTGTCATAATTATTCATAACGATTCTTGCAGAATGCTCAATATGGATACTACAGTGCTGGATTGTTATCTAATGTCGACATGTATCCAGAACAACAACAATCAGTAACTGGCATCAAACGACGAAGAAAGAAGTTCGAAAGAAAGCCTCTAAAGTTAGAAAAGAAACATACATTAATGTCACGAGTTGATAAAGATGACTCAAACTTGTCAAATGATCTCAATGACATAGACTGGGAAGATCAAATTACCATGAGTATTAAAGAAGAAGATCCAGATTCACGGCCACAGTCTCCATCTAGTAGAGGACGAAAGCGAAAGAGTCTCTTCAAAACACCTGAGCTTATGAATCATCGAAGGAGGAAGATGTGGCAAACAATGGCAAAGAAGGAAGTTGGAAAATATCAGCGAATCAAAGCAAATAATCATAAGGAGTTGCTTAATTTCACAAAGAAAACTGCAAGCTTATGTCAAAAAGTTGCTCGTCAAAAAGCAATGGAATCGCAGAAACGTCAGAAAGAGACAATCTGGCGTGCCAAACGCTTAACACGTGAGATGCTTTCATATTGGAAGAAATACGATCGAATAGAACGTGAAAATCGACGAAGACTTGAGAAAGAAGCAGAAGAACAAAGAAAAATGGATGTTGAATTAGTTGAAGTTAAGCGTCAACAACGTAAACTTAACTTTCTCATCACACAAACAGAGCTTTATGCTCATTTTATGTCACATAAAGGCGAACTTTCATCTCAGGAAGAGCAACGAATCCTCAATCAATTGGATGAAGAACCTTCACCACGTTTGTCTTCAATCGACAATTATGACAGTGAATTAATGAAGTCAAAAGCACAGAAAAATGTACAAGACGCATTTTATATTGAACGTAATCGAACAAAAGAATTTGATAAGATTGCTCAACAACCGGCGTTGTTTCCCGTCATTGATCAAGCTTCAGGATCAATAGTGGAACTCCCTCAACCAGCAATGTTTAAAGGTGTTCTTAAAGGTTACCAATTGAAAGGAATGACATGGTTGGCACATCTCTATGATCAAGGAATCAGTGGAATTCTGGTAAGTTTCCTCAAGTTTTCATGGATGCAGAGAATGTAAACAAACGCGAAAATGAAATGAACGTGTGGAAAATGAATCATGATTCGTTTTCAGCTCTAGTTCATTTCAAAATTACCCTTAAAATCATTTCAATTTTCTCATCGAACTTTTTTTTATATTTTTTTTTATTTAGGCTGATGAGATGGGTTTAGGAAAAACCGTTCAATCAATTGCATTCCTATGTCATGTTGCTGAGAATTACGGTGTTTGGGGTCCATTCCTTATCATATCACCAGCTTCAACACTACACAATTGGCAACAAGAAATGCAACGTTTCGTGCCGAACTTTAAAGTAGTTCCATATTGGGGATCACCAAATCAAAGAAAGATTTTAAGACAGTTCTGGGATCAAAAAGATTTACATACAAAGGATGCGAGCTTCCATGTCGTCATTACGAGTTATCAACTTGTTGTGTCTGATTATAAATATTTTAATAGAATCAAATGGCAATACATGGTTCTTGATGAAGCACAAGCGATTAAAAGTACATCAAGTGTTCGGTGGAAACTGTTACTAGGCTTCAATTGTCGCAATCGTTTGTTGTTGAGTGGAACGCCAATTCAAAATTCAATGGCAGAACTTTGGGCACTTTTACATTTTATTATGCCAACACTTTTCGATTCACACGATGAATTTAATGAATGGTTCTCGAAAGACATTGAAAGTCATGCTGAGAATAAAACAGGAATAGATGAGAAACAAATTTCAAGGCTTCACATGATTCTCAAGCCTTTCATGTTGCGAAGAATTAAGAAAGATGTTGAGAATGAGCTTTCGGATAAAATTGAAATTATGACATATTGTCCACTCACAACACGTCAAAAGTTCCTCTATATGGCTTTGAAGAAGAAAATTAGAATCGAAGATTTACTTAAAGCAACTGGTCAAAGTGATGGACACACAACTGATAAAAATTTCACTTCGAATCTCATGAATCTCGTAATGCAATTTCGTAAAGTTTGTAATCATCCAGAATTGTTTGAACGTCGTGATATTCGTTCGCCTTTTGCATTATCAAAACTTGAATATCAAATGCCAAGACTTGTTTATAATGAACTTCGATTACATAAAATGATCCCAAGCAAGAAACATTTGTTGTACAATAAATTCAACATTTTCAAGGCTGAGAACGTTCATCGACGAATGCGACCAGAAGTTCTTGAAGTTGATGGATTTTCATTCCTAAGATTTGTAAATTTATCATCAGGTGAAGTTGAAAAGTTGACACTTTGTGGTTTACTTGAATTTCTTCTTCATGCAAAACAGAGTGAAATTCATTATCAACTTTTAAACTATCGAAATGAATGGTGGAAAGATGTTGATAAGAGATTTCTGTTATTGACACCGTCGATTAACAAAATTATTGACAAACGATTCATGATGACGAACAGTATTTTAAGAAACTTCATTTTCACAAGTAATAATTCACGTGAAAGCTCAATTTACACTCATCAAAATCAGTTGATGTGTTCAATGCAAGAGACAACTGATCATCGAATCATTCGCAGTCGTCATGCGCCAGCAAATGCTTTAGATGAGCATATAAAGACAACACCAGTAAAATCGCCAACAATTCGTGGATTGAAATCTCCAATGAAGTCGCCAACAATACGAATTGAGCCGATTGAAAAGAAACTTGATGAATCGTGTGGACATATTAAGTTACTTCCTGAATATCCCCACATTCCACAAAAACCTCGTAAAATCATCTGTGAAGCAACTGAAATGCCGAAATTTCTCTACAAACTTCCACCAAAAATTCAAAGCACAGCAAAACGTTTGTATGTTGAATCACGTGAAGCTGCATGGGAATTTAAACGTTTCGATCATTGCGATTGTCTTGAAGGTTGGCAATTAATAAACAATTCAATCAAGCAAATGCATCCACATTCAGGTTGGTCGACTGTGACAATCCCTGATAAGCAAGCGCTTGTGTCGGATGCTGGAAAGCTTTTCGTTCTCGATTTGTTGCTGACACGATTGAAATCTGAAGGACATCGAGTTCTTATCTACTCGCAAATGACGAAAATGATTGATCTACTTGAAGAGTACATGTGGCATCGAAAGCATCGTTATATGAGACTCGATGGAAGCAGCAAAATCTCCGCACGACGTGACATGGTTGCTGACTTTCAATCACGTGAAGATATTTTCTGCTTTCTTCTGAGTACACGTGCTGGTGGTTTGGGAATTAATCTTACAGCTGCTGACACAGTCATTTTCTATGATTCAGATTGGAATCCAACAGTTGATCAACAAGCAATGGACCGTGCACATCGTTTAGGACAAACAAAGCAAGTGACAGTTTACCGGCTGATTTGCAAAGGAACAATCGAAGAAAGAATTCTTCAAAGAGCTCGTGAGAAAAGTGAAATTCAACGGATGGTGATAAGTGGTGGAAATTTCAAGCCCGACACATTGAAGCCGAAAGAAGTTGTTTCATTACTACTTGATGATGAAGAAATTGAAACAAAATATCGACAGAAGAAAGGTGAAGAGAAGAAACCGTCAGAGGAAAGATCGTGGGGACGACCGGAGAAAGAATCATCAGGAAGAAAACGAAAGAATTTCCCACTTGCAAAAGAAACAAAGAAACAAAAGTTGGATTTACTTTTGGATGCTGAAGATTTAGCATTCTTGGAATCGGGTGGTGCACCATCGCCGTCTGTTAGTGAACAGTCGCATGGAAGTAAATTAGCTGGTGGCAGTGCTGGTGTAAACAACGATGACGATTCGAGTATTGAAGGGCTTGTTGTCGATCATGAGAGTGCGATTGGATCGATTTATGGTGATTTGAAGCCACCAAAGAAACGAAATCCACAACGTGCAGGAAATCGAAGACCTGGGAGACCTCGAGGAACGGGAAAGAAACGTGATGGTAAATTTCAGTCTAAAACGCATTTCATGATATAAAATTGAGTTTTTATTTAACAGATATGAAGCCAATACAGCCTCAAGGGCCTAAACGAGGTCCTGGGCGTCCCAAAACAAAACAAACCGGTGGTCCAAGTAATCAAGGCTACAGAAACGTTCCACTGCAACGTGTGACGATGGTGAAATCTTCTGAAAGTTCAAGAAGCTTCGATGATAATATTTAAAGTTAATTCATCTTTAAAATAGTTCTTAATGATGATGTTGAAGATTCAAAATGGCATAGAAACGAAAGAGAAAATAAAATTGGAGATTAAAATAACTGAAATTAATTACTTTATATTGAAGAACATAAAACGGCCTTTCAGACTTATGAAAATGAATGAAAAATCAAATTTCTACTTAGCTTCCATCCGAATAGTTTCGACTTTTATTTTAGTGGGCGGAAGAAAATTTCAAGGAGTCAGATTTGCAAATTCCTGTGAAATTTCCATAAAATATAAATAAATTTCCATCGTTTTCAATTGACTTTATTAATTCAATTAAGAAACTTGCTAGAGCTGGTATATAAATGCGCATTAGACCTAAAGTACTTTTTGTCTGTCTGATAAGTTATCTTTTCCGAAAGGTAAAATAAATAATCAAATCACATGTTAAATTTATGATATTAAAAGATTTTCAGTAGCAGGAGGTCAACTTTCACCCTAAAAGTAAGTTTAAATTCTGTTAGAGAAATAAAAGATAATTTTCGAGAAATAATAAAATATGGAAAGTAAAATAATGACAATGGAAACACATTTTAATTGTTCTCTTCTTTCCCTACAAGTGAATGTTTGATTTATCTTATCATCAAGTTACTACCAAACGCAACATTTAATCACATTAAAATATAAAACTAACGAGAAGGTTTTAGTTTAGAATATGAAATGGGAGAGATCAGAAGTAAAAATTTAAATTTTCCATTCGATTTCAAAGAACTTGACGATGATCTTCAAGAAGAAGTTTCATTAAAATTTCCTAATCAACCGGAAATGATTTTTGTTGGACCTGAAAAATGGTTTTTACCAAAATCTTTCAAAGATTACGCAAATATAATTTATAACTTCGATGTGAGACCATCTGATGTGTTTGTTTGTACATTTCCACGATCTGGGACGACTTGGACTCAGGAAATGGTTTGGTTGATTTGTAATGACTTGGACTATAATACTGCGAAGCAAGTTGCTCTAACTAAGCGATTTCCATACATAGAGTGAGTTATTTCCAGACATCGCTTAGACACAGGGTTTAAATTTATTTCATTTACAGAAATCATCTCGTAACGAGTGAAAAAGCAGCCAAAGAAATGTCGCACATTTCTGGAAATATTAAAAACTTGGAGAATGTATTTGCGCCTATATATGATGTTCTTGAATCCCAAACAACTCAAAGATTTATTAAAACGCATTTGCCAATTGAATTTTTACCATGGAAAATCAAACAAGTTGGTGCGAAAGTTGTGTACGTTGCAAGGAACCCAAAAGATGCCGCAGTTTCCTTCTTCCATTTCCAACAAAATCCTTGGTTTCGTTACAATGAAAATTTTGAACACTACGCGGAATATTTTATGAAAGATTTAGGTGAGTGAACTAGGAAAATTGAGAATCAAAATTTGATTAACTTTTCCTTAGTTATGTATTCGCCTTATTGGGATCATGTTGCTAGTGGGTGGAAGCATAAAGACGACCAAAATGTTCATTTTGTGTTTTATGAAAACTTCAAGTTGAACATGAAACAGTCTTTGATAAATCTCGCAGAATTTCTTGGAAAGCCTCTGAAAGACGAAGATCTTCCAGGTTTGATGAAGCATTTGGATTTTGAAAATGCAAAGAAAAATCCGGCATTTAATTTTGGTAACATTATGCTCCGCCAAGGAAGTGTTGGTGGAAATTCTGAAATAAGTGGAGAAGTTGAAAGGAAGTTCGATGAGTGGATAGAACAAGGATTGAAGACTTCAGGTGTGAAGTTCCCTTGAATTGCCATATAAGGTGATGCAAGTGAATAATTTCTGATTTATTTCGTTACCTGATGCTCTAATTAAGAATCAGTTTTATAATAAATAACTTAATCTCAATCACATTTTAATATTTACATGATAATATGTAAAAATAGTTCAGATAAGATTTTAACATCAAATCTAGTTCGTCTTATCTTCAATTTTATGGAATGAAAGAAAGTCTGAGATAAACAGAATAAACACAATTTATCATAATTAAATTTTAATATTTACACAAAACTTGTATCATTTCTTCAGCATCAAATATTCAGTCGTTGGTCTACTTTTATTTAATTCACCTCGTTTGAAAAATGAATTTTCCCTATGAATTTGAAAATCTCGACGATGATCATCAAAAAGAAATTTCATTGAAATTTCTAAATCAGCCAGAAATTGTTTGTGTCGGACCTGAAAAATGGTTTTTACCAAAACCTTTTAAAGAATACGCAAACAAAATTCATAATTTCAATGTGAGACCAACGGATGTGTTTGTTTGTACATTTCCGCGGTCTGGAACGACTTGGACACAGGAAATGATTTTGTTAATTTGTAATGATTTGGATTACGAAACTGCTAAAAAAATTTCTTTAAGAAAAAGATTTCCTTATCTTGAGTACGCTTTTGTAGTGATTGTTTGATAATTTTTAATTTCTTGAATACATTTAATTATAGAATTAATTTATTAACTTCTGAAAAAGCAACTAGAGAAATGGCAATTATTAACAAAAAGTTCTTAAGTGAAACAAACGCGGAAATTGATATCCAAACCTATGATCCTATTGACAAAGTTCTTGAAGCCCAAACAACTCAAAGGTTTATAAAGATTCATCTGCCGATGCAATTTCTGCTATGGAAGATTAAAGAAGTTGGAGCCAAAGTTGTGTACGTTGCGAGAAATCCCAAGGATGTCGCCGTTTCCTACTTTCATTTTGAAAAGAATCCAATATTTGCTTACAATGGTGACTTTGAAACTTATTCAGACTTCTTCATGAACGATCAGGGTAAGTAAGTTGATAATTATTTTTTTTTATTACATAATGAATTTTAATTTCAGTCATTTATGCACCTTACTGGAAGCACGTGTTGGATGGATGGAAACATCGACACGAATCCAATTTCCATTTTATGTTTTATGAAGATTTGAAACTCAATACTGAAGAATCGTTGAGAAAGCTTTCAAAGTTCTTAGAAAAACCTCTCAAGGACGAAGATCTTCCAAAACTATTGGATCATTTGAATTTTGATAATGCTAAGGAAAATCTTGCAGTTAATGCTGTTAACTTAATGTTACGTAAAGGATGTATTGGTGGAAATTCGGAGATGACTGAAGAAATATCAGCAAATTTTGATAAATGGACGGAAGAAAATTTAAGGGAATCAGATTTGAAATTTCCTGTGAAATTTACATAAAACTTATCAAGATTTATCACAATCTGTGGAAACATTTCACTTATCTACTTGTTTTCGTATCTTAAAACAAATAAAAAATATGTTGTAATGTCGCCATGACGTCATTGAGCGATAAAAGAAGAATTAATTAAACAGCTTCAATAATTATGATTTTATTTCGCTTCAATATCTGTCTACTGATCAATAAATACAAAATCGTGCACATCAATACAGATATCGGCATTAGTAGAACTACAGGAATTAGAAATAAGATTTCATAATTTTTTTCTGGAAATTCCATAATCGACTCGTTGACGATAATCCCTTCATCTTCACTCACATGCTGATTAACGTTGAATTCGCGAAAGGTAAAGCCAGAATAATTTATTGCTACACAAACATAAATCGAGTTTCTTGTTATATTATTCACAATCAGTTTACTTAAGTACAAATTATCGGTGAGTTCTTTAAGGCCTCCTTGTAGTCCAATAATCGGCTCGTAGAAGTTTTCAAAATATTTTATCGAACGCGTACTCTCAATGAAAGATTTATACGATTCGAAAGAGTTTTCTTCACTGTTCACTTCTTCTTCATTTTTCTTCTTAAACCACTTGATGGTTGGTTTTTGCTGACTCTTTACTGAACACTGAAGAATCAATTGCGATTTATTTAATGGCGTTTTATTACTGACATGATTTGTTGCATCATTTAAAGTGTCGTTCAATATCTCTGGGGGTGGCAATGACGACAACGGATCTAAATTCATTAAAAAAATGTTCAAATGTCTTGAATAATTTAAGGGATAAAAAATCTCACCGAAAATTTCTACATGAAAAGTTTTTGTGAATTCAATTTGCAAAATTGTTTCTTCGTCAACTCGATAAGGAAATAAGCGACACAAGTAAAAGCCATTTGATGCTTTATCATCATTTAAAGTGAGAAATATTTTACATTGTCCATCGCAGTCAATTTCCGTCCATTCATTTTCATCCGGTTGATTCCAACATGAACCTTTGCAAGATCTTTTGAACCACCACGTGACAAGTGAATTTGTGTTGAAAGCTTCATGCATCTCAAGAATGGAGCAATTCAAAGTTAAGTCAATGTTTTTGCTTTTAATGAGTTTTGAATGCTTAATCGTGGATGAATCACTTTTCGGTGTCAATTCATAAGCTTCAGCAAAATAAACAATGACAATCACGAAGAAAGTGAGAAAATCTGTGAATCGAAATGTTTGTCATTTCATTCTGATTTCTAAAAAATTATATAAGAAGAAATCTTACCAAGAGACATCACATTGCATTCCATGTGCTTCCATTTATGTTGGAAGAAGTCTGGAGAAAATTCCGTTCGCCAACAAACCGTTTAACAATTAATTAAAACGATATAAACAAATCGCTCACACATGAAGTTAAAGATGAGAGTGAGAGTTCAATTAAAAATAATGAATTTTCAAATATAATTAATTTCCTAATTTATTTGTTTTGATATAAGAACAGATTAAAGCATGCGTTCGTTTAAGATGAAGCCGCAAAAGCAGAACTGAAAGTGTGAGCGGATTATTTTAATTGTGTGTTGAAAATTTTTTAATTATCGTCTGATGTTTGAACTTGAAAATTTCCACAACTTTAAAATCTTTTCTTTTCTTCCTTTTTCCATCCAAACGTGAGAGAGAAAATGTTAGCGATTAGAATATCGTGAGATGAAACATGTATCGAAATGTTGCTCCGTAAAAAGTTTGTTTTTTGTTTTTATTTCGGAATATTTCAAAGAATCAACAATAAATTAAACGAAAGGCGAAGTTTAATTATTTTCTCGCTTCGTTCATTGCTTTTCTTCAACACGCAGTGAATTATGAGATCGCACTAAAGCACTTTGACTTTGTTGTGTTTAAATAAAATGTAAGCAAAACAGTACGAAACGTTAATTAATTCTTCTTTATTTCAGTAAACGGCAACTTTTCCCGAACTCAAAATGAATTAAATTCAGAAGCTAAACTACTTCACTGATAACGATTCCATTTTTTTCTTTCTTATCCATCTCTGTTCACAACAAATATCGAACTATTATATGTTCATTTTCGATAAAAGCATGTCGCTTGGTTGTCCAACTGATAAGAAGAGGAAAAAAATATTTTTTTAATTTATCATTAAATATTTCTCCCACTGTTGGTTGTTATCAATAATGAGTAAATATACAGTCGTCAGGATTAGATAAACATTATTTCTATCTACTTGAATTTATTTTTATTAATATTTAACGTTCGAAGATTCATAAATCAATTTTTACACCCGACAATTGCCTTCTATTCTTTCTTTCCTGATTCACAGAAATAAAATCGAAACTTTTAAACAAATGTAAGTCGCGTGCTTGTATAAACTTCAACAGTTCACGATCGACTGAAAAAGTGTGAGACTGGAAGCAATGTGGTGAAGAAGAAAAAAAATGAAAAATTTTCCCCCTCGATAATGATAAACAAAACATTATTTTTAGAGTTGCCACTTAAGTGTGTTTAGTGCTCACGCTCTTTAAAAACATGCTAGAGTGACACCTCAGTACCCAACAAGCACACAATCTTTTCTCCCTCGATTTCATTCTCAGGTCAGCTGTATTGACTCAAACAACGTTCTTTTTATACATCTTCATTCTCTGTTTTATTTTTCATTCAAATTTTTATCGATGAACAAAAACTATAATTAAGAAGCAACGAAAAACAAATTGTTTTTGTTCGTATTTGGTGATTTATTGAGATTTTGCGTTAAAACATTTCACGCTTTTTCTACTTCTTCTTCTTCTAAGGATGATGATGAATCCAAACAGAGCTTTATTAGATTACAAGTGACAATGCTTCAAACTAAATAAAACAAAGCTTCTTTTTTCAAATGGAAAATTATGTTAGATATTTAATCTTTATGAAGACGCTCACGTTCTTTGATGATGGAAAAGTCGAGTCGCATCCAGATGATGACAAATAAGAAGAAAAGATATAAGAAAACTACAACTAGAAGAGGCTCTTGCAACATCATAATGCGAGAGAAATTATATTTAATGTTGAAATCGTTGATGTGGTTTTCAACTAAATTTGTTTTTCGGAATGTGATGACTGGACGACCAGTGATATCCAAATAGGTGAAATGTAAGGTGTCAGGTTGTCGTTCGACTGAGTAAGGTGTGATGAGTTTAAGGTTTTTAGTGCCTTCAGGAAGAATGATTTTTGTCACCAGTTCATCGACAATCATATCATCAAAAACATGATCAATCAGACGCATTTTAAGCATGTAAGAATCGCCATTATGGAATAAATATTCAAAGCTTGGAACGTTATAGCCAATTGTGTAGTGTGTTCGCCATCCTCCGAATAATGGGAAGCGTGGGCGTAAATCTAATTCCACCGAATCTTTCAATGTTACCATAGCTGATGTAGAAATATTTCCATTTGTGTCGCGATAATAAACTCCTGTTGCTGATGCCGGCAAAATAGTTTTGTATGACTTTACACTGGCTGGACCACTTCGTGAGTCTTTCTGGTAATCATATCGTGAGAATGAACCTTTTAACAAAGCACCAGAATGCAAAATATCGATGGTTTCCTCTACAGCAACATTTCCCCAATGTGAAACTTCGATTGTCCTCTCTAAACGTGTTACGACCATAAACGGAGAGTTGTTTTCGTAATGAACAACAATTTCATTTTGAGTTTTAGCTGAAACGAAGTTTTTAAATTAATTTTATTTCTTATTTGAATTTCAGTTATTTTATAGCTTACCTGGAATGTTTTCATAAGGACCATAAACGATTTGTGTATCAGAATGAACTGATGGTTTAACTTGAGTAAAACTTTCAACATTTCTTGATGCCAAATGAATTGTTGTTTTTTGCGATGATGTTTTGAATGGCGAATAGAAAACAGCATTACCAAAGTATCTCACAAGTTGACGTTCAGCTTGCGTGATTTCTGTCGGATAAGGTTGTAGTGCTTTAGAAAAGATTGTCTCAATGTAGATTACTGGATTAGGTATTTGACTATTCGGCAACGTCATCGAATAAGAACATTCTTCGGCGGTCTTTGAAAGTGTTAATTTCAATTCTTTTTTGGCTGAGTCACGAGCAGAAACATAAGAGAGCTTGTCACAATCAACCGAAGGAATCAAAAACAAATAATTTGTTATTGCTTTCTTCGATTTATGTTCTAACGTGATCTTATATGAAACTTTTACTAATTGTGATGTCAGATCAATTGTGCGATCAATGTTTTTATTCTCAATTTCCACATCGATAGCACTGAACACAGTCGAAATGATTACAACAAGTAAAAAAGCTAAAATATTCAACTTGAACATTTTTTCCTCTATTTTCCGGCGTTTTCAACTTTTTACTGATGTGGTCGAAGGCGAACAAAGTACGTTCAGTTAAGGATACATTCACTGTATTTTCAACTTCAGCACTGTAAATTAAAACGAAATTAATGTTTTTAATATCTGGTTAGAATTTATAATGAAAGAAGCTGCTACTTTTGAGAAAATCAAAATAATATTCTGTTTATTTTAATAAAGCGGTTGAAAGAACAAAGTTATTTAGAAAATCTTTCTAAAGTTAATTAACAGAATTTTTAAAACATTTCATCCCAAATAGGTCATCTCAGTAGTTTTTAACCTTTCCATACAAGGAGAATAACATAAATCGGTGTTTTGTGTTTACAAAAAATATACCTAAATATATTTTTTTCACGAAATATTGCTTAAAATTAACCAAAACTTAATTGAAAACGTCACTACAACATACATATTTGTCACATAATGTTCGGAGCAATAGTATCAGGTCGATTAGTTCAGACTGGTAAGAAATATAATAAAATAAATGTAAGATTTCTTTATGTGTAATTTATTTTGTTTATTTGTAAAGATTTTCAACAAATCGAAGAAACAAAACTTCTTTTGAATATTCCTGATGCTGATAATTTGAATCATTTAGTGATATTTCTCACTGGAACAACACCTCTGCCGCTTGGAACAGCTGGAGGTAAATGTTTTTATTATTATCGACATTTAAAGAATTTAATGGCTTTATTCTTTTAAATTTTGTTTAAGCTGTGTACTGGTCTTGGCCTGATCCTAATAGCCCATCAAAATGGCAATATCTCGGATACATATCCAATCAGAAACCTTCTGCTATATTCAAAATATCTCAATTGAAGAAACTTCATGAAATGGAAACTCATGATTCAATGATGATGTTTGGGCAGTCAGCGATTTCCCATAATGCTCAGATTGGAATTTCAATCGAGCCAGAAGCTACGGTTGTGCAACAGACTCCATCAACAACTAATGATGCAAGCAGTTATTATCAATTTGGACAAAGGATGTTAGAAAAGTATGACTGAATCTATCAATTAACATTACTCCCAATCTAATGACTTAAACTTCTTTCAGTTTCGTGAATTTTGCATCAAGTTTCACCATCACACAAAGTCAAATGGTTCCCAATCCAAGTGAAACTTACGTTCCCCTATCAACTCTCACAACTTGGTTCAACAATTTTCAACGACGACTTGAACAAAATCCAAATTTTTGGAAATGACGAGAAACGTCTTATGCTTAAATGAAGCCGTGAAACTTATCACCCAATCCAAAATAATTATTTAATTTTTGCTGGAAACAAAAGGTTCATAATGATAAAAATAAAAAGTGATTTTTGTTCTCTTGTAATAAAGCTGAGTTGTTTATTTGCCTTATTGAATGCTTATTAATGAATCGACATTGATTAAATATTGTTTATGATCTTGGACGTTCCTTCTTCTCCTTGTAAAGAGCCAAAAGGGAAACATTGGCGACTTTAACGACCTGTAATAGGAAAATAATAGTTGAAGTAATTTTGCTTGGAATACTCTTAAATTATCTTTCTCTAAATTTGATCAGGATCTCTTAATGTTAATCACAAAGGCAAATTTCATTGGATTGGCTCTGAGATAATTAGTAATCATCACAGAAACGTTTCTTAGTGTAACTTTTGAAATTTAACATAATTCTCACCTTAAAACGAACTCCGGGAATGTCACCAACAGCATGACCTTTACGACCGAAACCAGCAACCAAAACTTCATCGTTCTCTTCAATGTAGTTTAAGCAACCATCACGAGGAACGAATGCTGTGATTTTCTTTCCGTTCTTAATCAATTGGACACGTACACATTTGCGAATGGCAGAGTTCGGCTGTTTCGCTTCAACACCACTAGAATTGTTAAAAGAATATTTTATAATTCTTATAATTTTTCACAAATTCATTCACTTTTCATAGCTGCAACTGAAGGGACACCAAAAGCTACTCACAGTATAATCCTGTGATTGGATAATTTAAATGACACCAATATCACAAGGAATATACTGCGAACAGTTATTGGCAGTTCTATTCACGATAGGTCTTTAGTCGAACAAGGATGATAACTTACACTTTCTCAAGGACAATGCCTTTAGCATGAGATGCTCCAGCGAAAGGATTAGCCTTCCATCTTGTACCCAAATGAGCCTTTTTGTAATCTTTATCAGCCCAACGTTGGTCACGTCTGTGGATTTTGTGTTTACGAGCAGTTCTGATACCGCGTGGTTTACCTTAAAGAGAAACAGATTATAATTAATTTTTTTTTAATGCTTGAATATTTTCACGAAAAAATGTAGGAAGAAAAATCATTGAATGTAGAAGAAAAATAATTCTCAAACATTGAAACTTACATTTTCATAAGTTTCAATAAAGAATTACTAAATTTGACACAACAAAATGCATAAGTTTACAGACAATCATGTCAAAACATAAGAAAATTGGAATTGATGCAAACACGTGCCGAATAAATTATTTTTGTTTCATTTTGTAAAATCCACAAGATATATCGACCGATAACCATTAGATAACTTGAAAACATTTATTGAAAAACAATATTCAATAAGATTTTAGCACAAATTCAATGATTTTCCTTAATTTCTGATGATTTTTTTTAATATCACTCCCGCTTGCTTACCCATCGTTCTGGAAAAGAAAGAGTCAGCTCAGAAAATTTTTAATCTCTCCTCAGTCATTGCTGAAGAGAGCAAATTTTTCAAATCGGTTATTCAACCGATCAATTTAAACAATAATAACGGTCCATATCTTCAAGTTTGATAAACTTCTGTTTTATTTTAAGATTTAATCGAGAGATCCTCTACAAAATATTCTCGTCAAGTTAAAATTATTAAGGAAGCATGGAATATATAGAGTATATGCAAAGAAAGGAGAAGAAAAGATTGGATTTCAATCGTCCAACATTTGATGAGCCTGAATTTAAAATTCCTTGTCGTGAGATAACAAACAAGGTCGAAGACAACGTTTTGAAAAGACCAAGTAATAAATCAAGTCTGGCAGATGATGAAGAGTCTCTACAGGATTCGGTTGCATCTAAGGAATCGATATCTGTTCAAAGTAAATTCAATGTTCACCTTCGTTTAAAGCCAATTAAAGATCCACTTCCGGATGTTTATAATTTTGATATTAAGAGTAATTTGGTGACAGTCACATCTTCTATGATGACAATTGAGCGTCAATATACGTTTACTTCGATATTAGATGATAACAAAGATCAAAAAACGTTGTATGATGAATGTGTTCGTCCGATCCTTGCTGATCCTTTTTCAAGCCAAGGTGCTGTCTTTGCATCTTATGGAGTGAGCAACTCAGGAAAGACTTACACAATTCTTGGTCAAGAGAACCCAGGCATTGTTCCTCGTGCTCTTGCGCAAATCTTCTCGGAGAATCATAATCAAATTGAAAAATATCCTGCATGTAAATTAGTTAACAATCAAATAGCATTCCTTGATGATAACAAAGCCAACTCTGAATTAATGTTGTCCATGGACTTGCTAGCAGATGCCAAGAAAATTAGAGGGAAATTAGCTAATCAATGGGTTGCCATCGATGAGAATCATCATTTTACACAACGTGAAGTTGCCGAAGAATTTCAACAGATTTACGTTTGGGTTTCGTTCTTAGAAATTTATAATGAGAAGATTATTGACTTGTTAAAACCCCCAAAAAGTGGACAATCAAAATTCGAACGACCTCTAAAGATTATTTCGAATAACCACGATCCTTACATTCTTGGCTTGACTTGGATTTGTGTGTCAAACATTCACGATGCGCTTCATTTACTGCAATTTGGATTGCAACGAGCCAATTATGCTCAAACAGGGTTGAATCCTCATTCGAGTCGATCACATACAATCTTCACAATCCAACTGATCTCTGAAATTGCAACTGGTAACATGTCAAAGTTTGAAATTGCCAGCTATAAATTTTGTGACTTGGCTGGAGCTGAGCGAATAAGTAAAACTAGCAACACTGGGGATAGAATTAAAGAGGCTGGTGGAATTAATTCATCACTTCTTGTACTTGGTCGTTGCTTAGAAGCTGTACAATATAATCAGAATGTCGGCGTTAAAAGAAAGCAAATCGTCCCCGTTCGTGATTCAAAACTTACGATGCTGCTTGAAAGTTCATTGAAGGGATTCGAGAAGTTCGTAATGATTGTTAATCTTCAACCGAATATCGAATGTTTAGATGAGAACCTTAACGTGTTGCATTTTGGTTCAATTGCTAATAAGATTGTGACTCGCAGTAAGATGCCGAGAAAGTTTACACGAAGATCATCGCGATATAGTCATGTTGCTGGAAGCACTGTCAACAACTCAGTTCAATTAACAGAATCTTGGTGAGTTTCAACTTTTATATTTTCAATCTAGAATAAATTATCAAGATTAGATTAGATTAGATAACTAAAAATGTAATTTCCAGCATTTACGAAGAATCTGACGAATCATCGTTGGATTTGTCGTTTCAAATTGAAAATATGCCATCAGATATGCTTCGAAATGAGTTGCGTCTTAAAATCTTGGAGTTGGATACGCTTAAAGACATTGTTGAGAAGAAGGAACGTGAGTTCTTAGAGCAACAACAGAAATTGCGAGAATATGGAAATGCGATGATCAAGAAGCATCATGAAAATGATGAAATTTACTTCAAAGAACAAATGAAGATTAAAGAAGATTATTATCAGAAAAAAGTAAGATTAAGATCATTCAAAATTATATTTAATTAATTTAATTCAACTTATTTTTCAAAATATTTTTTTAGATGGAGGCAATTGACTTAAAGTACAATCGCAAGTACAACCAGTTTCTTGAAGAAATTGATTGTTTGGAACGTGAAAATCAGAAATTGAAGAAGAAACTTGGAATGAATGATGATATCGCTGTCATTAATATCGATGATGATGACGATGAGGATGAAGAGGAAGAATATGAAGAAGATAGTAGAATTGAAAACTCATCAATATCTGAATAATTTTCCATAAAAAAGTCTTTAAAATTTATTTGTTGTTAGTTTGTAAAAATAAAATAAGAAAGCTCCGGCAAAAATAAAATTCTTCAATTTATAACATCCATAAAGCGAACTTAAATAATTTTACATCCACATACATGACTATGATGATCTCAATACTGACTCAGTAGTAATCATATCTAGGATTAAATTAAATCAAGGTTGAAATTAGATTAATCTTAAGGTCACTTTATACCAAAACATTGTTGATATTTACACATCCAAACTCATCAGTAAAACTTAAATACAAAATAAACTCATAAAAGTGAAAAGCTTATGATCAACTCATCATTTGACAATTGCCATGTTCAACATAAAAATATTTTGATCGATGATTTTATTGCATCTAATAAATATCCAATTAAAGTTGTTAACTTTTTAATTTTGTTTATCTTATCGTAGTTCGTATTAGATTTGATCCACTTTTATTAACTTCGTAAATCATAAATTTTGTTCACCTGTAATAAAAAAAAAAGAAGTCAAAAGATATTTCCTTTACTTTAACGCTTTCTTATCAATATTTTGTTTCTTTATTCAATAATTTTTTATAATGTTTTCTTGCATGTCTTTAACAATTAATTTGTTGCATTTTCATGTTTAAATCTTTTTTGTTTTTAAGTTTTATTATCAATAATTTTCTTCAAGTATAATTCCTAATATTCACTTTTCACGCCTAAAATTTATTATAACGAATGAATTTATCAAAACAGAAAAACAAAATGAAAATTTATCTCCAAACTCAAGGCTTCTTACTTAAGGCAAAAGGAAAAAAAAAAATAAAAAGCATTCTCTAAGTCTAATCATTATTAATTTCATATTCATCTTATGATCTTCAGCGAGAAAGAAGAAAAAGAAAAAAATATTAAAAATAAACCAAAAATTGAGAGAAGAAAATTTCAAATTTCTTTTCTACAGGCTTTGTTGAATTGCTTTTATAATTTTTCATAATATTCCTTTAAAGTTTAAGTAGGTTTTACGTGAACGCTGAAGCGATCCCAGGCGGTTTAGTTTGCGTAAGAAAATGATGCATGTGTGTGTGTGTGTGTGTTCGTTTTTTGTTGTTGTGGGTGGGCTTGTATTTAGTTTTCTTCTCCATTTCATACGGAGATTATTTCAAAAAATGTAAAATTCTACGCTTGATTAAATAACTCTTAGCAGTTTTATCCTAAGAGGCATATTTTATGTAATGCAATGTTATATGTTGCGTTGTGTTCTTGATGTGAAGTATGTGAGTAGATTATCTAATATTAAGTTGTGTTATAATAATAATTATTACTTTTTGCAGGTAGATAATTAATTAATTCATAATGGAAGCTGACGTTAATCCAAAGCACATTTAATTTCACTTTTCAATCCAAATAACAACCACAAAATTCTTTTTTTTATAAATTAATCTTTCCATACAATCAAAATTATTTTTATCAATTAACGGCATTCGTCGGCTTCCAAAAGAAATTTTCAAGAGAAGACGAAAGAAAACAAATGAAGATGATGAGGAGTTTAAGTTTATTAGTGATGAAGCATCATGAAGCTAAATCACTACATCAGTGCACAAAACGATTCTTTTGCGATTAATTTGTTGCATTTCGTTGACGATCCTTTGGCATGAGTTGAGCATGTCGGCGAGTTTCCATTTGTTTTTGCATGAAAATCACTCGCATAATCTGAATCACTTTCACTTTTAGCTTCCTTCTCACTGATATCAGACGCTGTTTCATCCTCTTCTTCATCGTTTCCAAGAAGTTCACAAAGCTTTTTCAAGTTTTGAACATGAAATAGATTTTCAAAAGATTCGTGTTGCTTCGCTTGCAGCCATTTCTGAACAGCACTTGTTATTGGAAAATCATAGAGTGGATTGATGATTGGACTCTTAATGTCAATTTCATCGTCCAATAATCTCAAATTTTCCATAAGATCGCGTTCGAGATCGACAATGTTTGAACGATCGTTAAAATATTGCGAATCGAGAAACAAATCTGAATTTGTTTTTCTTTCTACTTCGACAATTGACTTCGAGACATCAACAACTTCATCAACTTTCTTAGTTGCTGCTGTTGATAATTCCTTCACACTTTCCATTCTACAACAAATGTCTTCATCTCGGATATCAATCACAACATCATCGTCGTCTTTAACTTTCTCAACTTCTTTTTCGAGATCATTCGATGAATTATCAATTTTTTCATGCTCCTGAACTTCAAACTTCTCCACTTCCACTTCATCAGCAACCTCTTCATTCTCATTGTTTTCTGTTTCTTTCGTTTCATCGACAACCACAACGATTTCTTGATTTATTTCCAAATTATTTAGCACCACGTTATCAGTGACCTCTTCAACTGATTCAACAGCAGTTTCTTCTTCATCACTCAATTCTGGCGTTTTATCAACAATCACCTCAACTGTTGAACTTTTAAATTCAGGTTCAATTATTTCAAACCCATCTTGCTTCAAGGACATGTGCGATTTCTTTTTCTTGTTCTTGTTCTTCGATTTCTTTGACTTTGCTGGCGCTGTTGATGTTTTCTTCGTTGGCTCAACAACAGCACTCGATGTCACTGTCTTTGTTATGATTGTATCAATCTTAGTCTCTTCAATTTTGTCTTTTTTATCATTAACATCGTCTTCATGTTGTACAACATCAGACGATGAAAATTCATTTTGAATGTCTTTAGCAACTTTAACTTTCTTTCCTTTCTTGATGACATTCCATTCATCTTTCTTATTTGCATTGTTGAATGATTTTTGATGCTTCGATGCCATCAAATCAATATTTTGTTCTTCCATCGATTTAATACCTTCGATAATTTCTTTCTTACTTGTACGTCCTGCAGATGATTTCATCAGATGACTAGATTTTATTACAACATTTGGAGTATCTGCTTTGGGCGGTTTTGTTGTTGATATTGCTGTCTTCTCCTTTTGTTCGCTTTCAACTGCTGTTGGTTCATCACCACAATTGACTTTTGAGTTCTCCGACTCTGACTCTTTATTAGCTAATTGAAAACGTGGATAAAATTCCTGAACATCGACATTTAAATGATACTCTTGTGGAGTTTGATTAGCCTGGAAAAACGAGAGAGAAATGAAATAATTTTCCAAGTTTTTATTGAAATCTTTACTCACATTTTGGTCATAGTGAAATCTTTGAAACTTTCCATTATGATGATTATTAAATCCATTATGATAACTCCATCCATTATGATAGCGTGGATAATATTTCTTGTTTTGAGGCATGTTGTTGTCATCATCCGAATAGTCGGTGGTCGTTTCATTTGAGCGTGGATGTTGCTGATGATGAGGATTTCGAGAATTTAGGAAGCGCTTTCGACGACGCATTTTAGGGGGACGGTTAACGGGAGCGCCATTGTAATAGTAAAAATTATTGTAATATCCATTCGGATAAGTTGGATAAATGAAGCCATTAAGTTCTTTAAATATTTAAAAGAGAAATAAATTAAATTAAATTAAATTTTCATTAAATAATTTCTTATCAATTCACCATTTGGATAAATAGGAAAATGCTGCTTGCCATCTGAATTATTTGTTTCCTTCAATTCATCATCACATGTAGTCACAATCTTCTCACCAACATCAATCTTCTCATCCTTCATTCAAAAATAAAAGAAAGAAAGTTATGTCAATTAAAAAGTATAAAAACACTTTATGAATGAAAATGAAGAGAAAAAGTTTTCTCATTCTTCATTCAAATCGAAGTTATTTACATTAAGAAGATTTAGATATTTTAAATTTGTTTCTTTGAACAAACAGACCCGTTTTTCTTTTGTGTCTTCAAATATTTTAAGGATGACTTGACGACAAGAATGTTACGTCAGTCGCGTAAGTGAACGAACGTTTCATCGTTTTCTGGCAAACACTTCAAGTTTCAACAAAAATTAATTGTTACTTGGCTATCAATATAGCCATTTGAAGAGCGTAGAAAAATTGCAACAGTAGCAGCAACATTATAAATGACATTTACACGAGATATGTCGCTAGATTAACTAGAAAAATTACAAGTAAACAATTTCATGTTTTGTCACATAAAAATAAATTTTGCAGAAAAAGAACCAAAGTTGATTAAAATGACATTTTTGTTTCACATCTGTGGACTGAACGAACATATTTTCTCATTTCATCAACCAGACATTTGAACGCTCATTTAGTAAAGGAAGTGTCATAAATTCTTCCCATCCCTTCAAATTTTCAGAAATATTTGCCTTCGATCTATTCAATGATCATTAATAATACTTATATGTAAATATCTTTTACAAAATGAAGATCGCATTTGACAAACGAACATTTTTCAAAAATAGAATCAACAGAAACATTTCTTCTGTTCCACTATAACAAACAACAATCTCAAGCAGAAATTTTTATTTTTAGAAGACAATTTCACAGAAACGATCGACTGTGAGTCGAGAATGATTATTTTTAGTGGCACTTCGTGGAGGAAGAAGTATCTGTGTGTGTGTGTTTGTGAGATTAGAAAGTTGAGGGATGAATGAAAATGCGGGGGAGTAGTAAAAGCATAAAAATTCCCCTCAGCCTTTTCTCATCAACATCAAAATAATTTGCAAAGAATTTCAATGGAATGACCGTTAAAACTTCAACGGCACACGCAACTAATCAATTTTCTTCTGAGTAAATTTGCGATAATGAAATTCTTATTCCGATTGAATGAAGCAACATTGCCCACCGAAACAGTTTAAAAACCGCAAAGAATGCAAAGTACGAAATGAAAGAAGAAAAAGAGCGAAGCGATGTTGCTATAAAGATAAGATTAGAGAGACCATCGCAAAGTTTGTTTCGTTTCGTTTCTTCTTTTATTGCCGGAATAAAAACAAAACTGCCATTTGTGACATGAGAAATTCTCCGCTTCGTTTTACATCGGTTGAATGACTTTCACGTAGCATAAAAGAAAGGAGAAAAAAAGAGCATTTTGTTTAAAAAATTGCAATTGAAAATGGGCTTTTGAACAATTGTAAATTGCACATTTTTACTGTCATCAACACATGTCTGACATACGTTTCTAGACGTTTTTTCTCTTCACTTTCCGACATTCATTTGCGTTTGCGAATGAGACTGAATTTTTTTTATTTCATTTGCTATTCGCTTATTTTCGTATATTTCAATTTTGTTCTTGTCTTCAGTGAAAATTTTGTATGCAAACACATTCATTGCCACTTTTGATGGTTTCTTCTTCATTTATTTACATATCTTTAGAATCATAAATCAATCAACATTGAATGGAAAATCTTTATCAGTAAACAATTATGTTGATGAAACGTTCACGTTTTTTTTTTCCCATCAACAAACCCGCAACATGTTAATTTATGTCTGCACTTCAAATCCGTTCCATTTCAAAGGAAAATAAATGTTTGAAAAATTATTCTTCGCATTACCATAAAAATTAATTAGCACCAAAAGACTCACCTTAGTTTCACCATCATGATTGCTACTTGCACCATCTTCGGATGAGCTTGATGTTCGAGCACCCTACAAAGAAATTTCACAAGAAGAAAGAAGGAAAAACTTTAGAAATAGCAAAAAAAACTTTTCTCATGTTTCTATCTATGTCTTTCGTATGGCAACTGAGAAGAAGCAAAAGAAAAAGAAAATCTGTCGAAATTCAAGTGATCGTGAATTGAAAAATAAATAGAAGAAATGTCAATTTTCTATCTTTCAGAGTCTTCTTTTTTGGCATTTTTCTAGCAGCCGCAACAGTAACGTCACACAACATACAAAACTATCTCATGATGAGACATGATAATCCAATAGACAAATAGTCAAAAAGATTTTTTTTTACTCTCTTTGCTTATGTTATTCAATAGCAAAGTCGACCCGCGTCAAATGATCCAGTTTCGTTTTCTTCCTTTAGATAATATAAGAAAATATTTGTATAAATACAGTTTCGACTTGTGTGAGATTTCTTGAGTCTCGTCGTGAACAACGAGGCGATAGATTTATGGGAACTTAAACGAAAAGACTTGCGACAACGATTATTAATATGGCACATGATTGAGTCATAATTTTGTTGTAGTGCATAAAAGCTTTTGCATGATTTTTTATGCGATCATAATTTTTAAGTGAAAACATAGAAATTTACTTAAACATTTAATTTCACTATTAACATCTATTACTGCAGTACTTATAAATAAATGACTAACAAATGATGAAATTATTAATGATATTGCACGCTTTCAATTATGTGCATGCAATTTGGTTGTATAAAGCTTCGTTGAACATCAGTCACAATCATCAGTTTCAAACTTCCGAAGTTATAGAAAAAAATGCCTAAATTCGCTTTCTACTGTGTTGTCGCAATCATTCTCATCGCTGGTTGTTTATGTGATGAAACAGAAACCTACGACGTCAAATACGATAACGTTGACATCGATGAAATATTGAAAAGTGAACGTTTGTTGACGAACTACATCAATTGCTTATTAGATGAAGGACCTTGCACTGAAGATGGACGAGAATTGAAAGAAACACTTCCCGATGCAATTCAAACTGACTGCTCGAAATGTTCAGAGAAACAAAAGGAAGGCAGCACAAAGATCATGCATTACATGTAAGATATTTACACAAACATAAATCAAACAAATTCAACAAAATTCTTTTCTTAGAATTGATAATCGCCCTGAAGATTGGGAACGTTTAGAAGAAATTTATGATGAAAGTGGACATTATCGAACAGAATATTTGGAATCTAAAGATGCAGAAGAATCAGAAGAATCCGAAGAATAATCTAAATGACATGTAATTGATCTTAACAATAATAAATAAACATTCCACTTACATTCTGATTCTCTTCATGATTATTTTCCTTCGCACCATCGGATTCAGTTTTTTCAACATCATCTTCATCGTCACCATTCACTGGATGCATTCCACTTGGTGTCATAAAGAATGGATCGTATTGATAAGGATAAGACATGAGAAAAACAGGCGACGTTGCTGTTGAACCATTTTGGGGATAGTAATTGTATCCATTGTACATTGCTGTGATGAGAATTGTCATGAAATCGTAATTAAAGATTAAGAAATGATCACTTACGAATCACTAGCAATCCATTCTCATCGTAATATCCTGAATAATACATTGGAGCGTATTCCATTGGATCCATATTTCCATAATCCATTGAAGGTGTCGTCGCCGGCGACAATGTACTTACAGATGAATCTGGATCACTTGTTGTTATGGTGCTACTGGCAGCTGTCGATTCCGTTGAATTTACAGTCGCTGATAAGTTGCTTGCAGTCTTATTATTGTTCATGCGTGAAAGGTAACCTTTCTTAAAGAGAACGTCTTGGCGTGGTGTCGTTATGCGAGTGTATTCATCTGATGATTGAAAAGTTGAAAAAATATGTTTTAAAATCAACAAAATTTATTTTGTTTAGCATGAAAGTGTTAAAAAGAGAGAAGAAAAGAATTTTTGTGTTGTGGTGAAATTTACCTTCGTTAAACTTAATTGGTTCGGACGATGAATTGACTTTAACATCATTTATGCCGTTTGAATCATGTTCGTCCGGCTTTCTATCTCTTTCGTTTGTGCTTGAGTTTCGGTAGTTACCACCACGTTGCCAACTTCGATGAACGGCTGAACGACCACCGCCAGATCGCTGATTATAAAAATTCTCTTTATTGTTGTAACCTCGTGGCTTGTAAATGTTTTGCGACGATGAGTTTCTGTTCGATTGATGTGTGGCACTATTCGTATGATGATCACCAAGTATTTGTGAATATTTCTGTGATGTTCCTGATGAAATTGAATCGGACTCCGATCCGTTGATTTTTACATCGTTGCCATTTGTTTGTGTCTCGTCTTTTTTTTTGAGTTTTTCATTTCCGGGTTCAAATGCAGATAAAAAGTTCATGGTAGGAAAAAGAAGAAAAATTCATAATTTATTTATTTCTGTGTGTGTGTTTGTAAATGAGTGGTTTAAAAATCAATAAATTTTACTGTGGAAAACATATTTTGGGGTAAAATGAAGTGCATTAAACTCAATTGTTAACATAACATGCAGAAAAACATAAAACAACAAAGAAAATTTATTTCCAATTTCAAATCAATCGAATTTAGGAGTTTTCTAGAAAATGAAAAAACTTTTTCAATTCAATATTTCAACAGCAGCACTCAAAGGGCCCCTAAGTCATAAAAACATTTTTTTTATGCTTTTTTGAGATACCAATTAGCTAAGAGAGCCTTCGACTCTTCGAGTAAGCAATTAGTTGATTGAAATGCTTTGAGTTAAGCCACCGAAAACTTTCGTTTGAAATTGATTAAATTAACGTGTTGACTAGAGATAGAAGAAGTAAATGATTCATTCAGGCGACGCTAAAAAATTGAATCCATTTACTTTCAAAAAATGTGTTAATTATATAATCGCTCGACAACCGGCATGGCATCTTTTCTTATCATTTATGGCGTCAAAAAAAAGTAGAAAAATTTAAAAAAATAGCTTGGTGTCGTTAGCTGATCGTTCTACTGAGATTATGGTGAAACGCGTAAACTGATAAGTTAACAACACACGGACGAGCTTCTTATCGTATTAATTTTTTACCGAATTTGTTTCTTTTTCTTTCTGTTTATTTCTTCTTCCTTGGGAGACAAATATTTCACAACGAAGTCTTTGGATTGCATGTTCTAGACGAAAATTTAAATTTCATTTCTTTTTCTTCTTTCATTGCTTCATCTCCGTCATGAGAAAACGCGATGCACAGAAAACGTTCAAAGATTGCGGAAAAAAAACTGCTTGGGAAATTTTGATTCAGGAAAATTTCTGGATTTTCAAGGTCAATGAACTTTGAACGATTTGCTTCCCAGTTTTGGAAGTTTCCCAGTGGAAAATTTACAAATCACATGAGAGAAGAGACGAAGAAAGAAAATCTTTTGTCAGCTAATCCCATCACGAGATTTGTTGTTGGGGTCTAAATTAGAATCGTTCACATGATTTTTATTTTGCGCGAGCTTGGATTCAAAACAATTAACGCAAAGCAAGATGTCAGAGAGACGGAGAGAGGGAGAGAGATTACATTTACGTAATTTGGCATCCACCCACAATCTTCATGACGTCATCACGAACTTTAAATTGATTTAAGGAAGTTTTTACTTTTCTCTCTTGTCATAAATAATCATCTTTGTGTGAAAGCGCAATCAGTTTGATTAATGCATAAACGGCATAACAATGCCAATGATCTCTTGCCCTGACCCACTCTACTCTCCAAGCAATGCAAATAAACATGCAGAAATAATGATTTATGTCTCATTCATTAATGACATGTAAGCATGTGACTTGGATTTGTCAAGCGTAAATTTAGACCAAAAAGAAGTTTGTCTGACATTTTTTCTTTCGTATTTTTTTCTTCATCGTCTCCCTCAACGTTATTCACTTGTCACAGTATTGAATCCACAAATGTCATATCTTTGGGATGAGTTAGTTAACCAAAAAACTAATGAAGAGATGATTATTTTTGTTTCTTTTCTTTTAACTCACCTTGCGATTCACTAATCTCAAACGTTCTCCACCGGGTTTTCTTACTTTTCCCCATGATGGAAGAGCGGCTGATGGTACGTTCCAGGAAGTTTTTTTTCTTCTTTCTTGCTAATTACCACTTGAAGCGCGCAGACTCACAAATTGTTTCGAAATGCCGACAGAATGGTGATTTCAGGACGACTTATACATTTTCCATACGTTTCAAATGTTATATTTTGTTTTTTTTCTTTCTCCTTTTTTGTTTGTAGTGAGTAAATACGACGGCTTTTGAGTTTTGCGAAAGTGTTTGTGAGGGTTTTACGTAATCTACGGCTAGAAAAACACGTGCTAAAGTCACTCTCTGTTTCACTCTTCTCACAAAACTAATGAGAATTGGGAAAAAAAGTTTTTTTTATTATCGACCTCTTCTCGTCTTCTCCTTTTTACAGAAAAAAAAACTTTTTTTAATTATATTTCACTCTGTTACTGAGAAATATATTAATTCATTCGATTCTTTTATTGATGTGTTTTTAAAATTCGGTGATATTTTATCTCACAAAATGTATAACTTTCCATCCAATCTAGATGAGAGAAAAAAGGTGTTACATAAGTAACTTTAGAGGATTTAAAAATTTTCTTGCTTTTGTTTCGCACACAAGTAATAAAATTTCCACCCGCGGCGCAGCAATGCATGGAGCATGGAAAACGAATGGTAAGAAGAAAAATTTTATAAAAAGGTTTTTTTGTGCACTTTTTGAATATAAAAAGAAAACTGCGTTTAACTTTTTTTCTTTTTATCGATCAAATGATTTTCCTTCCAAAATTTTGTTTTGATAATTTTGTTGTTTCTACAGAGGAGTTGATTACGACTTCAGAGTAGAAAAGAAGAATATTCCCGAAAGTTGTCGTAACGATGTTTACGCCGTTAAAATTTACCGTGAATTTTTTAGGCACTAAAATTAAATGATGATCTTAGATATTTAGGTAGTTCTTGTAATTTCTATCCTGCTTGATTTAAATTCGAATGATGAAAGATTGAAGGGCGAAGTAAAATGAAACTAAAAATTTAACTCGTGAAGATTTCAAGAAATTTTCACTCCATGAAAATGAATTAACATGCGAGTTTTTCGAGAGTTGTCGAAGGACTGACGGTATTGAGAGACTTTTTCATTTCATCTAATTTCCACCTCGTTTCACCATTTATTTGAATTGTTCTGTGCTGGTGTGTTTGTT
Source organism: Clunio marinus (assembly GCA_900005825.1). NCBI lineage: Eukaryota > Metazoa > Arthropoda > Insecta > Diptera > Chironomidae > Clunio > Clunio marinus. Next base: position 897,571 of record CVRI01000059.1, read on the forward strand.
TCATTTTCATTTCGTTTCATTCCACATGCTCTCAGGGATACAATTTAAAAGGAAGTGTACACCAACTGAGCACCACAGATAGCTAATTTAGCTTTATTTTAAACCAAACAAATGGAAATTTGCCTTAAAAACAGGGCTTGGAGCAATTTCTTCAATGTTTTCACAAATATTTCAGCAACTGGGGGATACAAGGGGAAATTTGAAAAATCCATTTGGGGGATACCAAGGGGAGGAATTTCAATTCTTCATCATAAACTGAGACCACACACACATCAACATTATTTTCAATATATTTTATTGGGTTTCATCAGAAAAAGTTTCTGAAAAGCTTTTTCAATTTATTCTTTCCGTTCTGATAATAACATGAAATTATATTTAACAAATATTTAATTCTCGTAAGCTTTTTTTCAATGCTGCAAAACCTTTAATCTTCCAAAATGTCATAATTTATAAAATAATATTTCAACATCAGACATGATTGTTATGAAAGCTTGAAAAGCTTTGCACAACTTCAATAATTAAATTTACACTAATGTGTGAGTATTTATGTGTATTGAAATAATTGCCCTTTGTAATTGCTTCACGTTTTTATCGTGAGTAAATGCAATTGTAATTCATGTTAATAAATACTATGTTACACATTGTCAGTCAGCGTTATCGCTTTAAACAAGTCAATCAAAACTTTATTATCATCATGTCATAAACCGATATAATATTCACTGGTGAAGAGAGTTGCGATTAATCTCAGCTGATAAGTTCAATTGAAATAATAAAAATTAAAATAAAAAAAGAAGATTTTACAATCAAGTGTCTTGACAACTAACGCTCACAACAAAACCAGCTTTATGATATTCGTCATCAAGTTGTTTTGCTGAATGGAAGTGGAGGTCAGTCTACCGGGTTTTAGAGGCAGTGCTTATTGATAAATATTTTATTAGATCACATTGGAGGTAATGTTGCTACTTGCTTCATTATCAACAACAGTCGTTCATGGAGAACTTCAAATGTATATTTATGTACATGTATGACGCATGAAAGTTATTACTCATTATTGATAATAACGAGTGTCGAGTACTCTACGAAGTAAACAATTTGTTTATTTTTCTATCGTTGTTGTTGCCAAGCACAGATAAAAGTCTGCCAGTTTAAAAAGGTTTTCTTAGACAAAATGTGCGTGTATCGCGTGATGTTTATACTTTGTTTTTATACTCGTTCAACATTTCAAGTTAATTAATATTCCGATCGACAACATGGTATTAAGATAATCTTTTACTTAACTACTATCAACTGATTTCCAGTAACTTTCCATCGATTTTGCGCATTCAAAGATTTAATTCTTTCCATAAAGTGTGCTAGTAAAGAATAACAAAAAATTGAGAAACAATAGTCCTTCTACTAAAAATTGAGGGCACTGCGAAGTAAATTTTTGGTTCTCATTAAGTCATGAAAGTATTCCTTTGCAACTGTGTCACGTATTGAACGAATGACTAGATAACAGCTGGAATCTACTTTTGCAAAATATTATTGTACGTTAATACAATAACAAAAATTCAGAAGAAGTCTGGTTAACGAGACTTAAAAGTCTAGAAGGAACCAGTTTCGAATGGATCTGAAACTAGTAAGAGACTTTTTGGATTAATCACGTTGTGGGTCAATGAAAGAATCACAATAACACGATTACAAAATAGATCTGGTTTCTTTAAAGATGTCACAAAGAACATTGACAAATATTCACTTGCCATTTATTATAACTCAGATTTTTGAAGTTATCGCATGAATGACAGACAATTATCAATGTGAGGAATACAATATGTAAGAATGTAAGTTTTAAAGTAGTTTATTATCATCAGAAAGAGACAGCAAGCAAACGTAACTTCGATTGTGTTGTTGTTTATTAAAACTTGATTAAAAGTCCACAGTGAAGATTCCCAACAGAGAACATGAAAATGGACAAAACGTGGCTTGATGAATTTCCAAGTCACACACAACTTGTTGCCAGCTGACACACAATGAAACGATGTGAAAAAAAATGTTTTTTTACTCCACTTGTTTTCGAATGCTGTTCAAATATAAATCATCCGAACTTTTCCATTAAGCTTCAGTTTGTGTTGATCACTTCCTACTGCCGAGACGTATCTCGTTACAATCCACAAAAAAAAATAACAATTTTTTCTATTCATATCATCAAGAACAAGTTAGGCTTGTTAGTTGCTAGTTGCACGTGTGATATCCGTGAACTTTTTTTATTTAAAATTAAAACATCATTAAAGTATATGAGTTTTTGTTTGAAACTCTATTAAGGAAGAATAAACAAGAAACGAGAAGAAAATTATTTTTCATTTTCACAATCGCGTGAAAAACAATTTCATAAACAAGAAAATTTATTTCTGAAGATAAAAAAGAGAAGACGAAACATAGTGAAAGATGAGTCGGTAAGAACATAAAAACGAAGCTTCAGTTCAGATAATTTCATTGCTGAATATTCATCGAGTCAACAATTTTCATATCATTGATCGAGTTAAAAATAAAAAAATGAACACAAAAGTAATGCTTATAATGCAATTTATTATTTTAAATTGCAGTTTAAATAAATCACTTTTCGGTTTGGTTGCAATTTCTGCTTCAACGTCAGCAACGAGTGTCGGGAATAGTTCAGTCATGCCACAACTTCCACTTCTTGTTTCTCATTCAGCATCATCAAGTGCCACGACAATCAGTAATAAAACAGCTGATCGTACAAAACGTGTTGCAGAGGCAAAAGAAATCATACGAGCAGCTGATATTGTATGTTTTGATGTAGACTCGACGGTTATTCAAGAAGAAGGCATCGATGAACTTGCTGAATATTGCGGTAAAGGGCAAGAGGTAGCTAATCTTACAAGAGAAGCTATGGGAGGAACAATGACCTTCCAGGAAGCTCTCAGACGTCGTTTGGATATCATTAAACCTTCACAAAAGCAAATTCGTGATTTTCTACGAACGACACCGAGTACTTTGTCACCAGGAATTAAGTAAGTTCAACTGCTTTTTTTATAACGAGAGTCGTAATTTTGTTATCACTTCGGAATTTCGCGGAGACAATTTAAAGCCAATTGGAACATTGCAGACCTTTTTTTCTATGAAAAAATCTTGTGCGATGAAGAACGAAGTCTGAATTTATTTTTTCAAACAAACAAGACAAATTGTTACGTCAGCCGCTTGCCCGAAAACAACTTTTTATTTCTTTTCTCTCGTTATGAGTCAAGGATTTAATCTTTTAATAATTCAATGACCGATAAGTTTTAATTTTTGTTCATTTTTTATTTACAGTGAGTTCATTCAGCATCTGAAGAATGAAAACAAGAAAGTTTACTTTATATCTGGAGGCTTTCACTCACTGATTGATCCCGTAGCCCAAGAGTTGGGCATTCCATTAACAAATTTATTTGCAAACAAACTTTGGTTCGATTACAAGGGAAATTATGGTGGATTTGATGTTAATCAACCAACAAGTAGAAGCGGCGGGAAGGGAGAAGCAATCACACAAATCAGAAACTTTAATTCAAGTCAATTGCAAGCTAATACTCAATCAAAAATTGTCATGATTGGAGATGGTGCAACAGACCTTGAGAGTTCGCCACCAGCCGATTATTTCATTGGATATGGCGGCAATGTCGTTCGAGAAAGTGTTCGTGAACGAGCGCAATATTTTGTTACTGACTTCATGCAACTTATGTAAGAAGGAGAATATTTGAATGAAAAGAAAAACAATCATTTTCCTGTGATAATGCTAAGAATCGACATTGTTATTGTATAATTAATGAGAAAAACATACACACAATAATGAATAAATGAATAGATAATTTTTTAAGATAATTTAAATTGATTTCTTCTTTATTTCTCCTTAAAATTTTTTTTTTCTTCATCAAATGAATAAATTGGCATATTTATTTCACAAAAACAAATTTGAAGTCTCTACTACACTTCAAGCTTTTATTTTTCGGCTAATTTAAAATTCAGTTAAAATCTTTTTGTTTTCTTTTAATCTTCCAGCATTTCAGCAAGAAAATAAAGTACAAAAATACGAAACTTTACAATTTATCTGCTTTTCGTTTCTTTTATAATTGAAGTTTCTTCTCTTTTATCTTACTTTTAAACTTCACAGCTAATTATTCGCTACTACGCCTACACTCAGGTTTTGTGCTTTAAGTGAAAATTTTGTAATTCAAAATATTTGAAAGATGAAAAAAAGTAAACATTTTCAATCATTTACATATCTAACTTGTATTCACAGAGATAAAACCAAATCTACAATATGAACGTCTAAGTGGAGGTTTTTTCATATATATGAATTAATTATTTTTGTACATCACTCGAATTAAGGGGTTCATCAAATACTACGTCACAAGAATTTTAATGTTTCTGATTTTTGTTTTTGTTTTCTTCAATTTTTTCCCACCCACAATATTTAATTCTAATGATAATTCAACAAGTGATTAAAATTTCATAACAAACAATAAAGAAATTTTGTTTTGTGTAAAAAAGAATTCAAAATCAAGTGGAATGATGACTCACATTAGAGACACAACAAATCATTGAATTGTGTTGAATAACAAATGATGAAGCAAATTTACACAAAAAAAAGAGCAAAAATTTAATTTAAATAAATGGAAGCTATGAGTTTGCAACTTTTTCTTCACAGAAAATATTTTCTTTTCATTTCTTGGATGAGTAAATCGTTACGATTATCATTGAAGGGGGAAAATTCCTAAGAGCATTTCACGTAAAAATATTAGACTTTTTGTTATCGTTCACTGCCGTCAGTTCGGTGTTTTCAATTAAAAGTAAATTATCACCACCATTGTTGTGAACGTTGTTTGTTAAAAGATGATCAGTATTGACAAGTGTCTCTAAGTCTTCGTGGTTAACATCTGAAAAAAGTATTTTCTGTTTAAATCTATTAATAATTGTTCAGTTAAATAAATCTTACGATCATTTGGAATATCATCAGTGTAAATCTCACGAGTGTTATGTGGTGCTTCATTGAATTCGTCAAGTTCATCTGCACCTGTTGAAGGACCGGCAAGTAGAAGATATTGTCCACTACGATTAGGCCATAAAAGTCCCATCATCACACAATAAGCCAGACAATCAACAGAATTTGTGACAGCAAGGAGAAGTTTGTATCTCCAGAATACTGAAACCTGCATTGAGATTACAGCAATGATTGGAAGATAAATAAACCAGACCAATGAGGATGCTCCGAAATGAAGAAGAAAATCCAACTTTTTTGATGAATGCTCGTATTTCATTGTTGTTCGAAGTTCATAAAGGAACCAAAGCATAATACATGAACGACTGATCAGTACTAAAAATCCCGGCCATGTTTGAAACTCATCAATGTCTGAAATGACATCAATTTCTGTCATATTCCAAACATAAAGCACGAGATTAAGCGACAAATAAGAGATCCAAATGACGATTAATACAAGCCAACTTATTGATGAGATCTCAAGTCTTGTTACAGCCCATCCCTTGGCCAATAGTAACAAAATTAACATGAAAGATGTTCGACTTAAAATATCAAAAATCTCTCCAGTAACTTTGAGCTCTTCATTGCCTCTGCCATTCGATGCAAATCTTATCAGATGAATGAGAATGAAACAAATGCTGACAAACTCTAAAATAATGCTTAATGTGAAGAGTTTGGTAACTGGATGACTTTGTTTTTGACTTCCATGAATCTGTATTGGTACCAAGAAGATGTAAATGACGAAGAAGATGAGACATTGTTCGAGGATGTTCTGTTGATCGTAGGAAAAGTGATAAACAAATGGACTGTAATAAGATGACTGTCCCCAGAGTGGATTTCCATTCACCAATTGCATGTGATAATTTATCTTCATTGGAAGTCCATCATAATGCTCCCAATCGCATGTTGTTGCATTCCGATAACATGCAACTAATGATACATACCAGAACCTAGGCTGGTTCAAATTACTAATTACGAATGTAAATTGACTTTGTGTAATCACATTTGATGGCGTATCCTCGTCGGGACAAAGTTCTGAACGACACGGTACTCGCCTTAAATAATCGCCTTTCCCTTCTCGATTGCATTTGGCATCAAAAGCTGTGACATTCAGTCGCGAAAACATTTTCTTACATGCTAAATTACGATTGGACACGCTTCTAAAAATGAAATAAAAAATAAAAAGTGGAAGAATGTAAATAAAAAAAGGGAAATATTCAGATTACGATGAAATGACATGAAACGAGACAAGACCTTTTTGTCCCAAAGGGTTAAACTTCCGAATAATGCGTTTTAACTTTGTAACTCATGAAGATATAAATGATGGAAAGTTTTTTTTTCTCTTTTGATAATTTAATCAGAAAAAAATAGCCACGCTGGCCGCAACTACTTACCGATTTCCATAAAACTCTAAGAAATGATGTCTATCGAGTACTGCTAATGTCAATGTACCAGGAAAGTGATCCTCGGTTGTTATATTTCCAAAGATATAGCCAAAACTTGCTTTTTGTTCTGAAGTCTTTTCAGTTTTTATGAATCCGAATTTATTGAGAAAGAGATAAAAGTCACCAGTATTAAATTGTCCATCTATTGTTATAGCGATGGATGAGGAGAGTAGCGATAGAAAATTTAAAACTATTAAACTACGCCAACTCATTTTGATTCGATCACATTTTCAATATTTTCACAAACTTTTCTCACTTTTTGTGTCTTTTTTCTGTAAGAGTTTCATTGAACGCGTAATGCTTAAAGTGTATTCAGTAAAAAATGAAAGGATAGCGAGTTTTCATAACAAATTGTATTGAAGGCATATTTTGTCCACCTGGCAATGAGAAGCAGTTTTCAAACGTTTTGCAATATTTTCTTACTTATCATAGCGTTGCTATGTTGGTTCTTCACACTCATTAGAGGATTTTTACATACATTCTCATTTTACCATATTAAAAACTCATACTTAGTGGCCATTAATTTGCCTACGATCGAAACAAGCAAATGAATAAAGCTCAGAAAAAGTAAATTAAGTAGTTATTCTTAAGTGATTTACAACAAATAAGTTTTTAAGCAGGAAAGAAACAATAATAATAATCAAAACAAACAAAAGATCTCGATTATAACAATGGGTTGTTTTGATTCAAAGCCAGAAAGTCGTCCTGAACCAACAGCCGTAAGAGGCTGCACTGACGTTTGCTGGCTTATCATATTCATCATTTTCTGGATATTCATGGTAAGAAAAATTATATTCTGGCATCAACGTTATAAAATAATATCAACCAACACCTTTTTCTCGCACTTAATTTGTCTTTGAGGAATCATTCTTCAATGTCATCACACAATGATTCTTGTTCTTTGTTTTGGAAAATATTCACACACATTTAAATTGACGAAACAGTGAATTTATGCTTTTATACATTTGATAATTTATTCTTGTTTAATGGAAATGATTATACACACCCTCACATGACTCATAAAATTATCCTCTACATAAAGCATTCTTTAGTTTACATAATAAATTTTTTTGCACGCTAACTCAATCGCTAAACAGTGGACGAAGAAGAAAATGAAAATTTTCATAGACTCAAAGTCGTTGTCTTCTTTTTATTACCGACAATAAAGTAAATATTTTATAACATCCACTTTTAGATCATCATTGCCGGCTTTGCATTTGTATTTGGAAATCCGTTAAGAATAATTAATGGGTAAGCAAATCATGTTTTGATTGTACATGTCTTCACAGAATATTCAATCACTCAAATTATTTATTATTAAATATTCATCAGATATGACAGTTTTGGAAACACTTGTGGAGTTCAATCGAATGAACGTTTTCGTGAGACTGGCCTGCCATCAAATGTTTCAGGAATCAGTACGATTGATAAACCTTACGTCTTCTTCTTTGACTTGAAAGAGTTGAAGCAATCACTTAAAATTTGTGTCAAGAATTGCCCAAAAAAACAAATTGATGATCCACGACAACTTTACAATTATTACCAACAAGAAGGCTCGAAATATTGTCGCTATGATTTCGACATGAACAAATTAAACGAACGCATATCGGAATCAGATGAAATGATTTTTCACTTCACTGGACCATGCCCTAAGCTTCCGATTTACGAAGGAACGCCAGTGTTGCATCGTTGCATTCCAAGCGGCAAAAATGCACCACACAAAGAAGTTAAGGAACTTTACAACTTAATAAGTTCATGGGATTTCGTTGAACAAACATCGAGAGATCTTTACAAGTCATGGCATGTCATTTTAATCGTTTGTGGAATCAGTTTAGTGCTATCAATAATTCTCATTGGATTACTTCATTACTTGACACAAATCATTTCGTGGTTGATTTGCATCTTTGTGGCCGTTGCAAGTATTGCATTAACAGTCTTATTGTGGTGGACTTATTATGATATTAAACGAAAGAAGGATCACGCTGAATTATCGCAACTTGCTCAATATGTTCAGAATGAAACAGCGGTTTATGTCTTTGCAATCATTGCTACAATGTGAGTTGAATTGTGATTGAAAATTGTCGGAAATTCAACATTTCTTCTCTTTCCAGTGTCATGATTATTCTTCTGGTTGTGATTTATTTTATGTCATCAAAGTTTTCCGGTTTGGCAGCACTTTTTGAAGAAGCTGGCAAGTGCATGTACAGCATCCCACAAATATTTGGACCACCTTTGCTTGCTTTCATCTTTTTGGTGCTTTTCTTAGCATTTTGGGTGTCGGTTGTGGTTTGTTTGTCAACAGCAAGTGTTCCTGGATTCAAACCTTTATTGAATTACGCTCAAATCACAAACGCGCCTGTTTCGGCATCACAAACTGCAAATGGTGGAGTTGCAGTTAAGAATGCGTTTGATGCAAAGAAAAGCTTTAAACTCGTCGAATATCAAGAGACACATTACCTCAAGTACATGTTGTACTTCTACCTTGTAGCACTCATTTGGACGAGTGAATTTATTTTCGCTGCTTCTCAATTATGTTTAGCTGGTGCTGTTGCCATTTGGTACTTTAAGAAACCAACAGATTCACCAGTAACTGACTCCATGACAAAGTTAATTAAATATCATCTTGGATCAGTGGCTAAAGGCTCATTTTTGATAACAATCTTTAAGATTCCACGTTTAATTTTAACTTATCTTTATGCGAAGATGAAAGCTGCATCAGTGAAAGGAAATGATTGTGCTGATTGTGGTTTAAAATGTTGCATTTGTTGCTTCTATTGCTTGGAGAAGTTCATCCGATATTTGAATCACAATGCTTACACTGTCATTGCCATTGAGTCAATAAACTTCTGCCCAGCGGCTGGTGTTGCATGGAAGGCGATTTGGACCCACGTCGTATCAGTGGCAACAATCAATGGAATTGGAGATTTCGTTTTGTTTTTGGGAAAATTGGCAGTTGCTGGAGTTTGTGGCTTTATAGCTTTGCTGATGTTGAAGAGCGACCCGGAAATACATTTCTATATGATTCCAGTGTTTGTAATCGCTCTCTTTGCTTTCTTCGTCGCTCATGTTATTTTGTCGCTTTACGAAATTGTTGTCGACACATTATTCTTGTGCGTCTATGAAGATCGACACATTAATGGACCATCAGGACGTTGGAAGGAATCAAATTTGGCAAATCTTTTGGGTGAAGAGCCAGTGGAAGCTGTTGAAGGCAGAATGCAACAAATTGAATTGACACCAATTACCAAACAACCATTCAGCTCACATTATGCACAAAACGATGCCGAACAAGCTTAAGTTAAGTTCATGATTAAGTGAGAATATTAAGCTTTATAAAATTTGTCTCCTATCGACTTTATCCTCATATTACATCACAATAATTTTTATTTAAGACTTCTTTATAATCGTATTAATAATATTCGCTTACTTATCTTCATTCTCATATTAACAATGAGAAGATTCATACAGCTTTGAAACTAAAGTTTTCATAATTTGTCTCTTGTAAGTTTTGATAAAATTCATTCATTCCGATCAGGATCTTTTTTCATATTCTTATTCGCAATTTAAGTATTCATTAATTTATGTGTCGAATGTTTAAAGTAGATAATTATGTTAAAATGTTTAACAAATACAACATTGAATCCTCAATCGTTCAACAAAACGAAGCAGCTTCATTTAAGATTAAAATAACATTCATAATTGGCATGTAATCAAAAAAAGAAAAGATATTCTCATTGTTCAATGTTTTTTAAAAATTTATTAAAAACATAAAAGTATTTGATGTTATACGCAACATAAAGCTTAAAGATTCCGATTGATGGAATGATATGAATGACAAATTTATTGCCTTAACTAAGAAGATATTTACTCAAAAAAGCTTGAATTAATGTTTACAATGATGCATTTGCATCGGATATTAAAATTAAGATAACTTACCACATGTTTATGCCTCACCACCCACATTTTGCAACTTTATTTCCAGTTTCAAATCTTACAAAACAAATTAAAATTTTCTTTTCTTCCTCTTTTTTTTTGTTTTGTTGAAGAAATCATCATCAGATGTTTTACCAAATTAATACTTTATCAAATGTTATGTTTGCATGAAATTCAATATGGCAGATCAAAATTTAATATCAATTTAAGTATTTCACTTGTCGAAGATAAATGTAGTTTCGTTTCAAGTCACATTAATGAACAAATAAATAACAAATCGAACAAAAAACCAATTGAAGTCTTATTAAATTTTGAATTTTATTAATTGAACAAACTATGTCTTTATGAAGTGTAAATTTGATTGACTTTTAGTGTGGTTTTGGAGTGTGTCCATCAACATAAAAGTTCCTTGTTGCTTTAGGTAGTTGAAGTTTTAATCCCTCGAGTTCTTTTGAGAGGATGATTTGACAACCTAATCTCGAGTTTTCTTTAAGAAAAGGAGCCATGTCGAGAAGGTCTTCCTCTTTTTCTTCTGCTTCTGGTAATTTATCCAAGTAGTCATCAAGAACATAAACATGACACGTTGTACAAGCTAAAGATGCTTCACAAGCGCCTTCCATTTCAATTCCATATCGGTGGGCAAGATAAAGTGCGTTATCGCCTATTTTTCCTCTCACGTCATAAGTTTTACCATTTTTATCAATATATGTGATGTTTACACTAAAAAATGAAATGTAAATGGAAATTCGAATTTTAACTTTTGAAGGCTTACACTTCATCTTCTGATTTTGGATCCTTCCACTCATAATCACCGTGTCTAAGGACTATAAAGAAAATCTTTAACTCATTACTTAAAGCAGATAACATTTTGATTCTCACATCTTGATGTATAAATGCTTCTATCACATAATCCACTTTTTGTTTTCCATCTAATTAAGCGTTCTATGTTATTAATACTATTAATTTTTATAATTTTATTCAACACTTGATTCATTTTTTAGCCAATATTTGTAAACAAACTTTTTCCTCTCTTCAAATGCGGATTAAGCTGATTCTTCTCCCGGGTTACTTTCACTTTCCGTAAATTCCTATAGATGGCCTCAAAATCAACTCAAAGTAAAGAAAAGTTTTGTTAACATGAATTTCCATCAAATTTCTACTATATTTAAAGTGTAAAAACATCCATAATGGCCAGTAAATTAAGTTCTGAACTAGATACTGCAGTTCGTAATAAAATTCATTGGATTAATCTGCCAGTCCACTTGAAACAAGTAAGAACAATAATTTTTTTATCGTCTTCAATTCTGCAATGTTTTCGTTGTGATTCATCCAATCAAAGGATAACAAATCTTATCTTTTTGGGATATATTCAATCATTTGAGAGTTTGAAAATGTTTAAAGCTTGATTTTATAAGTTAAAAGTAAATATCCATAGTGACGTATGTTCAAAACATTGAATTGTTGTTGTACTTAAGCCACTGGAGAAATCAAAACTTTTTCGCAACAGTAAGTCTCAAGTCACATTAATGTCTATCAATTTCTAGATTCTTCACAACACACAAAAAGATTACGAAAAATATGTTTTCAACTATTCATTAAAGAATCAATTGCGCTATCGTGGAAACTTGGGTAAGTGATGTCATCAAAATAAATTCCAAAATTGCTGATAAGAAAATCGTGAAAGTGAAAAAAAGGAAGAAAGAGAGAAACAGATAATAATTATATTTACTTTGTCATGTTTAAATACAGTTCACAAAATATTTCGGAATGAGGAAAAATACTACGAGATGCTCATCGAAAAATCCATCGGTACTTATAATTTATTTCCTTATCACCTGTCAGACGTTGTTACAAAAGGCCTTCGTGTAACTGCTTTCAATTACTACGTGGAAGTGATATCACATCTGTTGAAGTTAGACAAAAGTTATGATACTTTGCCAAACTTCACAGCTGCTGACATTCTTCGTGTTCTTGGCATTGGACGAAACGAGTACTTATTGTGAGTTATAAATAATTATGTTTGGTGTGTAGGAAGCAGATGGAAGTGTTTGGAAAATCGATACTCTAGTCGATTGAAATAGAATGAAAATATGTTTCCATCTGGTCTCTATAGAAAAAAACCGCAATTGACGAAATATTTTGCAACATTTTGATTAATGTAAAGAAATTAAATCTGCCAATTTCGAACATTTTATTCATCATTATCACTGATCTTAACCGAAAATTTGTTCCATTTTAAAGCATTCTCAGTGAAATCAAAACAAAAAACTCATCAAAATTGTTTCGCAAGCCGAATCCATCCCAATTCCTGCCAAAGTTTCCCGTCCAAATAAACATTGAAGAATGGTGGCAAATTGAGATTGGTCTCATTCTTGAATCGGACATCAGATATGTTAATGAGAAAGAACGAGCTGTGATTGATGACCTAATTGATTTCGGACCGCAAATAGCGGGAAATCTTGACTTTGATGTTGTTCATAGCTTGTATAGGAAAGGATTGATTTTCTTGGATGTGCCAATAAGTGGAGAAGATTTCATTAGCATCCCACCTCTGAAGAATTTCATCATGAATCGTGTCACTGGTGATTATTTCGAAAGTTTATGTTATAAAATCTTCGTGACAGCTGACGAACACATGAAGATATCAGAATTAGCGACGTTACTTCAAGTCCATCTCGACACTGTGAAACATGTGATATCACTTTTTTGTCGTCTTGGATTCGCTAAATTGAAAACAGCTCGCGAGATTCAAAATGTTCATGAATCGTGGAAATATCGAGCTGAACAGGAAATGGAACGATTACAGATCACTCCATTGAATTATCATGCTTTACTCTTGGATAAGACAAATGAAGCTTTTATAAAGCAAGATTTTACTACGAGCAATGCTAAAAGTCCCACGACACCGGTCAATAACAACAACAGCGTGTCAACCGATTACACTTCATCATCAGACGGAAATGCAAGCGATTTTTCATTCTTGAATAACAGAAAAAGTTCACCTGATGAATTCGGTTCGGAGATTGAAGATTTGAGCGATCGAGCAGCTGAAAAATCTCCAGGAATTCATGAAAAACGAATTGGATTTCTGTTTGATTCAACATTGACAGCTTTTCTGATGATGGGAAATCTTTCACCTGGTCTCAAAAATCATGCGGTGACAATGTTTGAAGTTGGAAAATTATGTGAAGAAAGTATGGACACATTTTTAGCAGAGTTGGAGAAAGTTTCACTCCTCGATGCTGAAGGTGAAGGTGAAGTTTCAAGATATTTTGCTCATGCTGTTATTTTAAGATCAACAATTATCGCATTGAGAAAATATTTCAATGGTTTGGACTTGATTCGTGTTGAATGTCTTGAGAATTTGGATGTGAAAACGCGAGATCGTATGATTGAGAAGAAATATAAATTTATTATATCAGCAGCACCATTGACACTCACAAATTCACTCAACGATGTTTTTTCGATTCCGTTCTTTGGACAATTTTATCGAAGCTCAGAGTACTCGCATTTGTGGTCGAAACTTTTTTATTATCACATCTCAGGTTTTGGACCGCCAAGTCTTCTTCTAGTGAAAGGAACGGTTTTAAAATATTTACCGCGGTTATTTTTGGGATACGGAAAGCTTCTTGTGACAATTGTTCATACAGATTCTTATGTCATAAATTCAGAGAACTTTCGATCGTTGAATGATCAATTAAGACAGAATCATGTGCTTGTTCAAGGCTATGGCATTCGACAACCAGGTGAACTCTGTTATGAAGCTTTTCCATTTGATGGAAACACGACATCAACAACATCGGTGAAAAAAGGAAGAAAAATTCCATGCAAAAACCAAAAAGCTGTTGATAAATTGTCAGAACATTTAAATCTGAAGAATGTTTGTGGCTACATAACATTTTTAAATTCTGGCGTGCCAGATCTTGGCTGTGAAGATTTCAGCTTAGATATTTCTTTACAAAGACCGAAAGCAAAAAAGCCGGGACATGTAATTCCTGTCGTATCAACAACAAGACCAAATACACTTCAGAATATTCCACGCGATATTTCATTCCAAGATTTACAATCACCATTGGATAGTACGGAAATCACAAGTTTCAATAAGAATAAGACTATAATTGATGGATCATTGTCACAGTTGAAATCACCAGATGAAAATTATTTTGCTGTTACTCCTCAAAATAATTCACCTGCAAATATTTTTCGAAGTTCTGACTGCAATGAATTACTTCAACATGAACTGGAAAAGTTGGATTCAAGTGACAAACAAATGGAAGAATGTGCAATGAAAATACCAAGAAATATGACTTCACAAAGTTCTATTGAAATCGAGTTAGTTGATGAAAGCGCCAATGAAAATGAAAAGTTGGAAAATGTAAAGGAAGAAGAAGAATATCTTGGAGAGGTGAGTGGAAATATTTCAATTTCATTAAAAATTTCTAAAACATTTTAATTAAAATTAGAATTGGACAATTATCGACATTCATTTTGGCATTCCATTGTTTGATGTTGATACGAACACACAAATATGTCAGTACATTATTAAAAATTTAGCTAAAGATGAAAAGTGAGTTTGAAATTAACTTTCTAATTTCCTTAATTGAATATTAATCGATTTTTCTTCTTTAGTCTTTCAAAAATTCAGGAAATCAACGCAGAGATGAATGATAAATTCATGAAGTTTATAACACAATGCATGGTGAATCAGTTTCTCATTAAAAATTCAATTATGCTAATTATGTTTTAATGAAAAATTTTCTTGTTTAATTTTTCTTTTTCTTAGTATTTTGATGACGAGAATACAAAAGGCGTTCGAATAGGAAAATTGATTCCACCTCCGCGAATCAATCTCGCTTTTGAGAATGGAAAAATTTCTTATTGGAGTGGGAAGTAAATTAGCGAGAATCTGTTTTGATTTAGTTTTTCTTCTTTTTTCACATAATTAACTTTTATGTAGCAGAAAATATTTAGATAGGTTCTTTTAATTATTTCAAATTAGCTGTACAAAATTATCCCAAAAAAGAATCAACTGAAATATTAAAGCAAGTCAAATAAAAGGCGACAAAAATGATTTTTAGCATTTTGAGAGAAAAGAAAATAATACTTTATTAATTAAATTTCATTCGTCAAGGGAGGATTTGAAAAGTTTCATTTTCCATTTGTTTCAGGATTATTATAGATAATTCAGGAGTTAAATTTATAGGATTTAAGTTAATCTGGATTAAATGCCTATTCTCGAATTTTTCTTGAAAATCAAATAACCTTTCATTGAATAATATGCTCTTAATATCTTCTTTGTTTGTTTGGATGTTTATGTTATAAATTTCAAGAGCTTTTGAATTGATTTAAGTTCAAGGCAAAACTTTAAGAATGTCGAAAGCTTCTTATTATGTTTTCTTCTACTGTCTCTTTAATTTTTTAATAAGTTTAGCTTAGTTCTTAAGCTCGTTGTTTGTCTAAGCTTTTATTTAATAATTCGTTCTGTTTCCCCCAATTTAATCTACATAAATATTTTAATAAATTTTAGTAGTAAATAGATCTTGTTTCGAAAATCCCAAATGACTCTTTTTTTGTGTCAATGAAGGCTACAGTTAATTAAAGTTCTCATTACCGCTTTTCACATTTTGGTGTGTGAAGTGTTCTGTTGAATTTTTATTTATCTAAATAATTATTCTAAAGAAATCTCTTTGGAATTAATGTTTTAACTATCTAAGCGTTGTCGTTTTGTGTCATGTGATATGTCGCTTGTTTTAGATTAATTATTAACAGTTAAAAAAGAGTCAGCACTTGTAAGGCAACGATTGAATTAGATATATATTTGATAAGAATGCATTATTAAAATTGTGATCACTTATTGGTTTTCATAAATCAATTTCTGGTGTTTTATGTATCATCGTAAAATTTATGGAAAAGAAATTTATGTAGAATATCATGCTTCAATATCAGTAAGCGTAAATAAGGATGAAGGAAAATGTAATTACTAATCACAACGCACTTTTACGTGATTCATTTATATACAAAACCCAATAAATTACGGTAAAAAGTACAAAACTAACTGGAAATAGAATTAACGATATTTGATCTAACTTTCCACGTGTTGAACCAGCGTAGAGTAAGGCGACATCTGCTACGTTACGAAATCTGTTGGTTAAAAGAGATAATTAGATAGTCGAAAGAATTTTCAATTTATTCATGAGAACCGTCTGCGTCCCATAATTGATGAAACTTTTTCCGCCGTATTTAAGCTTTCAGCTCTCGATGCTGCTAAATCGCGCATAACTTTGTGCTCTTCTGGATTAATTTTACTAACTTGAAACATTCTAGCTGCGTTTTCAAGACCATTTCTACGTTGTGGTTGAAGTGTTGTCATCTAGAACATTATTAATGCTTGTTAGAAATGATTTATAAGTACATGTGCAATCATATAAATTACAGATTCAAAAGGGAAATGATATCACAAAACAATTTATAATGATTTAAGAACGCAACATAAATCATTAATCAAGAATCGAAAATTAGAAAAAATCCAAAACATCTCACACCTCAAAAGTCAAAATGATTCAAGAACCAAAGTGACAAACAGTCAATCGTGAGGGAAATCATTAATTTATGTTTACTTTTTAATCACAAAAGTGTCGTGAAGTGGAATGGAAGGAATGTTCGTGTAGTGTTATTTGGGAATTTCACGCAGGTAAGGGAGAACAGTTGACATGAACTTTAGTTTCTTTATTTAAATAATTTTTTGAAACTACAGCATGAAGGAAAGTGTCACTCGTGTAAATAGGTTTTTAAATTGAATGCAGTTATCTGAATTGTTTCTTAACCTCTATTACAACTTCCTCATTTCTTGTTTCCGATAATAACTGTAAATAGAATAAAAACAATTGATAATAAATTAAAAGAAAATTTACTCATAAAGTGACAAAACTTAGGGGAAATTAAGATTTTTAAAACGTAAATTAATTTATATTTTTTCTAAGACTTCTACTGATGTATGCATGTAAAAGTTAAAATCAAGAATTCAAATGAAACACTTGAAAAGATCTTACGGGAGTCTCGACATTGGGAAGATTTGGAATTGCTGGTGATGGTACTTGAAGTGTTGCTTGAAGGCTTTGGTTTGATAAGTGAATTCTAGAAGGAGACTGAGATTGCTGTTGTTGTTGCTGCTGTTGTTGTTGTTGATGATGAGCATGAGCAGCTGCTGCGACAAGTTGTGATCTTCTCCAATGTGAATCATATCGGATTCCAAAGAGAACAACAAAGTATTCCATCAACGCCAGAAATACGAAGAATGTACAGCTTAGTAGCCAAACCTTAAAAATGAATCGATTAGTAGACGATAATTTATATTCATGAACTCACTTCAATGCACTTTAATTCCAATGCATCCGGTGAATTATTTCGAACACCATCAAACATTGTAACAAGTGATAAAAGCGTTGTTACTAGCAAAACCATTCGACCTACAAGACATTCAACTGTCATCACATTAAAATGTATAAAATTTCATCTCACACACCAGGCACAATCGTAGGAATGATTAGAAAACTTCCCCACGAAATTACCGTAAAAAGTGTTGAAGGCAGATAATTTTCAAGCAGATAACTTTTGACCTCTCGTGACAAAGTGATGTCTAGTCGTGCTGAAATTCGATCAGCTTTAAAGGAAAAACAAATGAAACATAAAGTTTGACCTTCAAATTTCTTATTCATGTTGTTGTATTTACAAAAAAGAGAGAAAAGAAAATATGAAAGAAACGTCTTAATAATAATATTAAGCCTAAAATTTGATTTTTATTTATTTTGGAAACATATTTTCTTTCGAACAATGGAAGCTTAAAAAAGAAAGAAATTTATAGCGTGCTATATTGGCATAAGAAGCGTGAAGAAAATAAGGCGGCAAAACGGAATTTAAGGAAGTTTTCTTTCACGGGAAATCTCGCGAGGTGAACATGGAAATTTGTCAACTATGAAAGGCTTGACACAATTTCCGTAGTCTAACACGAGTTACTACATAGGGAGGGCTTATAAATATCTTATAAATAGCGTAAAAATTGTTAAGGACACATGCTTCCCCATTACTTTCATACATAGTAGTCAAGTCATTAATAGAAGACGAGGAAACAGTCATCAAGCAAAGGTGCTTGTTAAATGTGTTAATTCTAAAAATAACCAATGTACGGAAATGTGCAAACTCAGCTAATCAATATAAAAAAAAGATGAAAAATGAATACTGCAAATATCAAACAGGAAGCGAAATTAATTTTATAAACTACATTAAACTGATTACATAAAATCTCACACGACTACTAACAATCATAAGAAACTGTTGTTTTTATATTATTACCATCCCCATCTGGATTTATTTTAAGTGGTTCTTCGTGTGTCTGAAAAGATACCACGTACTTTGGTAGACGAAAACCATTCTCACCGAAATCGTTTGGAAATGTTAGCGGATGATCTTTACGCCAATAAAACGCCATTTCATTGACTGTGTATTTATCTGCAGAAGAATGAAGATATGAATGATCTAAAACTGTCACTTTGGTGTTTTTCTTACAACTGGAAAAGTCAACAGGACATGACTGAACATCCAAAGGATACAGCACAAAGTCCATATCACACTTAATGATGATTGTTGCACCTATACTCAAGCTTATTGTACTATTTTCGTAGATTCGTAGACTAGAAATTTCCTCGAATACTTTAAGAATTTTCATTTCTCGAAGCTGTCGAATGTAGAGATCAGGCACCCAAATTTCATTTCTTTGATCCATTGTCAGTTCGCTATAATTTTTCGGTCCAAGATCTTGAGGCACCTTTATTCGTTTATCCATCCATACAACTTGTAGAAATACATCAAATGATATTTCCTGGAAAATTTATGAAAATTGTGATGAGTATGTAAAGTATGGAGGATAATTTGAATTTCTGACCTCTTTATTCTCATCAACTGATGAAATTCTATTTATTTTCAAGGATATGGAAACTTCTGTCAGTTCACCTGCGAACAGAAAAATATGAGAGAGTTACAGAATGTTTCTTACATTTTATTAAAATAGGGCAAAAGTATCTAGAAAAATATTGTTACAAGAAACGCATGCAATGTAGTGTGAATCATTGGAAAACGCGATTATATTTTTCAATTAAAAACATTAAACATGTAATTATGTTGCTTGTAACAAAGTTCAACTTAAAGATTGAATTGAAAAATTGAAAGCCATAAATTTGAATTTAAATTAAGCTTCTTGTAATAATTTAATTTCATGTTAATCCGTACACATAACATTTACACGAAATCTTTTGAGATTAAATGATTTTCCATTTTTTCCTTCCTTACTTCTTTATATATTCGCATCCATATGGCAATATTAGGAATGCTTGTAAATTTCTGTTCAACTTATCAAACATTGTCATGTTATTAAACTTTTGACATAAAATGAACAAAAGAAATGATTCGCAAAAAATCTCCAACCGATATCGTGTGTGAGCTTTTTTCATTCTTTCAATGCCGTCAATCCAAATAAAAAAAAATTCATTCATGATTTTTATAATAAAATGTTTTTTTTCGCTATGGAATACAAAATATCAACTTCTTGTGAAATAAGAAAAAAGCAACAAATATTTGGAAGTCGTGAAATAAACAAAACTTTTGAAATGCGATACAATGAATAAAAAAAATGTTAGAAAATCTATAAAAAGTGCGGCTTGATTAAGAAAGTTTTCCTCTTTCGCTTCGCGCTTTTCTCTCCTTTCGCTTTCATTTAATTATGGTAGTAATTATTAAATTTACATGCGATCAATGTTACAACCGCCATTATTAAAATTTAACAAGGAAACTTTAACAAGTGAAAATATTGTACACGTAAATAAAGTGAGTCGTAACGCAAAACAAATGGATGCGAATGTTTCTGCGCATTTTCTATTTGAACATCTATTTAATGGATTGCTTTTCGAAAGAAAACTATTTCAATTTGTCTGTTTCAAGTATTTAGCTGATATTCCATATTTACAGCTGTCATGATGTCGGTGACGTGATGCTTGCTTTTTGTGACGTCTCTTCTTACAAATATACACTACTAAGACTTTTCAATGTCACGTGCCATTTCTAGCCGTCAAAAAAATAATTTTCATTGTCATTCCTTAGATACCTCGTTAATGTTCTTCTTGTCTATAAAACCTGTCATAATTATATTTGATTGCTAACTTTTACTGTCGTTATCTTGTGTGGCTATTTAAGTACTCTAAATGTTTTTAACTTACTTTCTTTCTTTTCTTATGTCTATTGAAGACAAAAGAAGGCTGAAGGAGATTGAATTTGAGTCTGATTTCATTTGCATAGCAGAAAGTCGATATATCTACTTGCGGAAAAGTATTTCCTGTGTATTTTGTGGCACTTTCCGATCAAGATAAAAGAACTACGTTCGACAATGAAACCCGCACACAATCATAAACTTTTGAAAGCTAATTGATTGTATAAGGTTTGCGATAGACAATAATCGACAGTTGTGAATTTCTTTTTTTAATATAAAAATATGTTTTCCTTCTTATTATATGTGAGTACATATGTATGATGAGGCATTAAAAGCGTTTAAAATGCTAAAAGTGTCTATTTATAGAACTTTTCTACAACGTATGAATAAAGCTTGTAAAAATGAATTAACATTTGTGGAAGTCATAGGTTCTAATCGTCATAGCGCAACTAAAGCAAAACTTAAACTTTTATATTGCAGTTCCTATAATTAAAAAGAAACGTTTAAGTTTCTTCTGTTAACGTTGTTGTTTTTGCGACTGTTAAATGAACATAAGGCAGTAATTATAAAGTAAAAAAAGCTTAAAGGAAATGCTATAAAGCTTATTTTTGTTGATGTCAAAATGAGTTAAATAGAAAAAGCCTCAATGATACTCTCTAGTTAAAGTTATTTTGTTTCTTTCCTTGAAATTCAATGCCACGACATTTAAGTTGAATAAGAAAAATTAATTAATCAATTTAGAAGGTTTGAAAATACTTCATCGTATTATATTTATTGGAATCGCTTTAACCACAAAAAAAACTCATCATCGGTTAAGTACCAGTATCAAGTTTAATCAATGCTTAAAAAATTACCGTAAAAAAGGAAAATTAATTAGCTAATAAAAATTTCCTCGTTTGTTAATGAACATAAATGGAAAAGGAAAAGTTTGCTCATAAATTGAACTTCCTAAATCAATCATCATCAGACACTTTCTTAAATGCAATCATATTTACACTTCATTATAAACTTCCGCTCTAAGGAAGTTCGTTTTTTACTTACTTGGACGTGCATTCTTGTCGTAATCGGTTTCCATTTCGTATTGTGTCGATATTGTAGTCGCGAGTAAAACAAATTTTATTCTCACCAATATTATTGCACTGTAAATAATGATTGAGGATATTTTTCAGTCTCATCAACATGCAATGAAGATTCATAATCGCTTTCAGTCGCTAAATAAATTTCACATACAAAGTAAGTTGAGCTATTCATCGTTTAATCCCCTGCTGATTTATTTTATTTAACATAAAAGCTTGTTTTATATAAGAAATTTATTCAAAGAGAGAGCTTTAATCGTCATGGAAAACGCACTATTCGATGACCTGATTTCGATAAAACTATAAACAAGTTGTTGAAAAAACACTTGTGGTTTCCCCCATGCAGGCAAAAAAACTTTCCTTTTTATGTTTCATTAATATTCTTAGCACTTTGACTGATTTCATTTAAACATGACAAAATATTCAAATAAGTTGGCGTTAAATTTTTTATTTTTAAAGTGATAGAAAATAAAATTAGGAAATTTTTATTTCAACAGTCTCATGGGCGAAAATAACATGGAGTGAAATTAATTAAACACAGAAATTGAAATATTTTTAATGCACTTTTTCATTTTCACTTTGACCTTTAAAAACGTAATTAGGAAAGTTGTGACTTTAATTTCATGCTTTTTAACAGAAAGTATTTTTGGCTGAAATCAATAAAATTGACATAGTTTGTTGGTACGTTAAAATAAACTTAAAACGCACGAAACAAAGAATTGTATAAGCCATAAAGTCGCCTTCTTGAATGAATTAAAGCGCCTTAACTTATGGATCATTTTGCATAAAAAAGCTTTGTCGTGTGCGTCTTGACCTCAAGCTTGAATATGACGGGAGAAATTATAGCTTTACAGAACGTTTTTATTCATAATAATAAAGAAAAAAGAAAAAAAAAAAACTCCAGTAAGTAACTATCAAAGTTCTGGCCAGAAATAAAAGATAAGAGCCAACAATTTACTTTAAAACGTTTTTGTCTGCAAATAAGATTTATTTACTAAGCAAAATTTAGTTTATTGATTTCAAGTGAACAAAAAGGAAAAATGGGTATTTGTTGATATCACGAAAGTTTGCCACGTGAAACAATGCCTGTATGATGGAAAACACGAAATTGAAAGGCGATTATTTACTTCACAATGTCAATGTTGAATTGGCCTTGAAAATGTGATTTTTCTTTATGTTTTTATTTTCGTACATAAACTTTATGTAATGTACAAAAATAGCTATAAAAAGGCTGCTAATTCCATCAAGATCGTAATAAAAAAGAGCTTAAATAATAAAGGATACTTTACTTTGCAACCAAACAAACAATGTACTTCATTGATCGATTAGAACAGACATAAAATTTGATAGAAAATGAATCATTTTGGAACATTTGCTGTTTCTCACGTCGATTACTAAAAATTTAATATAAATTTTAATGTAAATCAAGACCAAGATAGAAGTTTGTGACAATTAAAAGAAAATGAATGTCACATGTCTAATCGGGCAATTGAATGTAGTGCTATGTAGTGTGACATATGTTTGAATATTTATCTTTTAACATGTTTAAATAGAATAAATAATGAAAGTATTACTTATACTTCATGTAGTAACTCAAAAATAATTTTTTCTAGGAGCTTATTCATAGACTTCTTATTTTGCATACGCTTGAAAGAAAACAGCAAATTAAATATTTTTCTTTCCACTGCCATTGCAAGCTCGTCGCCTCTGACATTGAGGAATTTATTTTTTTGTTTGATCGATTAAGCGACTGGTTGATTATGAACCTTCCATCAAAATAAGAAAGTAAAATGATGCTTAAGAACCTCAAATGGTGCTTCTTACCAAAATAATTTAATAGATTTCATAATATCCAATTAATCTTTGTTTATAGGCTGCTCTATTTTATATAATTTTTTATGTTGTTTTATTTACATCCTAAACTTATTAAGGATGGTTTACTTTATATTTAATTATTTTATATAGAATTGAAGCTATTTATTGCATTCAATCGTTATCACAGAGAAAAGCTTTCATAAAGCTTAGATGACGTTCACATTGTAATGAGGTTTAATTGTTTTAGCAACTGTCACACGTCTATGGTTCCACCATTTATCCAAAAGATTCTTTTTACTTGTGAATATGATTAATTTACACATATGACTCTCAAGGGTATGCTTCTCGTGTTCAACCATTGTCGATGCAGAAAGCTATCGAAGCCTGCTTTCACTTCTATTTTTAGTTATTAATTACGCCGTTTTGAATATAATTTATTTAATTATACAATGGAAAAGCACTTTGGGGAATATCACATAAAGTTTTCCCTTCTACAATTCGACATGTTGAGAGTTTTAAGTTCTTTGGTCTGAACGTTTTGAAAGCTGGAATAGAACTGAACGATGGCTGAAGTAGCGCAAACCAAAACTGTTTTCCATTCCGTGAAATGAAAGTGTAGAAACTTTTTTCCTACGTTTTCCTCGTGCTTAATAATATGATTCATGCAACAACGCTCAATTTTATTTTCATATCGGAACAAAGCTTCAAAAAGCTTCCTTCAGAAATGAAAGTTTAAACCGTCATTTAGTGATGAAGCCTTCGTTAAATAAATTTCCCCTTCGTCTCTATTCGCAGCTCTCAAAAGGAGAAAAGTTTTTGTTTTTGTATGTTTTCATACAAAAGTTCTGAATGAAATTGTTAACTGACACGCGATCGAACTGCTTCGTGGACAACTTTTGTGCGCACTATGTGAAGGAAATATGAAAGCTTCTTAGAAACTTGCAAATTGCGTTGATCATGCTTGAAATATCCTGAAAAATCTGTAATATCAAAAATAGTGAATAAAAACCACCTTTCCTTTGCATTTCATATTAAAAAGTCTTTTATTGTTTGTATCATTTCAAAATTAATTTTTTTGAAGAAATAAAATCGCAATATTTCTTGCAAGCTTTTCAATTTTGTGAAACGTGCTTCAATTAGTTTGTTTTTGCTGTCTTATTTTAGATTAATTTAAATCATAAACTTGGCAAATTCTTTTGATTTTTCTTTAATAAATTTGAAAACATTGCAGTTATAATTTTAGAGGAAAGAAAACTTAATGAAACATAGATATTTAAGAAATATTATTTTCGATAAAAATGAGCATATTAATAATTCTTCTTTACCTTTTCATTAATTTCAATAACATTACAATGCTTGAAAAAACTTTTCAAGCAATACTTAAACATTTTTTCTTATATCATTCTCACTTTAGATAGCTTGCAATACATCTTAAGTTACATTTTATTTTTATGAATAGCCGAAGAGTGTGAATCTCGTAACGTTTCATAATTTTCGTAATTCGTACTTATTTTCTCTTCTTTTACAGGTAAGTATAATTAATATCTTAAAGGTCGGGCGAGAATGCAGATATATTGATAAGTTTAACAGATAGACTTAAATTAAAAATACGTTTCTTTTACCATTTTCCGTTTCATTCATTTAATAAGGTCCTACATACTTTCTTAAAGTTTTATACAAAATTCACATTTTTTTCTATCCAAAAGAAGAGATTTTTAAAGGTGGAGCAAATATGCAAGATTGTGTTGCTAACAATTATAATCTAGAATAGTTTCATGGAGCATTCTCATTTAATATTCATTTCTATCATCCTTTCTAATTCAACTATAACTGATGTTTAGCAAAAGCTTTAAGATAATTAGAATTAAATCATTATCGATTTTCATGTGCGTAACTTTTTTAAAATAAATCATCAATTTGGGATGTTTTTCAATTAAAAATTTAGTAGAATTTAAAAAAACTCTAGAAACATTAGTTAAAAATTGTCTGATTGACAACTTAGGTAATTCATTAAAATATTGGAATAATATAATAGCGAAGGGAATTATTTAATAATTTGAATATACTCAATCATAGAATTTTCTTCTTTCTTTTTTTTTTGATTAAGTTAATTTGATATATTTAACATGTCTGTTTACCAGTCCATATAAACCAATTCAATCAAAAAGAAATTATTTTCATGTCTACTTTTCATTTGATATGGACTCGTTCCATCATTGCCTTCTAGTCAATTTAAATTCTTTTCGAATAAACTTCTTTTATCAATTTCCCATTTTTCTACTTTGGATTTTCATGCCAAATTAAAAGGAAAAATTTAAATCTTTTTTGTTTCTTGTTTTTATACGCGCAATGCTTTATAAAAATGAAAGTTTTTAAGTTCATAATAATCAACTGATTTATGTCTAAAAGGCCTCTTAATTATATTTCTCGTCATTTTTCTCACGTGTTTTGCGTCTTTGAATGTTCGCAATTTCTTAAGATGTATAATCAGGCATAAATATCTAGTTCTTTTAGCTCATGTTTTTGACATTCACAATGCGACTTAATATAATTTGATTTCATTAAAGATTAATTTGTCACGTCTTAGAATTTTATTTAGCCAAAAGCAGTCCTTTAATTTAAGTAGAAATATGTGTTTCACGTTTTTTCTTTTTTATTTATCTGAAATTTACTGTAATGTGAAATGACGAAATATTTTTCCTAAATAAAATGCCAAAACAAAATTTCTGAAGATTTCATATGGAAATTTAAAGACTTACATAGTTACTTGCTTGCATTTGGATGATCAAAAATAATTCTGTGGCCCCATAAAAATTTTGATAATTTTTTAAATTTCATTTTTAAAGTCATTGTGTATGCAAAGCAGATTTTAGGAATTATGAATGAAGCTTTCGCAAGATAGTGAAATTTCAATGAAAAATCATTGAAACAATTAGATAGCAGTAAAATTTATAAACTTTCATTTCTTACAACTAATTTAAGACAAAGTCAATAGTGCAAGGAATCGACGTTTCAGAGTTTTTCGATTTTTTTTGGCAATTCATATAATTTATGTTGTTTCTTTTTTTTGTTTTTGAGAAATAAGCACGTTGTCTTAATTACACAAGATAAGATAAATTTTCCGTTGAAAACATAAATCTAATAACAAAATAAGCATAACAATTTATGTAGGTATGTCTTTTGTCGATGATTAGAAAAAGCAAAACGAGTTACTAAAATTACTTAAATATTTATTCTGGATCGGGGGATTCATTTTCGGAATGTTTGTTTTCCTGTAAGAAAAAAAAATTGTTTTGTTTTGAAAAAAATAAAATAAAAGAAAAGAAATCTAAAATCTAATGAAACATAATCAGAGAATAAGATCAAAAACTAAGTTTAATTAAGAAATCTATCACATTCCAAATTAGAAAAAATCGAAATTATCTAATTGAGCAAGACAAAATTATTTACAATTGTCTATGAATTATATTAAATTGGAAAAAAATTAAATCAAGTGTATTTACAAGTGATTTGAAATTAGAAGAAAATATTTAAATTGAAAGAAAAATTTAAAAGAAAAAAAGTTGAGGGATTTTATGTTTCCGCATGAAAATCTTTTTAATAGTTAATGAAGTCAGACAACAGACTATGTGTTGAATAATTTACATGTCTATTTATCCATAATGACAAAAGTATCAAAAATCATTCTTAATCATCACATTTATCTGTAGATATTCATATAAAAATCCTCAACAGCGATTTGAATAAATTTTTAATCTTTGAAACTGTCATGTGTTCGTGTAATGCTTGACCATTTGAGTTGTCATGACTTCATACAATTTTATTATTAAAACATTGCATATAACGTCAAAAGTTTGTTGTCAATTGTGGGTGTTTTTTTATTAGCTTAAGCTTCTTAAAGGTTAATTTTTTTCTAAAGATTGTTGCTGATGTTCTTCTAAAATCTACTCAAAATTATATGAGAAATTTCTTTTAAAAAGTTTTTTTCTCAAATGAAATTTATGTAGATAATTTATACAGAAACTCTCAAAGTTGGCAAAATTTCTAAAGTGCTTAGAAATGTTAAGCTTTTTTCTTAATTAAAAGAGAAAAACGAACAGTTAAAGCTTAAAATTATCATACTTGATCAATTTCATCGAGAGATTCTAGTTTCGCTATAGGTGCAAAAATATTCCAATTCTCTGCTGCATCGTCCATTGGTTGATTGAAAGAAGAGAATTTCGAGCACCTGAAAAATATTTTTTATAAATTCCAAGAATTTCTTCTCATCTTTTTCCGTAATTTACCTAAACAAGCTTTTATCATTGCTATCTGCACACTCAGGTTGTGACACGGAACGTTGCACATTTCTTGACTGTGTCTGCTGTTGTAATTGTGCGGGTGGTGGAAGTGAGTGGGGTTGTTTTGTGTTGTTGTCTGTTGTTGTACTTAAATTGTCGAAAGAGAAATCGCTATGTTCGGACGGTTGGTATGATGCTGCTGCTTGCCTTTAAATTTTTAATAAAAACGTTTAAAAAGGTCGGAAGAGAAAAAGCGATAACAATTTTATTTTA
This sequence comes from Clunio marinus, assembly GCA_900005825.1. Lineage (NCBI taxonomy): Eukaryota > Metazoa > Arthropoda > Insecta > Diptera > Chironomidae > Clunio > Clunio marinus. The sequence goes on from CVRI01000059.1 coordinate 925,659, forward strand.
CCTTCCAGTAGAGATCACTTGAGATTGTTGCTGTTGCTGCTGCATCTGTAGTTGGACTTGTTGCTGTTGATGCAATAAATCAAGTATCGAGTGAATATCCTTTCGTAAGCTACTTTCTAAATTGTCTAATCGTGTTGACATCTCAGTTAATTGGCTTTTGATAACGCTGGAAGGAAAACTAATAATAACCACGAACGTTTCGTTAATAGTTTAAGTAATCAAATAATTCTTACTCTTTATCGTTAGCTTTTGGACAATATGACGTTGGTGCATGTTGAAAGCTGTCATCCTCTGGACTGCTACTTTTGATACTCGCTTCTTTTGATCGATCTTTTACACCACAACCACAATCATGTTGACTCACAGCACTCAAAGTGATTGTGTCTCTTGGCTGTTGTTCCTCCGAAGCACTTCGTCTGTAAGATCCTTTCGGACTTGCTGTTGGTGTCACTTTTAGAGAAATTTCAGATTTTTAAATTAATTTTCATCAATTTATATGCTTTTTACTTAAACAAATTAACATCTAAACTTTGACATTAAAATTCTTTACGTTTTTTTATCTTCTGGTATTTAAAGTGCATAAATAGAAACATAAAAAATTAAAGCTGCAAACATTCAAGCACTGAAGATTATTTCCATTTCTGATATCCAAAAATTTCTCTCATTTAGTTTTCTTTTATACAAAATTTCGTATCATAAATAAATAAATTTGTAAGGACACGAGCAGCAGGCGACTCATTTGTAAAACACAACACTGCGATAACAAAAGTAAACATCAAAGGCATAGAATTACAACAATCACAATAAAAGCTTTTATTTGCTTAGTTCAGTTGCGATTCTTACCACAACAATTCTCAAGTGGCTGATGCTTTATTGCTCTTAGATCAGGAATGCTTCGTTTAATTTGTGTTACAATACCTTAAATGTTTTCGTATACGCAAAATGTATTATCACATATATGTACAGAAATTTAAATAATTTGAAAAGTCATTGTGAAGAAAGAATGAATGAAAAGATTGTGGAAAAGAATGAGAAAGTCTTTTCACATTTTTTATAAAATTATTTAGACACAAATATTTCGAAATAATCTATGCAAATTATGAGAAAAACAAGAGTCAATCATAATGAATAATTGACGCAAGCTTTCGGAAGCTTTTTTGACATTTCAATTGACGGATTTTGAATATAAAGGAAAATTTTTATGTGAAAATGCGAGTAACTTACCGGATATTGAATATTTCCTATCGTCGTTGTATTCCATGTTTTCACTTATCTGCCCCACCGAATGCCTATCGTGCGATTCGTGTTTACTAACTGTCTGGGAATGATGGGGGAACGGTCGATGAAATTGATGAATTGGAGGGTGGACACTCGTTCTATAAAGTTTACAAAATATTGATTTAATTTACCCATCGAAAATAGAAAATATCAAGTTACTTCGACAAAGAAACTAACATTTCTAAAGTAAAACAGAAAACTTTTCGATTTTCAACTTCTTTTTCAAATAACTCAATAATTTCTAAGTTAGAACTTTCTGAGAATGATTCGATGTTATCTAATTTAATTATTAACATCAAATACATTCATTTGAACTACAAATTATACTCACGCTGCTCTAATTGATCTAGTATCACTATTACGGTCTTGCGAGTTCGATCTCACCATATTTATGTATCTATTTCTTAGTTCTACGCCAGCTTGTTCCTCCTGTTCATACGAATGAATAATGGAAATTATGTTGATTTTGTAGAAAACAAATTTATACATAAGCAAAGTTTAATGAAAAGCATGAAAACTAATTAAACTCCTTTTACTTAAAAAGAAGAAAGTTTTCAACAGTCTAAGAAAATATTCTAAAACTAATATTGACGTCAGACTTATGAATAAGTAAGTTATGAAAAACTTTCAACAATTTAGATATTTTCTCTCATAAGTAAAGAAAGGAAATGCTTTTTACTTACGTCTCGCATGTTAAAAGTTATTTCCAAATTATTAACGAAACTGTCATAGAATTCAGGAAATAAATCAAGAACGTCGAGCATATCATCGCGAGTAATTTTATGTAAATCGCAATAAGTCAAAGCTCGTACGTTGCTATTAGATTTGCCAAGAGTTGAATGAATGCACGGATTTTCTCCAAAAATATCATCTTTTCCTAATGATTGTAGAAATAAGCTTGCGAATCACATGAAAATGTTGTTTAATCCTTACCCAAAATTGCCATAACGACATCATCCTTCAGTATTTCTATCGACCCACGAGCAATGAAATAAAGACACGTTAAGACATCACCCTTGTGTACCAAAGTGTCACCGGGAGGAGCATGAGTGGTTTTAAACTTCAACGATAACGCACGTAAACAACCGGGTGAAGCGCCCTCGAATGCCGAACAACTATCTAGCAAATTCCGATTAAGATGAAGGCAAATATCGGCTTGTAAGCACTCAGGAAATCCTTTTAAAACTGAGTTCATATCGATTCCATTCGTGTATGTCCAAGCATGTTGGAAATATTCTTCTAATCTTTGACGAAGCGGATTTGGAATCTTGACAGAGTGAAAAAATAAATAAACACAACGTTGAAGGTCACATAAGTAGTTATTTAGTGAGTCAACTTACCTGATGAAATCTAATAAACTCTCGTACACGAAGCATTTGTGTATGATAACGAGCAGTACCGGAATATAGACGTTGAATAATGGCAGAAACATTACCAAAGATGCTAGCATACATTAGAGCTGTTTTAATATGTGAAAGAAATTTTATGGGATTATCAAGGAAGCTAGCTAATTGTGAAAAAGCAATTTATACTAACATCCAACTAGCATGACGCATATTGTAAATATTTTTTCTGCGTCTGTGTTCGGTGCAACATTTCCAAAGCCAACAGACGTTAACGATGTGAACGTGAAGTATAATGCTGTTACATAACGCGACTGTTGGGAAGAAAATCAAGATTAATGTGAAAATTTTTCTCTCTTTTATAGTTTGTCGTTGAATGCTTCCGAAGTGATGAGTGAAACATGTCGGCAAATTTTTATCATGTCGAAAGTTTTGATACCGTTTTTCGTTATGATATCGTTTCTTAAATGTAAAAATCTCATTTAAATGGCTGAGACGTTAGGGAAGACTAGGGAAATTTAATTTGTCAGCTTCGTGTTGACAACGAAGGAAAGAACGACGAGAAGCATTCTCAGAATTTGAATGTGAATCTACCTGTATCGAGGGACCATCAGCAGTGCCGTTTACATACGGTCTGTTGATTTGTTCAGAGAGCGCATCAAGCCATCCATATGTTGTCCCTTGTCCGTTTCCTCTTTCAGCGTGCCCGATAGCGTACCTAAGCAATCACATTCATTTTTCAATATAAAAACCAAAATATTATTCTTCAAGCGCAAACATATACGGCGGGTAGCGCATGATGAAGCAGAAAAAATGTAAAATTTACCAAATGCAGGCGAGCCAATGAGCTATGAGAGCGAAGGTTGCCATCAATAATACCAGAACAGCAGCTCCATATTCTGAATATCTATCAATTTTCCTAGCAACTCTCACGAGTCGAAGTAAACGTGCTGTTTTCAACAATCCGATCAGAGTTGTAGTCTAAAATTTTTCGAGATATTAGAATTAATGATTTTGTAATTCTCGTCATCTCGTTTGTGTCTGTGTCATGTTTTAGATTTGTTTTCGTGTTCTTTTGAAACTGAGGACAACATAAAATGAACGACTTTATTTAGAATTCAGAACTAGCTTGAATGTCCAAAAAATTCTTGTTTAGTTTCGTAATAAGCTAATTCCGATTTCTCTTCATAATTTTTTTAATATTTATCGTGCCAATGTTGGTCAACCTTTAATCTTTTTCATGGCAAAATTAATTTTTTTGTTTTTGATTTCAAACAAAAAGTTGCCCAACTGTGATAGATTTTGAGGAAAAACTTTTCGTTAAATGCATTCAAAAATAATTTCGCTCGCTCTCCACGTTCAATATCAATCAATTTGTTAATTTAGGTTTTCTTCCTTGTTTGTCAATTTGTAAATTGATTGGTATTTGAACGATTAAATGAGGAGAATTCGATAGAAAAACTTTTGTGCGCTTGGAAACACAACGAAAAAAGTTAAAAAGGAAAATAAATTAAGACGTTAAAACAAATATTGAGCTCTGTCATCTAGAAGTTTACTCGTATTTAGGGAAAAACATGAAACAGAGTTTTGTGGTGTTTTCAAAAACATCACTTTGACATGAATGGAACCATTTAAGTCTAACAAAATTCACTAATGAATGAACAGCTTCTAAATTCTAGCGAAGCAAAGCGGAAAAATTTATTTGACGTGTCTACAAAATGTAAACTTTTCATTGAAATAATTTTCCTACATACTAACTTATTTCACTAAATATATTTTAATTTAAAGTATGATCAATTAAAGTTACAGTAATAAGCTTTTGATAATTATAAACAAACATAAATTAGATAAAAATATATGTTTGTGTGTTCAATTGTACTTGGGGTAGATATTTATGTTTTAAATTTATTCACTTAATTGGATAATTAAATATTTTTGTGGCAAATTAATTTCTTTCAGTCAATAAAATTTAGATCTGAATTTAGTTTATGCTACCGCCAGTTATATTTATTCTTCTCTTCATCATTAGATATTTGTATAACTAACAATATTTCACATAAACTGATTGATAAGTAGAAGAAAACAACAATGAATTTAAAGAAGTTAAAATAAAAATAAAGAAGTAGAATGGATAGATAGTTCCTGTGTACACAGAAAAAGATTAATAATCATCTGAGAAATGTTTCTTTGTCATTGTCAACTTACCTCTTCCATATCCTTTCAATTATTTTTCGGAAACATAACATAATTTCAATTTGAGTTGAGAGAGAAAGAAAAAAAAAACAAACAAATGCACAGAATTTAATTTTTCTACGGAAAGTAAAAACTCAAAATGATATTTTTTTTTGGATTTAATTTTAAATCGATTGTTGAAGGCTAAACAGTTGTCCTTGCCGATGATTTTGGATTTGTTTTGGGCTTCATGTCTTTTGTGGTTTTATTTTTCGATATTTTTTTGTTCAGAATTTATTTTTGTTCACAAAAATGTTTTTCTCTGGATGTTATTTCTCTCGAAACTACTAAAGCTACAATTATGCGATAATTAATTGTTTAAAAATTAGTTGAAATTGACAAATTAATAAAAATGTTAGGAAAATGAAAAGTTTTAATCGAATTAGCTTTTAAATTGAATTTTATCGCATAATGAAGCTTTCTTCAGCTTAAAAAAAAAAATAAAAAAATAAGTTTCATTTAAAGCTACAATTAATAACGACAGGTATACAATAATAAAACATAAGATAGAAGATCTACGAAATGATATCAACTAAGTTTGATTATTAGATACTCATTATTATAAATATTTATGTACATTTGTACAGCAGGACTCTTAGATTTGTTGTTTTCATCAACCATAAAATGTCTTTTGATTTCTTTTAATTTGCCACAAGTGGTCCAAGTTTCAAATTATTTAAAGTTGTCTGAATGCTTTGTTCATATTTTTTTATTCCTTTTTGAAGAATGAAAGTGTTACGAAACTTCAAGTTGAAGTTGATAAATTCTTCTAAAATCAAAGATTTACATAAATTTTATTTACATCAGAAATTCTGTATAAAGTGAATTTTCTATCATTCAAAGGCTCTACGTGAATCGTCTTAGACTTATTTAAAAGCTTCTACATAAGTAGCTTTAGCATTTAGTTGATTAAATAAGTGGCGTGATTGCAGCATTTTGTTATGTGCTTTGTACAAGTTTTTTGTTAAGATTTCTAAGTTTTGAAAAGTTTTCTTTTTGGATATTTGCTTTTGATTAGTTTCTGTTAAAAGGATATTTGATTACATATTTACGAAGTGTACATGACAAGGCAAACGATTCAAGAGCGCAAAACAAAAATGTTACAAACCAATGGAAGCTTAATTAGCTTATTTGCATCATTGTTTATGCGGACAGTAAATTATGTTAAAAAATGATTTCTATTCGCATCACATTAGAAAATAATAAAAATTTAATGAATTGGAAAACGTGTTCATCAAGTGTAAACTATTTTTTTTCTTTTATTTTTATTCACAGATTTAAAATTGGTTATACCTCGTCCTTGCTCAGGCCTAGCTGTAAAATACAAAACGGGATATATTTGAAAGTGTTTTAATGATATTGGAAAGCATAATTGATTCTCTGCTGTTTATCAATCATTCTTTACATAATCACAAGGATCTTTTGATCTTTTCATAAGTATTCATAGATATTTATCATGTGCCGTTTAATGTTCATAGCATTTCAATGTTTTGTCATTGCATTATGAGTTTGTGAACTAAAATATTTGAATATTTGTTTGCGTATACGACGAACAAGACAGAATTCTGCATTTGTGTAAACCGCGCTTACGGTTAGTTTTTTTCTTCATTAATGATAACACATAAAACATTTATAATTTACACAGACATCAACATAAAATGAACATCCAAAATATTAATCAAGAGAAAAACATGTAGTTAGTTTTTGGGGCCAATAAACATCGCCCCATTCGACACTATGATTCCCACATGATCCATTAGCCGACATCACAAACTAAATTCTTTCAATATGATTTAAATGATGTTGAAACAACATAATAAGCAGGCTTGATATGTGTTATTAAATATCATTATCAAGTTACTTTTCCATTATTATTTAACTATAATTTTCAACTTTTCGAATATTAGAATGTGATGATTTAAAATTTATTTAATTAAATTAAAATGAATCAATATGAACAAATTATCAATTACCTCATCACTACCACTTCCCATTAACAACAAATCAAATGGAATGGCTGCCACTAAGTCTATGAGAAACCATCCGGTCAGATAATGGATTGCAATCCGTCCTGGATGCGATACGACTTCATCCTGACCGTTCACGAATGTTGTACGAAAGTTTATTAGAATATCTATCACAAACGTTACATCAACTGCAAACGGAAATTTATAAAAGAGAATTTGAATTGTAAATTTGTGTTAAATATGTCTTGAAGTGTATAATTTATTTACCTATCAAGTCTACTACCTGAAGATAATCATCACCAAAGGAGGTGCTCTTTCGCTTATTATTGCGCCTATCAGTCGGTTCGTTGAGCAGAAAAGCAGCATAGTAGGGCGTAAAGATTGCTGTATACATAACAAGGAGAAGAATGATCCAATCCCACACTGCCTTAAAAGGCGAATAATGAAGAATTGTCCATTTATGAACCATAGGACTTTGTAGTTTATATTCTGGTAGCACATCTGCTCCTAGAGACAGCACCTAAGAAACACATTTAAGAACGAAACTCATTTGAATTATTTCTTCGCAGCATGATAATTTTGTTTTCTTTATTTCAAAAAAATGTTAAAAAGAAAATTGTGAATAAAAAAAATTAAAACAATTTATCGTCGAGTAATTATTTGCTTTTCTCAAATCATCAACAAGTCAAAAATCTCATTAATTTTAAGTTCAAAGCTTTGACATTGTATAGATATTTATGTACAAAAGGAAAATTATTTTCTGATGGTGAAAAATGTTGGAAGAATTGTTTTAAAGTTCAAAAGTCGGAAGTTCTTTATTGATGATTAATTTAATTATCATGAATTATTTATAAGAATTTTTGATAGCCATCATTAAGTTTATGACTGTGATCACAACGCCAGATCAGTAATTTATTCCTTAATCCTATCAAATTCCAATTAAATGAATAATATATAAATGAAATCGCATCCAAACTGATTTGATTCGAATGATTTAAACTTTAAATCGTTCTTCGATGATATAATTTCATTAAAAACCTTTTTATAATTCTCGTCATCGTGCGTTGCTTTCAACGGATAATTTTCATCGTTCTGGAAGAAAATAATACGAAGAGCAAAAGGAAATAGAGAAAAATAATAAAAACGTAATATTTAAATTAGAAAAAACGAAATATTGTTGCAATGTGAAATGCAACTATGAAGAACTATGAAGCTGGCTTGCTGTGTGTTAACATGAGAGCTTTTAATGGATTTTAACTACCGGTAGTAATTTTTTTTTGCATAACATTTGACTCAATCACCATCGTAACTTTATGGCATTAAATTTATGAGGAAATTTACTGGTTTTTCATTTACTTAGTTGTATTATCATCAACCATGGAAATGAACATCGAATTTCAACAACTTTGCTTTGATGTAGTAAGAAAATATGAATCAAGCTTATTCTTTCCTGAAGATATTTTTCCCTCTAAATACAAACACAAGTCTAAAGTTTCTTCAATTCGTCACATAAATGTAAAAAATGTCGAGATAATTAAAACAAGTGTGGGTGTTTTATTTTATGAAAGAAAGAGATTTTCAACTGTTTAAGATTAAAATTTAAGCGTCGTTGTGCTGTTTTCGAAATGAATAACAGTGTTTGATGGAATTAATTTAACGAGCTCTGACATGACATACAGGATTAATTTAACATTTATCTTGTTGAATTGTTGTAAATAAACAATGATTGAAAATAAACTCTTCATCCAAAAGTACATTTATTTGTATCATGAGCCTGTCATTTGTAATTCAATTTGTTAAATTTGTAATTTTTTGTCAACATAACTTTCATTAATGTATTTTTGTACATTCTTTTCCCATTACTGATCATTCAAAAATCAAGTTTATTGCTTGAGGCGATAAATAATTTATATTCTTTGTTAATGTACTAAAAAGTGAAGCGTCAGATGATCTGTCAAGAATTTAATTGATTTATCTTGGTTTTCAATTGTTCTATAAATCATGAGTTCGGTTAATGAAATTATAAACAAATGAGAATGTTCATTTGTTAATATTTTGACCCTTTCAATGTTACCTCTTTTCCAATGCCAACTTTCTGTTCCGCGGGACACAAACCATTCAAGTTCAAATTTGAATGTATGGAGACATGATTTTCTACTTTCATTGAATTCTTTTTCGAGTCTGTAATTCTAACACTTGACCATTTTTCCTGTCCCTTTTTATAAAAAACAATACAGCACAATTACCACATCATATCTAAATATCAACAGATTGATTTGCAAATTCTCATTTCGGAAATGAAACGTGATGAAACACAATGCTCAAATGTACAATGATAGGAAAATCTTCTAAGTTTACCGAAAAAAAAGTCAACAGTTTGATTTTGCATTGTGTCAACAGTTTTTTAACTTTTCACGTAGATGAGTAAACTTCTCTGCTGTTCATTTTTCATCATACACTTTCCAACCACACATGCGCGCTTATTCAGCAAAATCTTTTGCGACACAAAGAGAGAAGCTTAGAGAAATAACTTCTAAGGAATTATGGCATAGCACACAACCATTTAATCATGGATGATGGATTCAATTTCTTTTTTCTTCCTTTTCTCTCTTCAATTCGTTCTTACAACTTGACACGTAAATCTCATTGGGGCCTGAATTGGTTTTTTTATAATAAGTTACACAAAATCAAGAAAATTCCCCTCAATGATTGAACTTGTAAAAGTATCTTGAAAACTGAGAACTTTCTTATTGAAAGTGTGAAAAGAGATGACGAGATGCTAATTGGTGGTTATTCTGGTCTCACTTTGAGGCTATTTAAATGAACACAGTTTTGGGAAAATCATTTTTCTCTACACATGATATTCACGCAATGTTTCGTGTCAAGGACGAATGATTTAAAACATGCAGGCGTCCACTTTCTAAGTTTGAGATTTTTATATTTCTTCTTTTTCCCACTCATGTTCTTCTTCTTTCAATACAACAATTGGAGCTTTGCGGCTTAAGAGCTTTCTTTAGATTACATTCTTGAGGATAACATAAAAATTCTATAGAAATTTCTTTGAATGTCGTAAAGCGTTTTCCAAACAATTGTCATTTACATAAATTTCTTGACTGACTCGTGTCAGCTTTTAAAGCAAAACGAAAATTTTGTAGCTGCGAATATTGGTAGATTGTTTGGAATATTTAATTTAAGTCTTTTCAGCTATTTATTACATGACTAAGATATTTTTTTGTATTTACCATGAAAAAGCCGCTAAAGGAAATTTTTGTAATATTCATTAGTTTGTTATCATCAAAACATCTATCTAAATACTTCCCACGTAGGTCATTTCAATCGATTTTTTTTCCGAAAGCTCTTTGTGTTGGTCTTGATTCATTCATTCATACATTCTATTACTTTGTAAAGCTTTGCTTCATATTTTTCTTTCATAATGTGATTTCCATGAAAACTGTCTGTTTGTGTGAAGGAAAAAAGAAGCAAAACAAAATTAATTAGAATGGAATGTAAGTAAATTCAAATGGAAAGTTGATGAAAGTATTCTGTACAAGTATCGTAATGGATGAAATTAAATTATAGTCACAACAACTCATGATTTGGGTAATATTTTTCTCCTTCATTCGCTAACAAAATGTGAATAAAGTTGAAAGCTTATGTGAACATGATTTCTCACTGGAATTATGGGTACATAAAGAAAGCATTGAAACATTAATTTTTCATGAAGCTTTAAACCTCCCGTTTCATTTCTTTCACTTGAATAATGCAAATCAACTATAATTATAACGATGTCAACCGAGTCTGATGTTAAACTTTGTTTTAAGCTTTATTAAAACAGCAGACAACAGAAAATTCTCGGTTATCGACTTTTAGTTTCAGGAGTACCTGAAGATTATACGGCACTGATTTATTTCGATGTTCACTATTAAGTTTTTGCGATCGCACATAACTTCGCGATGATTTCGCTTTGTAACTTCCTGAATCAAACGAAGTGCCAGTTGATGATCGCGCTGTTCCCGCATCATTCGTTGTAACTATCAACGGGATGTTGGTTTGGTCTTGTAATGAATGTCTACTCATTTTTATTAGACTTAAGTATGGCATATATTCCGATTTTTATATCTTTCAACTTCACAGTTCACACACAAGCACGCATTGTTTGATGATTATCGGATAAAACCGATTTTATGTGTTTTATTTCTTTCTTTCTTTCTTTGACGAGTTTCGAGTTTTAATACAATGGAAAAATTATCAATTTTAATAAAACGAGCTCATTCCGTGATCATCTCGATTCCAATTTGAACAATTATTGTTTTTCTGATTAATTATTCATAAATTAAACCAATATCGGTTTGTTTATTTTATCTTTAGAAAACATCACGTTTAGCCTGAGTGCTTTATGTATATGTTGGAGGATTGTTAACCTCCTGGGTAAAAAGCTTTCAACATAGCCACTCAGCTTAGTTGTACTTGTTTCGACCATTAAATCTGTTGAACACTTCGTGTCTCCATTATGTCTGTTAGCTTTTATAGAAAACTGTAAATCTATTTGTATCCCACTCGGAAAACATAAAGAATGCACTTTATTACTGACACAGAAGGAAGAGAAAAACTAGGCTAGGCTTTTGCCGTTGGAGTCAAAAATTCTCATCTGGGAGATTTGTCCGAAAAAAAATATTTTTGCGACGTTTTTTTTACATCAATATTTGTTCTTGATTAAGAAGAAAATTGAAAACATTTCGTTCACTTTTATTTAAGACATTCAATCTTTGCACTATTTCGGTTGTTTTTTGATAAAATTTTTATTCATTTCGTTATTCTTTTCCTGCTTTTTTTTTCTTCTAGTCAGGAAGAAAAGTTTTTTCTGGTTACTCCATTTTTGAGAATGAAAAAAAGAAACTAAGCGATTTACAAATTTTACATTTTGAACTTATTTCCGCAGATTTTTTGTTAATTTACGACTCTTATGAATGATTCATGAATGTAAATTGTCTCTATTGAAAATGATTGAAAGTATGTTTGCTCATTTTGATGGTAAAAAAGCTATTTCACTAGTCTCGACTACCGTTTTATATCTCTTATTCGTATAAGCTAAAAATCGACTGAAAGGAATTTGTGGAAAAGAATTTCTTCTCTTCTCCTCCAAGTCCTTGTTCAGTGGAAAGCTGCGAGTGTTTTATTTTTCTCGTTTATATATGATTGTGTGTGTGTGTTTATGTTTCCTTGCTTCTGAAGCCTGATGCTATATCGCGGACGGATTCCAATGATTTTTATTTAATGATAATAAAGTGATTCTCTCTATCATAAACATTCTCTTTCAGAAAGCTTTTCTCTGTTTCTCTGTCTCTCTTTTTCAATTTTGGAAAGCTCATTAAAAATGAAATGTTAGAGTTTATTACATGTAATGATCAATATTTGTAACATTGCATGTTTGATGATTTCCCAAAGTCCATAAATTATTCGCTAAGGAAGTCATTAAATGTGGGAACTTTGTTAGATGTTATTTACTGCCGCTATTGAAGCAAGCTTAATTGCTTATCTCCCAATCATTCCAGTCTACTTTCCAGTGAGAATGAAAGCTCAACGAGAGCTTTTATGTAGAAATATTGGAAGGGTTATGTATAAAGTTTCACGTCGCCGTAAATTTCCGTTTCGTATAAAAGTAATAAGTGAGAATATTCAAAGTTTCTTTTATCTATGTGTGTATATCAGACACAAAAAAATGTTGAGACTGTTTCAATGAATCAATAGGCGCCAATAACATATTCCCTTTCAAAGTTCTATTAAGGAGAAATAAAAACCAAGATAAAGCATTATGACTTGCCCCTAACAGTGTCAGAAGTGTAGCGGTCGTTTAAATAAGTGATCGTGCAGAGAATTGAATCTTTCTCTTCACAGTTTTATCCCATAATGAGTGTTTAAACCGATATTGAATTAATATTATATTTGTTCTCAAATTGAATCTAAAACGAAGATATTTAAAGAAACTAAATAATGTTTGTCATTATAATATCAGCCAATATCGATTAATAAAGTCATTTGACTTTTTTATTTGGGGTTTTCCTTGGAATAGATTATCGAGGCTCGATTGGATTTGCATTTTAGTTTGTTTGTACCATAAATGACTAATTTCCATTTCTTCTTTTTGGTTTTGTGATTTAAGTCAAGCACGAATTCACGAGCATGAGTAAAGAAATTTTGAAATGTTTATGGATTACAAGCCGTCATGAAGCTTTTGCCAACCTGTGCATGTGAGAAATTAATATTCCCTGCTTTATATTCATTCATTTCAAAAGAAAAAAAGTTGTTTACAAAGTATTTCTGAGCATGACGACGTGGAGACTTCCACAAGAGTTCCAAAAGGTGTTGTTCTTAATGTACAAAAGCCACACCGCATTGTATTTCTATTTCTCTAAGAGAATAAATAAGTTGTCGTTGTTCTTACTTTGACTTTTGTGTTAGCTTTGTCGAAATATGCGAAAGCTTTTTTCTTGTTTTACCACTGACTTTATTGATTGTTTCATAAACAAAACAGTTTCATAGCTTTGCTTATGTAGAGGGTTGGATTGAAGAATTAATTACAATTTTAAGTCATTATTCGAGGGAAATTCTAGTGTCGTTCTGAATTCTAATTACTTACAATGTTAAATCAACACTCGGTCTCGTGAAGTGTTTTGCTTTACATTTAAATATCGTTAGAATCTAGCGTTGTTTAAATTTAATGTGTCAAATTTAAAAGCCATAAAAAATGGAAAAAACAATCATGTTGTCGGTATGAGAGAATGCACATCAATTTAATTTTTTATGCATTTATAGTCCAGTAGGATATTTAGCAGACACGTTCGACCATGCTGTGAACATATCGCGATTTATATTTCCGAATAATTCAATCAAGGCATAAAAAATCTTTTCTCTTCTCCGTTCGTTGTTGAACTGCTGGAGTTCATAAACATTTGTTATATTCGTGAGTATTGTTGGCAATTTAATATTAAATTTAAGTCGATTATGTGCCGCCATTTGAAACAATGTTCTCAATATCATTCTGTCCACATTATGTGCTCGTTTTAATTATTTATGGCTGGTATAAATGTTTCAGTTAAAACGATTGCCAGAAAACGAATTTTTTTATTGAACATTTACTGAAGGAAAAGGAAACTTTCTAGAAACTGTTGTTGAATCGGATGTAGGCACGAATTTAAATGATTTGTGAATTTTACTTTTTCATTCTTTCGACTTTTTAAGAAATGAAGTTTGCAATATTTCGTGCCGACATTACTTCAATTGCATTCAAAAAAGATTATTACAGCGAGGTGAAGTCAATATTTCAGAATGAAATGTCAGGCAAGAGAGAAAATACCAGCGAAATGGTGGAAAATATGTTTATGTAATTTATAAAATTGTATAAAAATCAATAGAAAGCTTTTGTGAAGCTTAGGGCGAAAGGCAAAAATGAGCGAAAACTATGTCAGGAGTGGAAAAGTGTTATGCGGACTCTTAATTCCTGTAATTTATGTTCATTCTTCCTATGTCTATTGGAATGTGATGACAATTTTCCTTTTTTTGCTTTCCTTTTATAAATCACTTGGATTTTCAAACAAACAATGAAAGCTTTTTTTCCTTCTTAATGTTATGTATGTTTGAAGAAGGAAAACGTTTATTATTTCTCCATTGTAAGGCGATCTTAAAGAAACTCGCTAATGTACCTGTCAGAAGCATTTTGCATGTTGATATTTATTCAAAATAAACATTGAATGCTTTAACTCAACATTCAGAGCTTTCATGTTTCCAAAACTAATTCAAATTTAAATAAACTAAAATACACAAACTATTTTTCAATTTTAATTATTGTTTCTTTTCCCAAAGCTTTGACCTTTAAGCAATAAACATAAAAATAAAGCATACAAAACAAAAAAGAGCATTAAGCAAGCGAAGCATTTCCTTTACCGAGTCACAAGGTAGCATACACGGAGGGAAGAAACTTTTCAACATTCATTCTGATATTATTTGAATCTAAGAGGATTTTCATTATTAACATTCAATTACTTTTCCCTCCGTGCATTTATAAATTCTCTGCCAGAAGGAAACTTTCAAACTGAAACCGGCCTCTTTTTTGGTCATTTCTGGCGTTGAAACCTTGATGTCTGATATGAAATGTTGTAGAGAAACGTGGAACACATATCAGTTTTTTTATTATATTTATTTTTCACATCGTAGGATATTTCTTGCTGTGCCGACTGTTTTCAATATTGATCGCATTAAGACTGGTGAGATAACAAAAATAAATCGAAATTATAAAAAGAGTAGAAGGTCTGGGAGCGACATTGAGGCAACAAAACAAAAGTTAAGGAAAACAATAATCATTGGCTTACAGTTTCCACGGGTTCTGGTAATTTCTTTTCAGACGATTTGCTTCTTCCAAGTAATGACTCCTTGACTCCACCGGCACCATCATCTTCGCTATTTAATCTCGATGTTAACTTCTTCGATATAAAAGAAGGCGAGAATTTCGATCGCTTCGACTTCTGACTTTGTGTATCAGACTTATCATTATGGAGATTTGTGCAAGTGCCGCGTGGCGATCGTGAGAATGAAGAATTTAAAGAGATTGGAAAAATCTCGACAGATTTTTCATTTATGTTAATGACCCTGTTTTCATGACACAAATCTAAATTATAGCCAATGAAATTCTCGCCCATCCCACCACATTCATCATCATCCATTGTCATATTTTTCTGTTTTGTAATTCGATTGTTTCGTCTATTCGGGGATTTATCATCGCTTTTATCCTTTTTCAATTGTAACAATGACTTTTTAGGCGGCGTTGAACCTTTCCATGATGTTGATCCTTTCGATGTGGGCTCAATTATCTTAGGATGGTGATTGCTCTTGTTAATGTTAATGTTGGGAAGCGTTGTTAAAGATGTTTCACAGATATTTGTATTCTCGTAATTACGACACGAACATTGTTTTCTTCTCGTCTTTTTCCTTTTATCTGATGTCTGTTGTATCTGATTTTTGTTACTAACATCGTTTGACAAATATTTGTCCGGATCAATTTCCTCTTTATGGCCATAAAGGTCGTTGTAAGATGTTTGTATTGTTTTATCACAACAATTAATTGTCACCGCTGGTGAAAAGTGATGTGAGAGTTCGATACATGATTCCACAAAATCTTCGCACTTATCATTATTCAGTTCACAACATTCTGTCAGCTGTCCAACTGCCTCAATAACATCTTGCTCCTTCGGTCTTTTATTATCGATGAGTTTAATAATTTTTGTGTCATTCTCGCGAATGCCAAGAACTTTCTTATGTGCCCGTCTTCGTATCGAGTTTTTTGGAAGAATCTTATGGAGTGCAGATGTCGAAACATATTTTCTTTTAGTGGCATTGCACAAGTCATAATTATAGATTTCATCAAGGAGCAATAGATTATCACAACTGATTGATTCGCATTGATTAAGAAGACTGTCAAGCTTTCTAATGTCGGCTAATTCTATGCATGAACTTGCTTTGATACAACCGCACGATATGCTTTTGCCCAATTGATGTAATGTATGACTTTGGCCATTACTTGACGGTTTCGTTGAATTCATAATCTCACTTACAACTTCGCTTTACTTTCTGTTTCTTGCCTTTTATTCCCCTTTCTGTCTCTATCAATGTTTTACATTTGAATAAATTATTTTTCACTCGTATTTAGTAGTTTAATGTAGATTTGATTTAATTTTATTTGATTATAATTTAGGTTTTTAAGGCATTCACGATCACTTCACAATTCTTTAGTACTAACAACACGACACAACATTTGATTTTATATGTTTTTAAAGGCTTTTTCTGTTGACCTGAAGCCTTTGAAAACTTTTTTCAAAGTCGTTTCCTTTATAATAAACTCACAAATTATTATATTTTTTCGTCTCTCTAGTTAATGTTTAGTTTGTTGTTCATATTTCTAATGTTACGCTTTAACATCACTAAGAAATCATATTTTCCTTTTTCTTTTCGCTGTTGAGCCGATTAACTATTTCGTTTTGCTTTCTGTTTTCATTCTCATTTGTAAAAAGTAATAAAAAAAGAAAGAAAGCAAAATAGGGAACATTTTAATTAAAGTGAAAGGATTTCAATGGCGACTTGAAGAGCTTTTTTTCTTTTTTTTTTATTCCCTCTCCCTATAGAACAGCGTTGGTTCATTTGCGTAACTTCGTTTAAGTGGCTTGGGAAAGTTTTCGATTTATTCAAAGCCTTGATGAATAAATCAAAGTTTTCTATTCAAAATAGTGACTTAGACGACAATTGATCATGAAGTTTTATATTCAATTATAGTTCTACAACAATCTTACAGCTTTTCAAACTTTCCAGAAGTATTTTCAATTTAAGTTTTTTATCAGCATACTTTGAATGAGTTTGTAATCATTCGAGAGTTTATTTCATTTGAAAAAGGCGAGAATAATTCTTTCCATATAAACATAACAAAGCTTTGACTTTAATGTGTGTGGATAGTCTCATATCAAAAAACAAGCGATAAAACTTTTTTTTCTTGTTTTACAAAGGGAAGCGGAAAGTATCATTAACACACTTTTAAATGAGAAAGACGGGAGAGGCTTTAGTCGAATGAACATTTACAATTCAAAGAAGAACTAAATATTCAGAGTCATCTTGACTTTGTAATGATTCATACTCATGAAAAAGTTAATAACAAAGAAGTCAAGTGAATTTTAAGAGAGTGACACTAATCCCGACTTAAATTTATTATCAATTCATTGAGATTCGTCTCCCATTTTAACTCTTCTTCTCCTACCATTATTCTTCACCGACAATGTTCTGTTTTTAATACAACAAAATTGATTTTTTATGATAAAAATTTCAATTAAATGCCACTAGTCATAAAAGCATGTGTGTGGCTTGTATTAAAATGTACGTAAAACTAAAGTCATGCTTGCATTTCCTCGGTATTTGCCTCCAAATGTACATATGATACATGAAAATCCATATTTTCTTTCATAGTCTTTTTCTTTACGGAAAATATACACATGCCCTACTTTTTCTGCTCTCGCCAAAGCCTCTTTTCCCAAACGTATACATTGCACATTAGATATGGAATTGCATTTTTTTTTGCTGTTGAATAAGTGTGCTAGACAATGGAAATATGTTATTGATTTGAATATTAATAAAATAAACTTCCAATTAAGTTCACTTTATTAACTATATTTGTTTACTTCATTATATTATGCCAAGTATGTTGGTGAGTCTTGTTTTTCAACCTCTAACAATATCACACGATATTTAATGTTATTTTCTATTTTCTTTTGTTGCCATCGTCTTTTGTTCAGTTCGAATTTCACTCAAATAATTATTTTCTATCAATGATGGAAAAACTTTCGCCTCAATCGCATTCCGTCGTCATCCTTTGTTATTTATTTCTTTTAAAGATCCTTGAAGAACTGATTTTCATTGTAGTCATTTAATAATCTTCTAGATATATTTATTAAATAAAAACTAACATCTTTTATTCACTTTTCAATTTTGTTTCTAAAAGTTTTTACACAATTTTCCTCTCAACAACTTTTCAGTTCAATTTGATAACAACATTAACAATTTAACAGCTTCGACTCTGGTCGATGTTTCGAAGTATTTCCCAATTGGGAATTATTTAAAAAAATTGGAAATTTTTATTTTAAGTATGCCGTTGGATATTTTTGGGCGACTTTGAATACGAACAATTTTCATCAAAGATTGATGAATACAGAAATTCAAAAACACAACATAAAAATATTCCACTCGACATTCGAAATCAAACTTTACACATTGGTGGTTCTGTTTGCACTGATTTCACTCTTTCATGCTTTTTGCACTTTTTCCACAATATTCACATACAGTTTTTCTTTTCCGTCTAGTGCCGCTGTTTCAATTCGCCGACATGAAAGACTTTGTATCCTAACAGCTTTTAAATGTGTTTGTTTAATTATTACATGATGTCACACATACTTCCTTACACTTCGGAAAGCTTTCATGAAAAGAAAAGCTTTTATGAGTATGAGTGCAGCGAGTTTTCATTATACTTTTCCAATACCAACAAATATTCAAAGTAGATTTTGCGAAATTTCCCGAAGTCTCACACATTGTTACACAATATGTATACGAATGATGAAAAGTGCATAAAAGCACATGAAAATTTTTCTTATGTATTGTTGTTGCTATTTCATGTAGATTTTTTTGTAAAAGAATTTCTTTGTTTTCCTCAGTACACTGATTATGAAAATATTTAATAATGTTGAAGTAGTAAGCCTTCTGCGTTTCTTAAGCTTTCAGGTCAAATATTTTTCAGAATTTTATGTGACAGAACTTTGGCATTTGGTACTTGTTTTGAACTGAAAGATTTACATAAACCTATGCCATATTTTTTACTGATTCAGAAAGACTTAGATAGCTTGTTCAAAATCATATATTTATTCCTCCCAAACAAGCCTTACATGCAAACTTGTTAGATAGATTTCTAATAAAAATGTTTTATATATCTACATTTTTGACATTTGTATGTTGATACGGATTTGTTCAACTTTTGATAACTCATGCTGCTTATTTTTTTTATATGTTTGTTTTTACATTTCTTAGATATAATAGGTAGACAACAACAGACATTTTTTGTGACATTTTAAATAGATTGATTCGAGAAATTTCAATAATGTAGAACATTGTTTGCCTTTTGTTTTTATTCGAAAGTTAAAATAACAAAAAATGCACTTAAGGACTTTTCAAGTATGTTTTAGTGCAATATTAGAGTTCTAAAAGTTGAAGTGCCTGACAACATTTATTAAACCTTTCATGTTTATTGCTACATATTTATGAAGACGTTTCATGATCACGGGCACAAGGGAAAACAACACATTTAATAACAACAAAGCCGTAGAGGAATGTCGCCATTATGGATTTTTTTTTGCTGTAATTGAAATTGTTTCCTTTCCCATACATAGGTTGACACGCATCATTTATTAATGACCTGCTTAAGATTAGTAACATGATTGACACAATAAATGAAACTTGATAATTATTATTTGATTGAATCAATAAAATTATTGATTAATTATAATTGATTTTAAACACGCTGTGCTTTTAATAAAATTGAATTCAAGTTAAATCTTGATGCCAAAAATGTATTACGATTTATCATAACGATAAATTTTTTCGCTCGACATAAATTAATATTTTTGTTGTCTTCTGTCAAAACAAAAACACTACAAGGTGTAATTAAATAATTCTTTCGTAGCCAAATCGGACATTCATTAAGAATATTAATGTAATTGTACTACCTTGACTCTCATTTTTATATTTTGATTCATGATTCAAAATCTCATTTAATTCTTTTCCTCACAGATTTTAATTCTCAGATGCATTGGAAAAGGATGAAAGCGTGAAGGACTTTTGTTGATGCTTTTTGTGCAAAAATCTCATCGTTTTTAATTAATTGTTGTCGAGCTTACAAATTTCATTTTGTTTCAGCTCCAATTTAAGAAAATATTTTATTATGCGATGAAAGGTCGATATCAAAGCTTCTTCAAGAGAAAAGCAAACTTATGTAGATGGATTTAATTAACGAAAGGGACTTAGTGTTGTTGCAATAAAATAATACAAGTCAACTATGTTTAGAATGAAAAAGAACATTTACCTGTGCTACTTTCTCCCCAACATGCCCCGTTCGCCCTGTTCTCGTGCCCTGAAAGTATTTAGCTGAACCATTATCCTGTAATAACACGGCAGAAACAAACAAAGTACACAAAAAGAGAACATTCTTAAGTCCACATTTCGTTTTTCGTTTTTTTTTTTCATAACAGGCGCTGCCTTCTTCTACTTGTTATTGTCATATAATTTTTTACATACAAATATTTGATATGAATGATGAAAAACAAATTGTCTTAAAAAGCACTGGTTCGGTCAGCTTTTGTCATGTTTTTTGTGTGTTTCTGTTGCTGTTGCGGAAGAGAATTAAAATTGCTGTTACGAGTATAAAAGTTTTGCCATGTGCATGGAAGTTTCTCTGATGATTGTTAATCGCATTAAATGAATCTTCTTAAAAATCTATATTAAATCGCTTGAGCACAAAAATTTTGAAGCATGCAGTGGGTTACAAATTTCTTGCATTCTCGATTGAGGAAATTTTTGTTAAGCATTTAAATGCAAAATGTTTGAATCAAAAGTCAAATAAATTTACCTTCGTTTTCGCTGAATCGGAAGGCACATTTGATAATGACGAACTCGCTCTCGTCTCGTTACTTGGATGCTTATGAAGTGTGATTGCTTTGTATCGTTGCAAGTCACTCTCACTGGAAACATAGGGGAAGTATTGTCGTACAGCTTTGCCACTTGGACCTGCTTGTTCATGAACAAAATGAAAGAAGAAATTGAAAAAGAGAAGAAGAAAGAATTTTCAAGTTTAATTACAACTTTAACTAGACATGAGATGGATTAGATTCATACTGGGAGATTTAAAGAAAAGTGCTTTTGACATTCTACGATTTGATCAATCTTAAGCTCAACAACCCTTACCTTGAACAAACGAGGAAAAAACTCATAAATAAGCATGCTATTGAAATAGTTATAAAAGTGGAAATATATAACAAGTCTACTCTTCAACAGACATACATTCATATGAAAGTTTCATAAACTTTTAATCATTTTCAAAATCGAAACATATGCAATGAAAGCTGCTTGGCTGTGTATGTAGAAAAAATAAAATTGCGGCGTGCAAAGAAGCTTTCAGGTGTCACTATTTGTAGACGTCGTATGAAGGTTTCGAAGAGTTCTTTATCTTAAGTAACTGCCAGACCTTGACACTTAAATTAAACTTCATCAGAGATTTTACTTTCAGTTAAGTTCAAATTTCTCATTAAGCGTGTTAAGAAACATTTCGTTTTTCCAGACCACAACCAAAAGCATAAAAAAACGATAAAGGAATAACACGAAAAATCGAAGAAATATTTGCTTATCAGTATTATATAAACTACAATCTAGTTTTTCATTTCTACGAGTAAATGGCTTCTAATTTCCTTAACTTTTACTTTCTAATTCCTCACACATAATTGACGTCATCATTTTTTTCTCTCGCTTCATCAAAAGCTTCTTACTGCGTGTTCATTTCCTGCTAATGGTGCCCTTCACCCAAAAAATAATAATTCTCAAGCAGCCAAGGTATAATACACACACTAGTCAAGAAATATTTATGGCTATTACATCGACTGACTTCTGTACATGAGTCGGTACATAAACCGACAAAAGCTTTGACTATGTTCGATTTTTTGTTTTCTTCTCTCTTTCTGTGTTCAGGAAAAATTACTTAATAATATTAATCACAAATGAAATCGTTTTATCAATTAAATATTAGCATATCTACAAACATGAATTATTTATTGGTTTACTTAAAAGCTTAGAAAAAGTTGATTATTTTTTTTAAATTCGGTTAACACACAAATAAGCTTTTTTCATTTTCTTAATCTTCTTAAACCTTTCTGGGTGAGATTTCTAGGGTTTCGGACGAACTTTTTCTTCATTTTAATCTCAGCTTTTTGTGTGCGATTAAATATAAAAATGTGCAGCCTAAAGTTATTAAAAAAAAGTGAAAGAAAGAGAAAAAGGGAACGAAGGAAAATCTAGAGCTCTACAAAATGATGTTTGTGATTTGTTAAAGTATCCGTTTTCAGCATGTCATGTATTCATGCAAAACGTTTTATCCATTTGTTTGTTTCTTTATTTTTTGTTAATTAGAGTTGAAAAGAAAGAATAAGCTTTTTTGATTTTTAATTCTACGGCTAATCTACTGTTATTTACTTTGCATGTTTTTCGAATGAAACTAATCTACGAGAGCCGATCTTCGTTTCAAATCTAACCTGTCATAAAATCATCAATCGTATGAGCTCGAGTTTCCGTAAAAACGCTCCGCAATCGTTTGGTGAGAATTCGTTCGTACGCTGGTAATAATAATTTGGCTTGTTCTGGATCTACATAAATGGGAAAGCACATACACACACATAACATAACATCAAACAAACAAACATACATTCGATAGACATTTCTTAATATGCTTCATCTTTGATCACTTTCCTTAAAACTAAAATATTTGAAGCTTCTCTTAAAGTTATCATCTATCTAAGTACTTCATACGATTCAATCTCTTCCATTTCAAGTTAAAATGAGCTTTAATTTTTTACTCTTATTATGATGAAAAATGGTGTCAAAAAATAGGGAAAGGAAAAATCATCAAATTTCTGATAGATGAAAAGAATTTTTTTACACATAAAAAGCTTATCACAGAAGAAAAAATGAAAAATGAAAGCAAAAACAAAAATATTTGAGCACAAAAATATTACACAACGTCTCCACCACAGTTATTTATAGAGTTAACAGCAAAATCAACATCGGATAATTCTCAATCAAAGAGAAAATGAAGAAAGAGATTTTTACCACCCGGGAGGGAATTTAGATTATTTATTGTTGTTCTATGGGTCAACGTACATGCTTTTTGATATTAAACAAGAAGTAAATTGACCCTTAAATTGAATTAACCTAAGCATTAAATACAAACCTTTCGTCTCGAAATCTAAGCTTTTCGTCTGTTGAAACTCTGGTTTCATAACAGTTGGGTCAGCTTGTGGATAAACCTACCAATAAGGAAACTTAATGCTTACAATTTACTTACATACATCACTCTTAACAAACCTTATTTGTACTAGTTACATTTTTGGTCTCGTCAGTTCTTATAATTGGTTCTTGTTTATGCTCAAAGTCTTTAGTTTTAATTAAAGCTGGTGCCGAATTGTTATCCCAACCCGGTTCAATTCGAAGAACCGTTGTTTGACTGATTTTGTCACTGAAAATTGACATCATCACAAGTGGTGACAAATGAAAGAAAGCATCAGATGTTACCTGTTTGTATCACAATGAACGATAACACGTTCAGAAGCTGCTTCTTCTTCTTGTTCGGTTGCGTCAGATGGCGGTGTGAGATAACCAGCTAATCGGTGGCCTCGGTCGCGCAAAGCCATATTTCCAAAACGAAATGATTGTCGAAAGCTCGCTCGAGCTCTACCGACTACGAGAGGAGAATTACACTCTAATAATGTCGTCAAAAATTAATAGAAAAGCTTACATTTAGTGAGCTTAATAGGTTCATTTTCTTCTGTTGTTGAAGCTGTTTCCCCGGTTTGAGGGTCCGAAAGATCCTCAAAGTTAATTATAAAAAATGAAATATCATCTACTTCGGAACGTATGGGAGCTATTAAGATGAAAAATTTATAAGATTTCCATCAGTTTATGCATGAATTGTCATTCACTTCAACCTACCTATGACTTCTGAGCACAGAAACTTTTGACCTAAAAAAGGGAAGGAAATGAAAAAGTTTTAATGTAAATTTGAAAGAATGAAAAAGAAATTCTTTGACTGCCAGTAATTTTCAATTATTTTCTTACATTAAGCACTTGAAGAATTGAAAATATTCACAGCGGTTTCAACAATGTCATGACGATAAATCCCTCATTTCGTGCAAATGAGTCGAGTGAGAATATGAACGCTGTTGCATTCTGATGCAAATTTATCCAATTATAGAAGGCACAGAATGTAAATTTTGAACTTACCCAACTTACTTGTCAAATCATCGCAATGAGATTTATTCGTTTTAAATTAAAAATTGCTGCAAATATTTTTTTAATTAAAAATTAAAAGTCAGGCAAAATGTCAGGAAAAATAATTTTTTCGTTTTTATTAATCTTTTTCAATATCATGTGGATTATAATTTTAACACGCACACGCACATAAGTAGGAAAATGTTTTTGACTTAAAGTGTTAAAGAATTTAACTTGCTAGACACTTTCGGTTTCATTGTAATTAGAGAGGAAAGAAATTTCATGTTTGGTTCTGGAAAATGTTATCAAAATTTATAAATTTCAGATTTTCACAATTTTCCGTGCATTATCATTTCCTTAAACTTACGATCAAAGTTCAGTTGGTACTAAATCAACAAATATTTCCTAACCTTCAGTCTTATCTAAAATAAATTGGGGAACAATCAAGCAAGATGATTTATTTTATCTAAACTAAGGAAAGATTATCATCATTTAGAGGTTGAGATATGATGTTGTGAATTTAAAGTCAATTGATTTAAGGGAATCTCAATTTTGTGAATTATAGATTGTTGTTTACATGCATGAACATACAACTCTTCAACTTGAAATGAAATAGACAGATTTCTAATCATTTTACATTAATCATCTACATGTGTTTATAATCTAAATTAATAGTTTTGGAACGAAGTTTACATATCTTTTGTTTGAATATTTATTTATTTGGTAACATTAGTCGATATTTTTGCAATAGTTCGATTAGTCATGTTGAGGTTGTCTCGCGATTATTCAAAATGTTTTTGCACCCAAGCAAAGTTTGTGTAACATGAAACCACATGACTGGATTTTCAAACAATATTTGATCAACAATTTATTATTTTCAAACATGTTTTAGCAAATGGTTATTTATCACAATCAACAGACGTTTCAACAACATTAATAACTGCTTTATAAATATTTTTTCTTCCACTTGCTAATATGTCAGATTTGGATCAAAAACTTTTGCTAATTTTTGCAAGTTTCAAATATCATCTCATTAAATTTTAATGGTTTGTAACTCTAACAGAAAAACAAATCAAACAGAAATTATTGTGAATATTTTGATAACAAAATGATTGATAACAAAAATGAAAACATCTTCCCATTTTTTTATTATTCTACTAAATACATGAATTTGTTTTCTTGATTGGCCCACTAAATGATTAAACTCATGAATATGATGCTTTCAATATAGTAAATAAAACATAAAAAATTAAACAAATTAATGTTGTGCAATCATCAATAACCGATGCGAAAAAAAATAAAGAAAAAACGAGTAAAATTGTACTCAATAAACTTTTGGCTAGTAAATCATTATCATTGGAATTAATGTCATCAATTAGTTATAAACTGATGAAACAGAAGGTTTTGGTTGTAATGACGTGTATCCCGATTGTCCAGGTGAACCTTCATCGTCATTATTTCGTCGCCAAAAGCAACACATCTTCTTCAAACTCTCACCAATTGTATCATCATCATCAACTTCATCGCGAAACACTCCATTTGAAAAATCATTTAAGTTAATCTCACCTATAAAGCGACGCAAATCACTTTGCGGGAATCCTTCGATATAATATTTCTTAATGGTATCGTAGGAATCCATAATCACCGAAATGAAAAGCGATAACACGACGTAAATGTAGAGACTGATGAAAGTGTAGAGATAAATACGACAAAACCACCAAAGCACTGTCGATTTGTCTGACATTATAGTGAATGTTGCAAACATATCATCACCGTTAATCAGCGAGAAGAGACATTCGGATGTTGTTGAAAGTGAACGGAATTTTATGTGGTATGGTCCAAGGATTAGCCAACCACAGAATGTGAAACCAGCATAGATTAATAAAGCGCAGAGTAGGAAGCGCCAAATATGTGGTAAAGCTTTCTTCAATGTGAGAATTACGACATTGTATGTTTTAAAGAATCCGAGATATCTCAGCACACCAAACCAAACTAAAAGATTTCCAATGCCAAGTAACAACGAGCAAGTATTCCATTCATCAGCTGCGAAATGTTTTCTTTCAATTTGTTCTTTTATTGCTGATCCTAACACGAGGAGAACATCATTGAAGCAAATCATTATGTACCAGAAATTGACAAATTCCCATCTTCCAGCTCGACTCAACTCTTGTCCGAAGCATTTTAAGAAGAATTCTTCCGTCTTCATTCGTAATTGTTGTGCACGGAAAATTGCACGACCACACAATCCAAATGAAAGCAAACAAATGATGATGACGAAAACATTGAGTGTTGATCGAAGTGCTGAATCAATCTCATGCGTTGTCTTAAACGAAACATCGCCTTCACAAAATAATCGTGTCGGTTCAGCTTCCAAAGACAAAATCACTTGACCATCATGATCAGTATTATCAAATAGAATTGCAATATCAAATTGATAACAATCAGGCGCTGAAATTGGTCCACTTGCTTTTAAATTAATAGTTTTAATCGAAAATTCGATTGTTGTCTTCACAAGTGCTGAGAATTGGATGAAAATGTTTTCCTTATGAAGATAACTTTGAATTCCATCAACTGTGTCGTTCTGTGTCATTATTAAACATTTGACAACAATTTCTGGGTTGAAGACGTAACTTTCATTGAATCCAAAGACAATTCCTTCTTTATATTCATAGAGACAGAACGTAATGTTCCCAACAGTATTGTCATCTGTTGCATAAGAATATGGTCCAATAGCTCTGCTTAGATTTCCAAATCCATAAATTGCATAATCGATTGTATCAAAATAATCTTCAACAGTGTAAACAGACAATGGACCAGTTTCAGGCGGATACGTGCTTACCTAAAACCAAAAAGTAAATTAAAAAACGAATTAATCAAAAAATCATTGACCGTAAAGTATCTTCAAGTTTACCTCCATCTCAGGTGCCCAACCCTTGAGAAAAAGATGCGAGAAAGTGACTCGATTATCCCATGAATAGTTTACATGGTTGTAGCGCGAATGTGCGAACAAGCAGAGCTGAAGTGTGACGAGAATGATCTTAATGACTTGAACAACGAATTTGTAGGGAAATCTGCAATGCGGAAAAATGTCATTGATTTTTTGCTGTTTACATTGTTGTTATCCACTGTTTACCTTCGTTTAGCCTGCCATTTCTCGACTGGATTCATGAAAAAGAACTGAAGTCTTCTTCGCATTTTTGCTTGGTAATGTAGCGAAACTGGGTTTGTGAACAGTGGATTGGAATTAACAGGACTTTCTTCATATTGTA
Source organism: Clunio marinus (assembly GCA_900005825.1). Taxonomy (NCBI): domain Eukaryota; kingdom Metazoa; phylum Arthropoda; class Insecta; order Diptera; family Chironomidae; genus Clunio; species Clunio marinus. Next base: position 953,355 of record CVRI01000059.1, read on the forward strand.
ATTGTGATTCAGTCTCATCATCATCGTCTGTATTAATGTTGTTTGTTGTTCCTACTGTATCTTTGTGTCCTTGTGTCTTTCTTTTCCTTCGATGATTTTTTGCTTTTGGACTTTCATTTCGCTTTTCTACTTCATTTTCACTTTCACAACCTGAATTTTCTTCGTTACCAATAAGGTGAGAAGAAAAATCACTCATTTCTAAGTCACTATGCACTTTAGTTTTATATTTTCAATCGAGACGAAGTGAACACAAAGAAACATAAACTCGTACTAACGAATCGATTTGATTGCAAAGTAAGTTCCACGAAAAAATCGCGTTTAAATCAACACAAATTTCGTTTCACAACCTTCCATTAATATTTTTGTGATGTTAATTATATTATGTTTTAATAAATGTTTCGTTTTTATTTGAAAACGTATTGATTAATATTTTATTTTGTTTTCTTTTTTCTTCTACAAACTTAGAAGGAAAAAAATATTTTTACGAATCGGTTTTCTAATCGGTTCAGATAATTTGAAAAACTAAAATCAGTTAAAACTTGTTAAAGATTTTTTGTGACATTTACGAAGTTAGAGTCATCAGAAAAAATCTCGAAGGATGATGTCATAGGCTTTGGATGTGTGAGATTTATTTTTCATCTATAAAGTTTTGCGACAATTCAACTTGTAGGTCGTAAAGCTTCGTGTGATTACGAAATGAGGAAGAAAATTTCATGCGATAAACTGAAGTTGGTAATTTTCTTTTTGTCATCATCTTTGTAAGATAAGCACATCGAGTGTACATTTCACTGGCAGTCATTTATAAAACTATGTACTTCCACTTACCGTCTTTTTTGTAATACAATATTTCAAAATGTTTTTCTTGCCCTTCTTTAAGCGAATCTTTAATATCAGCACAAACTGTCTTCGACGTCAATTCTCTATAAATTTTAATGATAGAAATAAAAGAATTATTCAAATGGAAATAAAAGAAAAAGATTGAATTTACCCATGTAAGAAATCAGTAACTGCATTGCGTTGCATAATCTGTTCAAAATACGATAATAAAACCAAAAACAATCATGACATGAGCTGTCCGGAAACGAGAAAATTGTCATATTAGGTCTCCTTTGGGATACACTCACCTCAGCTCTCGTATAACCTGTCATTTTACAAAAGCCGTCTGAACAAAATATTATGTGACATGAATTCGGTTGATTATTAGCGACAACGAAGCTTCGATCTGTAAACGATAAAATTAATTGTTGATGAACAAAATGTTCATATTAGTTAGGTACATTTGTTTACATTAGAAATTGATTCAATTAATTTCCACAACAATAAACAGGCTGTCAAATTAGAAGAAATAATTCTTATTGACGACCCCGATACCAAATATTTCTCTTGAAGGGACTTCGTAATAAAATAATTGAAACGTTCTATCAGCATCAGTTGATTATTTTAAAAATTTCCTTTTCGAGGTAGTGAAAACTTTCATTGCATGTTTTATTATGTTTAGCCTTTCATTGGGGAATCGTTTGAATGTAAGCCCATTTTTAATATTAATCATTTAAAAAGCTTTGTTTGCAAAGCTTTGTTTAATTCCAACAATCATTTCAACTATATAAATATTGAAACTTACATTAAATAACGCAACGTACATAAAATCTCTTATTTAGGTAAATACATAACTATTTTCACTTTGTATATATGCAGATATCTAACTGTGGAATAAACTTTCTCATCGTTGTCGTGGGAGAAATTTAATTAATTCACTTCGTAGACTATTTGAGGCCAAGGCACTTAGCGATATTATGTCGTTCGTTTCATGTCCATTGGAACGATGTTGAATCATTTAAAATAAAAATGTAGCATGATGTTTGTTATGAATGGAAAATAACTCGTGCAGATGTGAATCGGTATGTATCGTCAATGTCTCTGTCAATTAAAGTTTCTATGTAATTATTAAAACCAGAGAGATGCTACAGAGGTAGGTATTTGAGGATGCAATTCATTTAAATTATAATTTAATGTAAAGGATTAACATCACTTAATCCACAAAAGCAGATTTTCATTTATGTTTTAGTCAACACTGAGCTCCGTCATGTTATCTGAAATTGACCCAAACATAAGTTGAATGTACTTGACATTCGTTGTTAACATTTATGAAATTAATCCCCAAAGTATGCGAAAATATTTATTGATGCATTGCAGGAACAAGAAAAACAAATTGATCGATATCAGATTGCCATTAATGATGCGAACGACGAAACAATATTATTCGCTTTGTTTCAAGAGTAATAAAACTCGAAAAATAAATAAACTTCCTGATTTTATGAATAAATCTAGACTTAAATTTAATGAATGTTCATCCAGGTAATTAATATAATTTGCTTTGCTTATAAATAAATAAAGCTGTAAAGCTTTGTACAAAGTTTCACAATTTCCCTATAAATCTCGGCATTTTATGACACGGATTGGAGTCTCAGTTCTAATATTATTTCGAAGTTTTCACCACATAAATGGAAGTCAAATCTCACGCGCCACTTTGCCCATAAAAGTCTTATTGTTTTGGCATCCACCAACGCACGATTATTTCCAAACGAGACACTCGATGATTAAGATTTTCAATTTTTCGCCATTTTAAGCACATTCTGCGACTCGAAACTTTTCTTTTCCTGAAAAACTAACTTTTGCAAGAAACTAAGAGACAAGACGCTTTTGACACTTATTTTGTTATTAATGCTTCAAATTTCGTGATTTATTAGTTAAAATTCATTCCAACACACAATTTGCCAAGTAGAAATGTAAAATATACATCATTAGGCTTAATAATATTTCTGATCGTTGGAGCGATTTCTTTCGGGCTTCAAACGATATTCTCCTGATTTTGCAAAAGTTCCATCCCTAATAAAGAAGAAAATGTTTAATTTTGTGATATTTCTATGGTTGTTTTAATTTTGATTATGTTACCAGACAACGGGAGAAACGTCAGGTTCATTACAAAAGCCATAGAAATTGTTCGTGCTTGATGCATTTCTATTAGGCTTTATGTACACATTATTCGGATCATATTGGAATTTTCCATCCCAAGCAACAGGAAGGACGGTTGCTTCCTTCGAAAACTCATAATAATTATTCGCATTTGAATCTTCTTGTTTGTATTTTGCATATTCCGCTTGCGTCATCCATTTGCCACTCGATTCTGACCCTTGTGTTTGCTGATCTTGAGAAGTGTTCGACGATGTTTCACCATTGTAGTTTTGCTGACTTTCGGACATTTTTTCTTGATTTTTTCTCTTCCTTTTATTGTTTGTTTTACGAACTTTATTGATCTTTTGAATCAAAATTTTAATTTAGCATTCGCTCTTTGCACGTTTTTATTCCGAGTTGTAAATATTTCAAAAGCACAATAACGACTGAGCGTCGTAGCGAATTGAAAACAGATTTAAAATTAAAGTTTCATCCACCCACCGATGTGGTTTAAAGTAGACTCTCATTTCATCGCCTAATATGGAAAAGAATGATCAACCTGAAACCGCTACAGTGCGAGGGACAAGTTTAACAGCAATAACAACATCATATGCGGAATTGTTAGCATTCAGTTCTGTTGTGTCGCTGGTTAACTAAACACGTTTCAATATCAAGGACATCACATGAGCTAAATATAATTTCGCGCTTAAATAATCGACGAGTACCAAAGAGTAGTTTCGCCATCTTTTCTCATAAATAAAATATCGTCGTGTGATTGAAGCTCTTCATGAATCGATTGTTTACTTCAAATGGCCTTCTCTCCGACTGATAGACCCTCTCCATTACTCACTTTTTTTAAGTAAAGCACAAATACAACGTGATGCAATGTCAATGACGAGTTGAACTTCAACTATCTTGTAAATATGGCTCATTGTGGCGAATGTTTCTCGAATCATATGCTTGTTTGGAATTTTATAATTCTTGTTTACACCCAGCTAGGTAGGAAGTTTTGATGACAAATCGTGGGAAATTATTAGTTTTCAAGCTCGTTTCAAACAACTATTTAACTTCATATTTCATTATGTTTATTATTTATGAAGCATAAAATACATGCTTTCTCCACTGAACATTATTTCCTTACAAAAATTTCCCACTTAGGAATCGTTTAGATTTTGCAAGATTTTACTTTAGATTGTTGGTATAAATCAGGAAATTTTCAGCTTTAAAGAATTTTAATTTAAAATCGTTTTCCAACAAAGCTTGTAAGTGTAACAATTTTGAAGTAATTCATGCAATTGCATGAACAAGTTTCGGTACGAATCATTGATCTTTATCTCAATTTAAAGTCGAGTATATCGTAAATTGAGGATACTTTATTGACATCACACTTAATTATCTGTATTTATGGTGGCAAATATTTACTACTTTAATCCGATTCATTCATGCTGTGAATAATTTTTCAGACCGTAACATGATCGTTTTTATATTTAACAGATTTCTTTTTTTTCGATTCGGTAACAGGTGAGATGAAAATTTCACACAATTTTCTAATAAATTATTATGAGTGACATCATGAATGTTTATCATTAATGTTTATCAAATATTTTTGTTTCATAAAACGAAATTTAAATAAGTAATTTTAAATAAAAAGAAATGTTTGCGTAAACTTGAATCTTTAATTATTTTTGTTTGTTTCTTGTTCTAAATATTTCTTTTTCTTCAGCTTCATAATTTCATGTTTTTTGATTTGCAATGCATGATTGCGTAGATTGTTTTCATTAAGTACAAACAATTTAATTGGCTTCAATCACGGAAAATTGAAATGCGCAATGAGGCGGTTGACAGAAAAGAAAGTTCATTGTGAACCGAAGTTGACGTGAAACCTATTCGACGTTGGTGGTGAACTAGATTTATTGTCCATTTTGTCCCAAATCTATGGTTGATTAAGTTTTTGCAATGCTCTTCATGCAACAATGCATAATTTAGGAATGAACTTTGAGTGTATGGTAGTCTCTGTTTGCGTAAATAAATAGGAATGGAAGTTTCAAAGCAACATGAAAAGACTGAAGCACTCAAGTCTTCCAAACACCATCGCAATATTCATTCCTTCGAATGAAGAAGAATAGCATAGCACGCAATTTGTGTAGAAAATCAATGAAGAATAAATCAAATAAAATAATTAATTATTAGGCTTCGAAGCGGTAATCGAGAGCAAGGCGAAAGTTCATGTAAAGAACATCGACAATGGCGTTTTTGAACTTTAATAAATACATGAGCACGAATTTTCGTGTTTGACTTTTAACATGAAAAAGAAGCTTCGAACCTTGTTGAAGCTATCAAAGTGTTTTCAGCTACCACGAGGAAACGAAATGAAGTTACACTTGTTACAGTCGCAATTTAAGTGTTTTCTACTTTTCATATGCAAAGAGAAAAATAAACAAACTTGACTTGAAAGATGGAATGATCCATTGATGATGCAATCGTTTGTGAATATCATCTGAAATGTTGAAATGAACAATGGCATCCGGATCAATTGAATATCAGATTTCGATAAAAAAGACAAAACATTTGCAGCTGCTGTCATCAATCAATTCAATTTCTATCATAACTTCATTCCTGAATATGAAGTAAATATGAAAACAATGACTGAAAATATCATCAAAAACAAATTTTGTTTTCTTATTTTTCCTACTCAAATTATTCCCCTTTTTTTGGGAGTTTGTCCCAATTTTTTATCCTACGAATTTTAAAGATGACGCAACATATTGAAAAAGTTTGGAAGAAAAATGTATGCGGCAAATGTCTCAAAGGTTTTGAGATCAAACGTAGATGATATGAAAGCTTTCCCTGCAGGATTCTGTTGGTATCTAAATATTTAGAATAAAATTGTCGAGATTACCGCATCATGTTCATTGCTTCTTCGCTTTAAGGAAGAAAGCTTTGGTAGACGGTGAAACAAATTAGAATATCACAAAATGCATTAAAGCGTCTGATTTAACGTTTTCCATTAAGATAAGCAAGTTAAAAAAGCTTCAATCATGAAGTCATGCAAACGATTTTCGATTAAAGACCCCTTTAACGTTTTCTTTAATTTCATTTCATGAAAAAATCGTCACAACAATGCGAATACAAAGCAAAACAAGAATTCTTTTGAAAAGGAATTTTGTTGTTGAAAGTATTTACTGAATAACTGCTTTTTCATATGCAAGCTACAGCAATTTTATGACGACTCGATCAATATTTAACGGATGGTTGTACGCTTTCATCGCTACATAAATCCTTTCACTTTCCTTCTTTTTTAAGCTGTTTTTTTTGGTCTTCTAGATGATGTCGACAGAATTGAAGAGGCAAACTATTTGTTGTTATTTATCGATGTTACAATGTTTACATGTGAATTGTATCGCGTTTTTCTACCATAATGGGTGTAAACGATCAAAGCGTGATACATTTTTCTATTTAGTATTTATTCATCAAAGAGCTTCCATCGAGACCAGAAGGTGAAAAAGGTAATTTCCAACGATAATAAGAAGTCCATTAATTAAGTGAAATTAATAAAAAAACTTTTCCCTCTCCAATAATCATCATAAGTGAAGCTCTAAATGTTTATTAATTGTTTTTCTGAAATTATTCCTTTGTGACTCTTACATTACTGCGATGAAAAAATCAACAAATAAAATAAAAATTATAATTAATACAAAACTGTGTGCGATACATTTGTTTTCGAGGGAATTTCAGTAGAATAAAAAAGCGGCATCGAAGCATTTTTTTCGTCGTCCTCAATGAACACAAAGTCACATGGCGCAAAAAAAACTATGAAGAAAAAATGTATTCAGATATACGTTTATTCAGGAGCTTATATTTATATATTGCGACAAAATAATCAATAGCAGCGGCACGGAAAATTTTCCTACTTATTTCTCTCTCTTGACTTTCTTTTTTTGTAGGAAAAATATTTTTTTGGATTTTCTGGCTCAATCTAGAAACAAAGGAGCAGCAAACAGACTGCTGCAACGATGTCTTTATATGGATATCATTGCTGCATGAAAATGCAATGAAAGGAAACGATACATAGCATTAAAATGTTATAAAATTTATTATGTGCTGCAATGTTGATGGCGCGTCCTTTAATAAATATATTCCTTTTTTTTTCGTTTATTCGGAGCTTTCTATTTGATGATAGATTACGAAAAAAGCAATACTGGCACGAATTTTCTAGAATTTTCTCATTCAAATTTATTGTAACAATTTCCTCATGGAAATTTAATTGATTGACATTTTCCCCTTTTCGATACAATCAACAGGCTAAACAAAAGATCGAATAAATCGAGTTAACTGATTTATGTTTCAATTCAAAATTAGTTTTCATCATTTTAGATACAAATGATCAACTGACACTGATTGATTTTTAAAACAAAGCGGCGCCACATGTTAACAATGAAGAAGGAAATAAAAATTGTGAAACTTTTGTATTGAATACTCAAGAGAAGGCTCCTTAAAGCCTGAGTTGGTTTGTGGAAGTTTTTAACTGTAAACACTACAGAGAAAAGTGTGAAATAAAAAATTAACTCACTGTGGGTGTCGAATTTCCGTATGATAGTCTCGATGAGGGTCGTTTTGGGAGCAACATGCCCCCGTCGAACTCCGCCAGGCATTTTTAAAGCTTACGTTTTATTACAAAAATGGCTGATTGCGTTGATTAAAGCAATTCTTAAGATATGAGATCATACGATAAATTCTGTTGACTTGATTATTCCTTGGATTATATTCTGATGCTAAATAATATCACAAATGTAGAAAGGCAGCTAATTATTATGATTTCTTATTTCACTAATCTTGCAATTCCTTGTTTGAAAGCTTTTAATTTCTACACCAACTACACTTCTTTAATTTTAATTATTCCAAGGAGATTCTCTTGTTTATCTAAGTTTTCTTTCCCATCATGAATTTCACAAGTTAATTAAACATCGTTTTTCACTCTCTTGATGATTTTTTCTTTTTTTCATTTCGATAATTTAACGACTGTAAGTAAAACTGATTGAATATAAAAAGATTAAATTATGATTATTATCTCATGAAATATTCAATGGCACATATTTTTAATGTCTGAGATTTTTATTTTTCAAATATTATATTTTTAAGTGCATACATGTGCCATTGAGAAGATTGCAAAAAATTGGTTTCATTCATTTGTCACGTCACTGTGTTGTTCTTGCTCGTGTTTCTGTTATAAGAAGGAAACTAAGTCAACTTTAGACACGGAAAGCTTTCGTGAAAAAGAATTGTTTCGTTTACTCCTTTTAAGTCAACAACTAAACAATCCGAAAGAATGGCAAAATTCAATTTCCAAACTGTAATTTTTCTTTTGGCAACAAATTGTTTAAAAAAAATCCAACTTTTCAATAACGAAGGAATTTTAAATGTTTGACAAGACATCCAATAAGAATGAAATTTTCCATTTTCCGGAGAATTTCCTTCCGCTTTTGTCTTATGCAAAATTTTATTCCGTCATGAAAAATTTCTTTAAGGTGCTAAAAGGCAAACTCGTAAAACTTTTTCACAATTTTTACCACGTTAAGCTGTGAAAATTTTCTGAAGGAATTCTAAGTAGAAGCAGGCAGTGGAGCGAGGACAGAATATTATATAAATTTCAAACATAAATTTCCACTTTTAATTGAGACATAATTTACTTCTTAAAACACCAGAAGAAAAAAAGCCGAAAAATCAACAATTTAGTTTGTATACTTAAGGATTCTCGTAGAATTCCACTTCAAGGATTAAATTCATATTGTGCAACTTAATGCAATTATAATTGCATCATCTGCGTGTTTGGATATTATAAGTATCAACCAACAAACTGGGTCGTTCTCAACAAATCCACATGAAATACATTTATTGTTACTCTACGTAATGTCACAAATGCTTTTGGATTTACACACTTAAAGCTTCAATAAAACTTAAAATAAAATACTTTTTTGTATCTAACTATGACATTTCAATTTATTTATAATTTTTATTGTACAAGAAACGATAATAAACAATTCTGACCAAACAAAAATTTTATTAGCGACGAAACCAACAAACAAGAATTCTAATTTATTTCAACAGATTTTTTCTTCTCTAAATTTTCTCTCATGTTTCAGGTAGATATAAATTTTATTAACAAGACGACATAAAGAATGAAATGCTTTAAGACAATTTTAAAACTATTAATATGTCGGCAGACATGATCATAAATGGGTCATTTGACTTTGAAAAATTGAACTCGCTCAACACTTTTTGAGTATTTTCATCATGTTCTTCAACCACATGAATTATCGAGAACGGAGAAGCTCCTAATATCTTTCCGCACAATCGCTAAAATCTCCGGTTAAAAATAGAAAAAAGAAATAATTGCCGAAAAATGTTCTCAGATGAGTGTTGAACTATGCGTCAGCTTATTTTCCCTCTACTAATAGTACCGCAACAAACAACACGTGTTACAAGACTTAATTGACCCTTAATAAAAGCTTAGAAATAGATCATTTTCATGATATTATGTATATCAAAATACTGTAAGTCTATTTCATGGACTCTTTCACATCGAGAGTAAACAGCAACGAGAAGGAAGTGTTGCGAGCCTTTCCTAATAAACACACCTCTGTCTATTTACCTCCAACGACGTTACAAAACAGAGAGAGCATGAACAAAAATGAGCAAGAAGAAATCAAGCATACCATTCCACATTTAGCTAATTAACTAACATTGCGAAGACGTACACACAAATGTTTCTTTCGAGTCACGTAAAAGCTCGAGCAAGAAGGTAACGACGAAAAAAGTTTTGCGAAAGAGTGAAAAAGCCGAAGCAAAGTTGAGTCACGCGGCGGCTTTTTTTTCCCTCTATGGTCGGTCAGCTCATAATTCTGACAGATATTTCATAAGGAATTATCGGACGGTTTTTGTTCATTTCACTTTATATTATCAAACAGGAAAAATCGACAATAATGAAAATAACAATCATGAAAAAAAAGAAAAACTGACCTACAAATCACTGCTTTTAAGCTTCTGTTATCGATTAGGACAAGAAATATTTTTTTCCAAAACTTTTCTTTCGAAGCACGAAAAGAAAAACGTTTCTGATTTCGTCTAATTTTGTGTTTTCTTTTAATCTTGGAAATGTTTTGTTGTGTAATAAAAACAAACAAGTAAACAAGTAAACAAATCAGACATTAGATCCCTTAAATATTTGGAGAGTTTCTATCAAATTCAAACTTAATTGCATTAAAATGTGTGGTAAAGAAACTAAGAAAATTCGTGAATCTTAAGGAAAAATAATTTCCTAGTTTAATAAATAATTGTCATTGCAGAAAAATTGAAGCATAAAACTTTCACTTCAAGCAAGCACAAAATTTTAGTTTTCAAAAGTCTTTTTGCATTTTTAATTTCAATTACTCGCGAGTAGAAATGAATTTGAAATACAGTGAACTCTCGTTATAATTTTTTTTCGAAAGGACCGGAAAAAAAGGAATTATAACGAGAGAAAAATTATAACGAGAAAATTTTGTTCCCTTTTTTTTTCGAAATAATTTTCGAAACGTTAATTATAACGAGAGAAAAATTATAACGGGAGTTAATTATAACGAGAGTCCACTGTAGAAAATTATTTGAAGAAATAAAGCAAGTGAAAATATCGTTGGCGTTTTAAAGTTTTAGAAGATTTTCAATTTTTCAAATGTTTCTCATATTTTCAAGTTGAAATGAATTAATTTTTTATGATTCTTTACTAATAATTTCAAAACTATTTCTCACGAACTTTGTTTTCATTCCTGAGTTCTTTGTGACTTGTAAGGAGATTTTCCCTTCGACACATGAATCACAAAGAATTATCAAAGATTATTTTCCTAAGCTTTCAATCACAAACTGCATCATGTTTTGTTGACATTTTATAAGAAATGAGCTCAATTTTATGTTTGTTGATTTATCCTGCTACGTTCCTTCACAATTCATTAAATGTTTGACGTAGATATTTAAAAATCAGCAATATTCAATTCACACATCCCCAACTCGATGTATTTAGTTGATTATATAAAGTTTCCATCAATATTTAATCGTGTTTTTACAACCAAAGCAAATTTGTTATTCTATTCACCTACAAAATTAATATAACTATCATGCCGCACAATTTCAAGATATTTCGAACGTGGAATTTTTTTCCACTTTTCATCTTTTTCCGATTTATTTCCACCGATACTTTTACGCTGAACTATACATAACTTTTCCTCCATCGTTCAATGACCGAAATTACTCAAATGATCGATCTGAAAGCATTTCATTTGCCGTTCTGTCAACAATAAAACGAAAATATTCGCCGCATGATTTCTGAGAAGAAAACTGCCACTTCATTGTCAAATATTGTCAAATTAATTTGAATTTTATGCTCTCTTTCCTGAGTCGTGCCCAGTTCCTCCTTTTCCCAAGCCTTTACATTCTCGATGATAGAAACGACAACATTTCATGGATGTATGCTCGACAAATAAATCGCATGAAAAATGGAAACATTTTCTGTGTTTTTCTTGTGATTTCTGATGGAAAATTTGACGACATAAACACACACACACATGCATAGAATTATTCTCAGCTATAAAGATTTTTCTTATTAATTTTATGATGTTTTTTAATGCAGAAAAGAAAATGTTCCGAAAAATTATTAATAGTCAAGAAGAGAGAGAAAAGCAAAAATTTAAAGTGAAGAGAAAACTTTTTTTTGGCGACCTTTTCACGCCGACGACTACGACTGCGACAGCTATGACGATGGAAAACAACGGCTGTGAGGTTGGAGAACGTGAGATTCGACCAAGACGATAAAGGAATATTTGTAACTGCGACAAAAATAATTTCTTTCTATTGAAAAAAAAGTTTTTTTCCTTTCATTATTGTAAACGGCACGCCGTGCTTGTTGTAGCTGCACGACGACCGAGACCGACTGAAATGTGTACAGAGTGTCGCTAAGGAAAGGAGAATGAAAAAAATGTTAAGGGCTTTAGGGGAATGGTCTTGAAACGATGCGGATATTAAGTCAATGTCATCGGAAATTTCAAACAAATTTTCATGTCTTCAACATGCTTTTCGCGGATTGCAATGTTACATAATATTGAATTTTCACGGGATATCCTTGTGGTCACTTTGCCGATATTTCTTAACTTTCCACGTTTCAGTGTTTTATTTCAGTCAAATATGCAAACAATATAAACTTTTTCTTTATTCCAATTTTGTTGTTCTTTTTTCAACTCATACCTCAAATATTTCGTTTCTTTCATACACTTGCCACAACGAAAACAGCTGATTTTCATAATTCTTATTTATTTTCAGGCTGCGAAAAGCATAATTTCAGATTTTCTTCTTTTTCTATTCAATTTCGTGTCTTCTTACTGTTTTTATTGAAGCAAAAATGAGTTTTGTTGGTGCCATAATTACAAAGAAGATTTTCTGGTCGGCTTTAGCTATTCTATTGTTTGAAAAGGATTCATGTGAAGGGTTGCAATGACATGCAGATGTTGAAAGCGACTTTGTCGTTTCTGCCACCGCACATCTTTCTTATAAAAACTTAAAGTGTTTCCATAACCATGCCAAAACAAATATTCTCGTTTATTCTCCCAAGACTTATGAATAAATGAAAACGATGAAAATACCGAGAAGATGAACAGGGAAATGTTTGACGACCCTGTGAGATTTTTTTGAATGTGATATCATCGTACACAGAGTTCATCTCAGCGACATTTAAGCTGAAGAAAAAGTGCTCATTTAAAGCACTTGGAGACTCTTTGATAAGGTAAGTTTTGAAATGATTTTTGTGGAATTTTCTTCATTTTCTCACACTACATAAATGTAAACATTTTTTATTCGTTTTCACCACTATCCTCAAAACATATTTTCACCGTCATCCTTTCACTCATTTTTCCTTCCCTTACGACTGAGTCTTTTATTTCGTGTTATGCGCCTTTCGAATTAATAAGTTGGCACGCATTTTTTCCTACATTTATCTAATAATTTTGGCCTTTCTTTGCTCTTGTGTGCTGCTACTTCGACTGACCGAAACACAAAACTTGGATCAATAAAATTTTTGTTCAGCAATCTCCTTTTTGCTTCGATGTCTTTTTATGATTTTTTAACTGTTGTAAGGAAGAAATTAATGAATTGAATGAAATATTTGGAATATCTACACAAAATTTTCTTTTTCTTTTTATATTCTAAGACTTGATTTTCATGAAGCTTAGCCAAGAACTCGTGTCGAATCAATTTAATACAATCACTTAGTTTCGCAGAACCCTTTTTCACAAGTTAATTTCACATATAGTTTTTGCCATTTGACAAGTCGAGTCGTGTTGTGAGCGGTGAGCTGTTAACACATACTGCATTGTTTCTTTTTCCAGTAAACACTGACTCACTCATAATATGATGTTTCCCTGCTTTCTTTTCTCTTGAATCTTTAATAATAATATGTTTGCCGCCTTTTTCATTACTAGCATTTATCCCTAAGCATCGAATCTGCCTTTTTTAAGAATGAACATAAAAGTAAATTTTTATTAAATCAGAAAAAAACCTAAAGTGGCAAACACGTTCACCGCCGCTGACGATATAACAAAATTGTTTTTGCGGCTCATATGCCGGAAAAAATACACCATGGAAATGGTTGGATGAGAGAAAGAACGTTTTCAGCACAAATTACTATTGCATTAAACATTTCTTGCTTTAATAAATAGTTAAATAATTTTCGAAACACGACAATAACAACACAAATGAATTCATTTTGCAATCTCCAAGAGAATAATTATTTCCATTGATTTTGAATCGTACAAAGTTTCATAAATTTTTATCCAATTTTCAACTAAGGCATTGACTGAAATTGATGTTTCTTTGTGATATTCATTTTCTTTTTATTAATATTATCATCTATGTAACTTTAAGTAGATATTTTTCGCTGATATATCTATGTAATCATTTATTGCAGTAAATTTTATTTTACGATACGATATTATTTTAAAAAGCACTTTGAATATGAAGCACTAATCACTACGTTGCGTTTTCATTAACATTAAAACTTTTAATCCTTGTCATTGAATGTTGTCCGTTCTCACTAAATATAAAAGAAAACGTTATGCAGCAAAATTTCTACTGCAGTTCTTTTTTTCTTTCTTTAGTTTTTTTATTTTTATTATTTTTTCCTTAAGGGCTAGGTTTTCGCGAACCGAAACGTTCTAATGCAACTGAAGACTGAGTTTTCATGAAAAGAAAATTTTCACTACACCACCAAACATTCTCTCACTCTCGTGATATTTTTATGTTGCGAATTTACTCTCTCGTTCTCTTTTATGTTTTCAAATTCCTCTCACGGGATGTTCATCGCATACATCCTCGCTGGAGATCATCATAGATTTTTAAGAAAATGCAGTCAAATGTTTCAACATATAAACTCAGTTTTAAGGCAAATGTTTATGTACCGGAATGTTTTCAAAATTTCCCATCTTCTCTTATGTTTGTTTAAATATTTTTTATTGCTCTCATTTTCGCAATTTACGTTTTATTTATATTTTTTAGATTCACCGAGATGTTTATTTACGCATAATAAACACTAACACTGAACAAATAAATATTCTTTGTTCCTGAAAGATGTTTTTTCGGCTTTCTTATAGGATTCTCATGAAGAGAAAATTCATCAAAAGAATGACACTTGAAGAAACAATAAACAGAGCGTAAAGCAAGAAGTGAACACCCGGAGACTTTAAACGATACTAAGTAACAAAAAAAAGGCAATTGCGAAAATTCTTCACATTAAATGAATTTTAAATATCAAGAAAATCATTCGCATATGAATATCTGTAAATTCATCATTCATTTTTCTTCTTCATCAATATCTTTATAGGAGAGTTTATAGATCATAATAAGTTGTAATGCAATTTCCTTTTCTTCACTTTTATTGAATGTTAATAGTAAATTTTTCTTAAAAATTATTAATAATTCGTGAACAAAACTTAAAACTAATAATAATAAAAAAATATGTCAAAATTCTATCATATTAGTAACTTCAACAGATGAAGAAACTTTCTTGTTGAAATAATTTGTTTGATCAACGGTTTCGAAAGACCGCTAAGTTAGCAATGTCTTGTCAGTTCTCAATTATGATGGAAATTATAAATAAACATTGTAAAATATTTCAGAAATACCAAATAATTACTCAAATCACTTTAATAAGTAATCTTTCATGCAAAGCGAGTTAAGAACCTTAACTACTCACTGGGAAAAGAGATTCGAAACAGTTAATCTTATTTTCCAAACGATTAATCTGTTATTTTATTAAATAATGAGAGAAGAAATATTAAAAGCATAAATTAAATAGTTGAGGGTTCGTTTGTTGAAATCAAAATCTCGTGACGATAATTCATTTCATAGTAATTTAACCTTTGTGAGACAATTTTCTTTCTCTCGCGATCGCAATCTTAAGTGAGTGAAAAGCAAGCTCCCTGACCTCGGCGAGTTTAATGCTTCGTAAATTTTCTCGATTTTTTGTTGCCTTCTGCTGATTCTCTTTTCTTTGCGAATATTTGTCATAAATGACATCTGAAATACAAAAGGAAAAATAAATTAATTTAATAATTAAATGTGAATCCATTCAAATAACAACGCTTGTCGCAACAATCAATTAAATTTGTGTTTTTGATAATTTGTGAGAGTCACAAATTTAATGATTAAATGAAACAAATTTATTTAATTTAAGGCATGCAAAAAATTACGCTAAAGTTTAATTAAAGTAATCATGTTTGCGCACATGTTTTAAACGGGGTTTATGAGTAGTTCACTTTTAAATCATGATTTATGTTAAAAGAATGTGAACAATCATAGGATTAATGGCTAACAACTGAATCTCATTTGAATACTGATTCCAGTCAAAAATGAACCAAAAAATAAAAAAATCCCCACTAAAAACACGACATGAAAACGCAAACGCGGACAGTTTAGTACTTTTGCGTATCACCGATGGAGAGCTCTTTGTTTCTGCATAAATTTCCACATTTATAAATCCCACAATAACCAAGTGTTATGATGAAAATATGAGAACGTACATAAAAGTTGGGAAATCCATAGCATGGCATAATATTTTAATTAATTAAACAATTATTATTCTGTTCGTTATTAACATTGAAGCTTTTCTCGGATTTGTTTGCTTAACAACACTTTTCTTACTCTCTCAGTTTTGAATTCCTTTTTTATTGTCGTCGATTTATGTTTATTTTTTTTGGGGGGGTTTTTCTGGGAGAAAAATTAAGGCCACTCTCGAGCATAGTTTTAAATATTTTCGAGCAGCGACGTCAAAAGGCTGAGTTTAAGCAATAAACTGTCATGGAAGGGGGGTTGATAGGGAAGAGAGAAAGGAAATTTTATTGGCCACTAAAGTATTGATTAGGGTTGAATAATTATGACCATGCGGAATGACGACGATATGTATATTCATTCAGACGATTTATGTCTTTATGTCATTTTCGTTAGAGATGAAAATGAAATTACCTTCAATATTAAATAGCTAATGGTTGCGGCACATACGAGAAGAAATATGAAGCCAGCACGAAGTTGCGTGTAGCCCAGAAGATAGATGAGTAATGTGAATTGAACATACACTAATGCGACACTTGCAAACGTCACAACTTTCTGTATGATTTTTGATTCGTTTGATGTCTCTGTGGATGTTGCACTAAGCCTTTCTTTCATCTCATCATCGTACTTTGTACTTTCTGTTTGTGCTTTTATTTCATTTTTTTTGAAAGACCTTGAATGATGCTTTGACTTAAGTTGATTTATTTCGGTGATAAATTTGTCCAAACTCTGAGTAAAAGAGAATAATTTCATAAAGATTGACAAACATCAGTGGAATAAAATAAGCCTTGTAAGCCTACCGTAAATGACACGCCTCCGTTGAGCTTCCTTATCAGTTTAACGCAAAACGCCATAGCAACACAGAGAACCTGAACGAATGGAATCACCAAAACATTAACCGGCTTCTGTATAACTTTTCGAGATGAGTTCATAGCGCCATCAAGCAAGTGTATGAATGAGCTATCTTTCGACAAGATCAACCCTGAAAGTCAGAAAAATAAAAGAAAAATCTTATCAGCACAAATATTGAACTTCACAACAATTTCACGTCCAGGCGATTATTTTTAGACGTGAGTACATGTTTTATCAACATAAATTTGATTGATTCCCTGTCAGAAAAAAACAAAAATCTCTTCGACATTTCTTTTCATTCACATTCAATTTAATAAGTAAATTGCTTTAAATTTAAATTTGTAAGTGATATAATAGAAAAATGTCTCAAAGTTCATTCTTATGAAATGCATTTTTATTCACTTACCCAACTTAGGATATGCAGCACAATTAATCCTTTCCATCGGACTGCTTATGCTTCCTTCCAAAGCTTCTTTTGTGAATCTGTGATTTTTCTCTTGAATCGAACTCATGTTTTCACTTCAACACTTTAATAAATTTTCCTTTATTTAATTTATTTGTTAAATATTTTGATCACTTGAATGTTTCTCTATTATTGTCAAATCTTTCAAAACATCAGTAAGTTTTTTCTTGATATAAACATAAATAAAAATGACTTTTCACTTAATCACTTTGTTTAATCCCCAAACGATTGTACTGTCGAGATGATCAAGGAGAAGTGAAAGATTTATAGACGAAAAGTGCTCTTAAATCAACTAGAAACATTCAATGAAATTCTCTCAATCGTCGAGAAACGAGAGTAAATTTCAATCTCCCCTTGAGACGTTTTAGAGAAAGTGCGGCGTGTCATGAACGAAGCACGCAAGAAGCATTCACATAATGAGAGATTATAGCATACTTAGAGCATTGTAGGCCTACCCAACTTATGTCTGGCTGATAACAATAGAAAAGAACAAAGTTGCAACAGTTTCCACCCGTCCGATGATTATCATGAAGTCATTTAAATGAACATCACAAAACAAAAAGTTTTATATTCCAATTGCGAAACAAACAAAAAATAATCAATAAGAATAAGAATAAATTTCTTTTCTGAAGTCAGATCGTGTTGCAAGATAAAAAATATGTTTCAAAAACGTGACAAACTTATCAAAATCATAAGAAACAAAGTCTTTCATATTTTTTACTTTCAAGGAGTTGGTGGCACAAAATAAAATAAAAAAGGGAATTAAATTTTAAACAACATCGCTATCAGAAAGAAGAGGCAAGATTAGAATTATGTCATATCATGAGTCAACTGCGTGACTGCGAAATAAGAATTCTTTTTAGAATCATCAGGAAAGCTTTCTAAAATTTCCAATAAATACTTAAGGAAGATTTTCACATTCTTATCTTAAGGAGAAGGAACGTGCAGGGGTCAAACGATTGAAGATTAAAATCAGTTAAAATTTCGATTCGACAAGTTCTAAATATCTGATTTATTTACTCAAATACGAAATATTTCACAGCATGTTGCTGGGCGAAACGTGACTAAAAGGCATTGCTTGATAAAATATGTTTACAAATAAAGTTTTATTATAAAATGCTTAGTAGAAATCTTGATTTCCTTCTATAAAATAAGGAAAGGAAGGAAGAAAGCTTAGAATGTGTTCCGGGAAAATGTAAACAATCATCAACTATTCCTTTTATCATACTTAAGCACATCGAAAGCTTTTTTCTACGAAATATCGCAATAATTTCTTAATTTTTTGTCATCAAAATTGTTCACTTAGATTCTCCGTCACTACTTTGTAACAGTTACTGCTTGATTTGTTATCATGTTTGAACTAAAGTTTTCCAAAAGATTATTTCACGAGGTGAAAGCGTGTTTTAATCGGACACACTTTATGCTATAAATAACATAAATGTTTGTGTCTCTTGTTTTTATTTAGAGGTGATGCTGACACTTCCTCAAGGTGACCAAATTTTGAAGCGATAAAAAGTATTGACCGGCTTAGTCGTGTGTAATCGAAACCAGAAAAGAACAACAAACAAAAATCCGACTTATTAAACATACACATACATTTCATCATTATAAGTTATCAATAATATAATTAACATGTTATATAGAGGAAATTTCCAGACACAACAAAAGTTTGAAGTCTAAAAGTACGAGTCAGAAAAGTCAGACGAAATTCCCTCACGCATTCAAATCATCGTCAATGCTCTCGCTGTGTTTATAATAACAGAAAACTTCTTTTTATTTGGTTTTATTTCCTTTTCTTTATTATCACATAATTTCTAAATAAAATAGTTTTTTTAATATGATTTTAAGTTTTTAGGAATTTGAACCTATAAGTAGGAAAATTAGAAAATATGATAAGAAGAAGAAGAATTGTAATTAATTAAGTAAAAGCAATGGCAGCTCTAGCAGCTTCTATTATTTTACTTTGATGAATCTCTTTTTATCATTCATTGATCAACTGATTTGTTAGTACAAAAATATTCCTGGAATTTGATTCATCATCACAATTTCCAATCTACAATCTTTTAAGTACGAAGAACAAAGTTCTGTTGGTTGTCAAAAATAATAATATAAAAAACTTAATTTCTGTGTCGAATTTAACATCTTTGGAAAGATGATGAATTATGTCCAGTTAGAAGTTTGTGTGAGTGGAGATACAAAAAAGTTTTATGATAATCCAACATCAAGGCACATCATAACAATGAAACCGATAATGCATCCCCATGTGCTCAACATGCCATTTCCACTTGAATGCGCTTCTGGCAGAATATCATCAGCAACGATGAAGATCATTGCACCAGCAGCAAATGATAAGCCAAATGGGAGAATCATCGTGGCTATTGAAACAGCAAGTGCGCCTGTAATCAACAAACATTATTTGAAAAGTTCAAATGTCGTCAAGTCCATTACCTAAGACACCAAAAATCGGTTCCACCATTCCACTCAATTGTCCATACCAGAAACTTTTCGCAAGTGAAAATCCACTCGCATGAAGGGGAAGTGAAACCGCTAAACCTTCAGGAAAATTCTGAATTCCTACATTCCATAAAGAACGAGTAAAGAACAAAACAAATTGAAGTGAATGTCAATCAATCAAATAAATTATTTAACTGTTCAACTTACCAATACCAATTGCAAGATTACGTGCTGCTTCGAAGGTTGCTTTTGATGTTGAACCAATCGCTCCAAAGCTCACACCAACAGCGAGACCCTCTATGATGTAATAAGCATAAATGTGACATTATAAAATTAATAACAAAATTCAAATTCTTACCCGGAATGTTATGAATTGTAATTGCAGTGATCAAGAGAATTATTCTCTTCCAATGTGTCACACGATTTTGAAGATCATTTTGTGCATTATTTTCATAAGTTTCTTGTTCTGTTGGATGTTTATCCTTCTTTCTTCGCTTTCTTGTGTGACTTGTGTGTTGATCATTGAGACAATCAGCGAAGCTGTCCATCCCAACAGTCATTGAATGTTCATTTAATACACCAACCATCATTGGTGTCTTTCCATGTTCCAAAGCACATTCATCCATGGCAATTGTTGCTTTATCTTTATTTGATTGAGTTAATTGTATCATCATCGATGCTGAGTCTATGCCAAGATAAGTTATAACTTTATCTGTTGCATATACAAAAATTGCTCCAAATAAGAAACCAACAGCAACTGGTATAAAAGCAAATCTTCCATCACTTCCATAATGCCCTGAGGATTCAGCTAATTCTATGGCAGGTGCTAAAAGTGACCAGAAACTGGCAGCAATCATCACACCAGCTGAAAATCCTAGTGACGCATCAAGCGTCTTTCTCTAAAATAAATGAAGAATTTTCATCAGAAATTTTGTTCATTTAGGGTTGATAAACTTACATGATTGCCTCTTAAAAACACAACTAAACCAGCACCAGCAGCAGTCAATCCCCATGTTAACAAAGTTCCCAGCAAAGCCTGAGTCACAGCTCCATATCCTTCTATCATTCTTACTTAAATAATTATTTTCCTCGTAACAGTTTGAGGATCTTGATTGAAATAAAACAGATTAAAGTAAGAAGATTGAAATTTTACAAGCTTTATGTTAATATCATAAACAAAACAAACAGAACTTTTCAGCTAAAAAAACAGAGAATTATCTTGATTGTAAATTGAAGATACTCGCCAGACGTCTTAATGAAACATGTTGTAAATTTCTTTACCCACACACAAGTTTCATATCATTTAACGATTGTATATAATCAACTCGTTCAGTTGGCAAATTAAGGAAGAAATTTAATCTGACGATGATCTAAGCTCAAGGCTGTTCAATGACGTTTTATTAAACTTTACCGGAATTATTTAATGATTACAACTTCTCTAAACTCTAAACTTTAAATCCGATATGGTCACGACATAAACGAGTTATCATCAAACTTATACTTATGACGCGATTTCTTATCTAATTAACAACCAGTATAAGTTACTCAAATTACCGTTTGGTGAATAGTAAAGAATTTGTGATAATTAAAGTTATTTTCTCATTTTCGATCGATCAAAATAAATTCCTCAATTTTTCTTCGTGAAATATCGTCGTCATCAATTAATCAAACCATCAATTGATCATATTTTACCCTAAAAAATGAAAACCAGAACATCATTTTCGATATTCTATGATACTTACCGAACGATAGTAAATTTTTACGTCAGTTTTAGTCAAGAATAGTTTGCGAAATAATTTGTGCTTAAGTAGCGTTTAACATTTTTTGTTACTTGTCTCGGTTGGAAGTAAATTATTAATAAAATAATTCTTTCCGCAAAAATGTATACTAGTTTGACAGTTTTATGCTAAAAACATTAACTAACTATTCGAAGATTCTCAAAACATTGCATTACATAAATATGCTAGGTAGTAATTTATTACATCAAAGGTTACAAACATGTTTCTATGTTTTATGTAATAAGATGTTCATTAAGAACGAGAAATTCTTTAAAATAAGATTATTTAATTTATTTCATGTTTGCTTGATTATAAATTTTTCTTTTGTTCATTTTAGCATTTTAGCAGAAACTTCTTCAAATGTCAAATAAAGCTTACGGGTTAAATTATAAATAACGTCATATTAGTTTCCACCTGTTCAGTCATTGTTTTAATTTTCAAATTCCTATCAAATGGTGAGTGAAATTCATGGAAAGTCTCATCATGTTTCAATGAATTCAACAATATATTGTGACGTCATTTAAAAACTGTCAAAAGTCAGCTGTGAACCAACTGAGTGCTTTTGTCATAGTGTGTGTGAGATTACTTTTCATTGATCTTCGTTTCGTCGATTTTAAATCATTTGAATCGAGAATAATCGACATTATTATTGCAAAATCATCAGTTTAATATATCAAAAGCCTAAAACGTAAGTAGAAAAGTGTCTGAAAATTTGGAATTTTATTGAAATTAAAAATTCCTTTATTGTGTGAGTCTTGAAAAATAAGAAGACCAAAAAAAAACAATCTGCTTTGAATAATTTTTCTCTCCCAAAAAGAGTTTTCAAAATATAAAATATCCTATTGTAAGTGAAGAAAAACTGCTGAGCTAATTGAACAATAGATCGAACTTCGCCATATTTTTGTTCTTTGTTTCATTGAATGGTTGCGTGTTATAAGAATGGGATGAAAATCAGAAACTATTCCAAAGTTGTGTGTTGACAAAGCATACGAATGAATTAATTCGCCTTCGAAATTCGAATAACGAAGAGAAAAAAGATTAACCAAGTGAAAATAGAAGTGATGAGAAAATTGTCAAAAACGGAAAACTCATTAGAGACCTTGAGTCAATATTTAGCCTTAGTGACTTTTACTTTGACTTTGTGTAGAAACAAAAATTATGTTTTAGCATAAAGCTTTAATTGTAGTAGTATTTGTTTATCTATTATGCTCACAAATTGTAAAGTTTTACGTATCTTCTATGTACAAAATATATGTCAATAAAAAACATAGTGCTTATGTACTCGGTATGTTTGTGCCGTTTGCTTGAAGAGGAAGAAAAGTGTTACTTCTTTATTTCACTTCTTTTGTCTTCTTTTTCTACTCGTTCGCTTTACATTGAGCTCATTCGATTACTCGCTTATGGAGAGAAGCGACGTACGTAGTAACAAGTTGACGTCGTACGATAAAGATCGAATGAGTTAATGAAACTCAAAATTAGTTAGAACGTTTATTTCCGAAGTCAAGGAAAGCAAAACGAAAAAGAAAAAAAGATAAATAAAAGTTCGGTGGTGACAACATAACTCCGAAATGTGCGTAAGCTCTTTTTTATTTTTGAGGAAGTTGATGAGAAAGAAATAATCTTTTTTTTCTTTGTGGTTTGTTGTGCGAGCGAGAGCAGATTAGTGGAACGAACGAAACGATAAATTTGATTTTCCTTTCAAAATAAAACTCGTTTTTCTGTGTTTCTTTTTTCATTCACGAAGAAAAAGAAGAAAAAAAAATTAAGTAACTTCTCATGTAATTTCTTACATGCTACTTTTACTGTTTAGATATTAGAAAAAAGAAAAAGTAGTTTTTCCTACCGTGAATGACGCTCGAGCAGTGTCGATACAGAGTGAAGTGAAGCACAGTGAACATTGAGGGCTCGTCTCTCAAACTTCTTCTTTGTTCGTTTTTCTCTAAATATTTTGCGACTTTAAAGTTTCTTTTAAGTTTAACGTCGTTTGCACCACTACAAGTATCGAGAATCGCAACAAATAACTTTGTAGTTCGTCGATAATTATTCACATTGAAGTTTTTTTGTGTGTCAATACCGGTGGAATAATATTGAAAGTCACACATGATTTATTTACTCGGCTGTTCGTAGCATTGCACATTGCAACAGATGTTTTCTTTTGCGTGTGAGATTTTGTTTTGTGATTCAGATATTTATTAAAGATTCATAATCAGATGTTTCTTTCCTGTCTTCCATCATCAATGACTTTTAGTTAATTTCCGAATAATTTTTGAGACACTTGAAGATTTCCTTTCTCAATAGCTGATTAAATTATAAAGAAATAAATCTTTTTTACCTCGAGACGAGAGTGAATAACAAATTTAATTATTTTTCAGATATTTTCTCACCACAAAATCGATCAATATTTAATAGAATAAAATGAGTAGCCCAGTACAAGGCAAAAGACGGATGGACACTGACGTCATTAAACTAATCGAATCAAAGCATGAGGTAGAATTAAATGAATTATTTCAATCTTTTAGTTAAAGAATTTGAAATAATTATTAGGTGACTATACTTGGTGGGCTGAACGAGTTTTGTGTGAAGTTTTATGGTCCCGTAAATACGCCATATGAAGGAGGTGTTTGGAAGATGTAAATCAATAATTGACTCAACAAAAAATTAAAAAGAATCAATTGAAACTTTTATTTATTCACAGACGTGTTCACCTTCCCGAACATTATCCATTCAAATCGCCATCGATAGGTTTTATGAATAAAGTTTACCATCCAAATATCGATGAAGTGTCTGGCACAGTATGCCTCGATGTGATAAATCAAAATTGGACAGCTTTATACGACTTATCAAACATCTTTGAATCATTTTTGCCACAATTACTGACCTACCCCAATCCGGTTGATCCGCTGAATGGGGATGCTGCTTCGTTATATCTTCACAAGCCAGAAGAATATAAGAAAAAAGTTTCAGGTATTTTCTTGTGATTCAAATCGACTCTGTTAAGGGAACCGCAGAACTTTGAACTTCTTTAAAATTTATTAAGAATTTAACACAAAACTTCTTTCCGTCTTTTTTCAAGATTATGTTCGACGCTTTGCAACAGAAGAAGCTCTTCGTGGAGCAGCGAAAAATGATGACAGCTCTGACAGTGATCTTTCCGACTTTAGTGACGATGAAACTAAAGACATGGAGCTTTAATGCCACAAGAATGTTTTAGATTTAAATTACGACACAAAAACAACAACTACAAAAAGAAGCAAAATGCGATATTTTCATGATAAATTTAAATTATTATAATTAGCGATTTTTTTCTCTCTATTTCTATATATAAATACGTTTTCTCCTTCATTCTTGATATCTCTTGTCCTTTTAAATCGATCTTTAACTCCGCTCCGTAAAGAAAATTTCTTCGACGTTAAATCGCAAAGTAAATTGAAAATCAATTAAGATTGTTAAGTTAAGAGAAATTTAAAGCTTTTCGAAGGAATTATTAATGTTTTAGACATTCTTATATTTGAATCAAATGATCATACAAATCATTAACTAATCTTCATTTAATCATAAGTTTTTAGAATGGTAAAGAAAGCAGCAAGTCAAGTCATTTTTTAAAGTAAATATGAAACCAATAAATTTATAATTTGTTTTGCCATGTTTAATAATTCCTTTAACATCATCAATTCAGTTCAGGGTTAGTTACCATTCAATTCCAATTTCTCAATGTCAAGATCACGTTCCACTCATAGCCAAGTGTCTGTCCAGAAAAAATTATTACCAAATAAAAAGAAAAAGAAACTTTTGGGATCTTTTCCCAATCGACGTCACTATTTTATCTATGAAGTTTTAAGCTTTTTCATTTTCATCGCTCGATCAACTTCCACACAAAACCATAAACGAAAAAAAATGTTATTTTTAGAAGAAAAATCTCAAATTAAATGAAAGTCGATAACAATAACTTGTAGTGGTTTGTAGTGGTGATAACAAAGGGAAAAAATCTTTTTTCTGACTCTCCTTTCAATTTCTTATTAGCTTGTAGATGTTGATTGTTGATGGATTAAAATAAAAGGATTAAAATTGGAATTAAAAAAAAATAAAATTAAGGAATAAACCAACAAATAAACACCCGAATTAATAATAAGTGAAAAATGTTATCAAGTAGCTGTTAAGAATGGAATTTGTTTTTCTTTTGGATCGTGAATTAAACATTTTAATTGTACTAAAAAATGAACTTTTTCATTAAATATTAGTAATTAGTTGATGTATAATTCGAAATGCGATAGCAAACAATTTACATTTTAACATTTATGTCGGAGAATTAAAAGGAAGAAAATATACAAGATTTTTAAAAAGAATTTAATATTTCTTTAATTAGATTTTCAGGCGTTCCAAATGTGATTTTTCTTTCCTTTGATGACGAAAATTTCGACTGAACAACCTTCAGTTGATTTGCTGTTGAGTCCTTAAAGAAAAAGGTGATGATTTTTAAATTAATTAATTCAATCAAATGTCTCACTTTGCCGAAACTTCACATTTTGCTTTTTTGGCGTAAAAAACAAATCATTTTTGTCCCTTTCAAGACTCTTCCAACATGTGCAACAAAGGAGCTGAAATAATGAGATTCTAATATCATCTAATCACACTTGTGTAGGATATTAAATATTTAACTTACGATAAATAAGATAACGACAGCAATTACGGACATTGCAAGTGCATCAAACATAAACTGATCCATTTTTGTTTGCATTCAGTTTAAATGATTGACTTTGTAAATAATTCTCCCTTCAAAATCAACAACGAAGTCAATATTGAATCTTATTGCAACAAGCACTATTATTAAATAAATATTTGAGTGTAACTCAAGCCGCTGGGATGATCATACTAAATATTCCGTTTTATGATGGTGTTCAGTTGTCATCATAATACTTATGTAGGGTCGTCCAGTAATCGTATCTCTCATTAAATAATCTCTTGCTTCTCTTCATAATAGAACATAAAAACGAATGAAGTTGAGAGACAAGATAACACAAATGTCCATTAAGTGACCTTTTAATCAGTTGAACTGAACATTCATTCGTTATCAATCTGTTGGGAAAATAAGAATCTCTCACTCATAAATATTTATTAATAAAAAGACAACAAAATTTCTTTCTACTTTAATGAATTATATTTATTTTGCCAATTTCCTTTCTCATTTTCCTTCTTTCCACTTCATCCTTTGATTTTTTACAAACTTCATCCTCTAATTTTCTACTTCCTTGAGTTACAGCTTTCTAATGAAAATTCATTCCAAT
Source organism: Clunio marinus (assembly GCA_900005825.1). NCBI lineage: Eukaryota > Metazoa > Arthropoda > Insecta > Diptera > Chironomidae > Clunio > Clunio marinus. Next base: position 980,258 of record CVRI01000059.1, read on the forward strand.
ATATTTATTTTTTATAATTTTTTTTTCATTTTCTTCTTTTTTTTTTGTTTGAGGGAAAAATGGAGGAAAAATTACATAAATTAAAGTCGAGTATTTATTGTTGCTATTTACATTAAAAATCTAAGTTATTAACAATTAAGTCACATGATAAATGTCTTCTTTAAATGCACGAAATGATTTTTTTTTTTCTTTTTTAATATTTATATTTTTTTTTGTTTTCTCTGAGGTTCAATTTTTGGAGAAGATTTCAAATGATGTAAACAATGAAATTGGAAATTATTTATTTGAAGATGAAAGAAGAGAAATTTTGGCGTTCATCAGAGGAATAAGTCTTTGAATGTAATGAAAGACAAGGATTCCATAGAATATCGAAGGAAATATTAAGATGAATAATATTTTGTACATGTAATTAAACTTAAATAGAAAGTGGAAGGTTGGAATGTTGATAGTCTAGTGACAGACACAGCCTTACATCATCGGGAAATGAGGGAAACAAATTTATTAGAATTATAAGAAAAGTTTCAAGTTAAAAGACATTAATCTTGCCATTTAATAGATATTCAGCTTCTTAACAGTTTAAACGTCTTGAAAATTACATGTTTCTCTTTTTGTTTTAATATTTAGGCCATTTGTAATTATTTTTTTATCTTTTAATACTTTGTGTAGATATTTTTTTCATTTTTAAATCAACAAGTTTCCTTAGTAAGTGTCAGTGCATCTTTTTTATTCATTTAAGTAATCATGTAAGTTCTTGCAACAAGCTGCGCAAAGTTTCAAGTTATTTAATTCTTTTCGTGTTCTAAGTAATCACAATCACAATTCTCTAATTACAACACGTTCCTACAAGGAGATTTTTGTCTGATATATGATTGAAAATATATATTTGTAGATTTGTTTCAGAAGAACTACATAAATCTTTTACACTTTGTAAATAAACTATCGGATGAAGGAATTTTGTTATTTTGTCTCTTGAGGAGTTCAAAGTTTACAAAAATATGATTTTTCTTCCTGCTTTTAAAATATCCTGTTAGTTTTTGTTTTCTATTGTTGACCAGCAATAAGAATTTGTCAAAATTCTCAAAAATTTTCTTCTTCATCGTGATAAATGTTTTCTAGATAATAAAAATAACAACCATTCTAAGTAAGAGTATCAAACAAACATCGAGGTTTTTGTTTCATTCTTCTTTTATATTTTTTAATACCGTAAAGAATTCCAATTCAAGGGTCAGTTTGATTACAATTACTTTTCTTGAAATCTTAACAAAAGAATGTTAAAAGTCAAGTCACAAAAAATACTGTTTCGTTCTTTGAGAATGTATAAGAATTTAGTTTTGTTACTGTTGCACATAATTTAGCAATTTGTAATTTTTTTTGCCAAGAATTTCTTCAGCTTTTCCTTCAACGACTGATCACACATTCACACAACGCCGCCACGCTACGTCGAGCACACGAAGCTTTCGCACTTAGCCAAAAGATTATATTTATGTTAAACCTTGTAAATTGTTAAAGTAGATTGCCATTAATTTCATATGTCTTTGAAAATTCATGACACTCAGTTAAAGTTTGCGAAAAAATTGCAAATGTCAAGGAAAATATGATTTTCCATTTTCCTTCCTTTTATCAGTACAATAAGATTATGAGCAAATTGAATTGCTTTGTATGAACTTTTATTATTTTCTCTTTTTTAAACTTATTTTCAGCTAGAAAAAGCTGCTTTTTGCTCAGCGTTAAATGCACTTTAAATAGTTTTCTTCTTTTTCTTTTTAATTCATATCATTGAAACATGTAAGTACTTATTTCCTTCTGTTCTGACAAATTAAATATTTACAAAACTGTTAGTTTATTTCTTTACATTCAGCTTAAGTGAAGTAGAAGGTGGGCAAGAGGAAGAGTAGATAAAAGATGTCAACAACTGGAGTTTCATTTATCCAAGTAAATAGTAGATACTTAAGTACAATTTCATCATCATTTTTTCTCTTCTTTTTTTCTTTTATTAAAGATTGGTGAGATGTCTAAGACCTAAATATAATATAATAGAATTCTTTCAGTGTTTCTTTTTGTATTGTCCAAGAATGTTATCGCGAGTGAACTCAAATGTTATGCTAACAATTTTGTTGTCTCTTTTTTGTGTTAGATTGAAAAGTCTTTTCATTTTTTTGTTGTTGTCGTGTGTTAAGATGAGCTCTAAGAACAGTGGAGTTTCATAAGCTGATGGTGGAAGAATGGAAAAGTCATCTTTACGATTAAGAAAATGGACGATTATCTGCACGTAACTCATTCCACCATCAACTTTTTTTTATAAAAATTGATACTTTAAGTATTTTTTTTCTTTAAACTTATTAAAATATTGTCATCAGATGAAAAACACAAATAAGTTATGAGCTTTTTTTCAATATTTAAATCACTTTTCTTTACTCGTTCTAAACTAAAACATTTAATTGATTTTCTCCATAATAAATATTTCTTCTTGTTCTTCAACACAACGAATCACAATCAACATACAAGAAACATTTATAAATTCGATTTATGTACGTTCAAACACAACATTCACGACTAATAATCAGCTAATTAAGTTATGTCAAAAAAAGTTTTGAAGGAAACATTTTTCAATAGTTTTTGCAAGAATATTTGAAGAAAAGCTTTAAAATTGTTACAAAAGAACAACCATGGCCCGGCATTGAATTACTGAACAGCGTAGCTTCATACACTCGTCCAATTTTATTTCAATTGTTTCGTTAAGAAGCTTTTTAACGATATTTTCACGCATCAGCGCCGGGGTCTGCAACTAATTTTCTAATGAAAGCTTACGCCAATAAGTTTAAAATGAAGTGAAAGAAATTAAAGCTTAGCTGATAATTCAATTGATATGATGAAAAACATTGTCGATGAAAGCAAAAATGCTTTTAAATTTCTACTTCTGTAGGCTTATATCAGAAGTAAATCACTTTTTCTTCCTTATTCTGCTCTTTTCCGTCCTTGTTGTCATTAGTCTTGTTGTTACTATTGCTGTTAGTCAAATGATTATTTGGTGACACTTTAGTGAGTAGTGGTGTCGTTGACTGTCCATGTAATGATACACTTCGTATCTTGCTTGGTGTCGTTTGATTACTGTGACCTTGACTTGCACCTTGTGGTGTTGTTGGCAATGTTCCGTCGGTGCTTCTTAAACGATACCGTTCAGGAATCTTCGGATATGTGTTGGTTCTTTAATAAGAGTTTAAGATATAAATGAGATGAAGCAAGTTAAAATATTTCGTTTTTTACCTTATCGCTGGATTTCCAGGTTGTTGTGTCATAACTGGTTGCTGAATGACTGCTGGACTGCTTCCTGTTCGCGAATGATTTGGTGTTATTGTTGACTGTTGAAAAACATTAAATTTTAATTTATATGAAGATAATTCAAATGGAAATCCACAAAGCACAAAACTCATACCTTTTTGTCAGCCAATTTCAGTGGAAGCATTTGCGCAACGCCAGATGGAGACGTGATTGTGCTTACGTTTACATTAGTTGATGGTTTTGTGCTAGAAAATTTCATCATCAAACAACACAAAAGACAAAGTTTTGTTAGTTTTTTAAAGTGAAATTCACACAGTGAAATTATTGTTCGTGTTTTGAGGCAATTTTTGACTTACTTGCTAAGCGATGAAAGCTTCAAAGGAAGTTGCTGTTTAACTGTTGCAACATTTTTTACTGAATTCGTTGAGCTTCCCATGTTTACAGTTGTTGGTTTTATTGCTAGGAAATTTTTCTTGTTAAATCAAGTTAATTGATAAAAATTATATTTTTACCTGTTGCTGGCTTCCATCGGTCTTTCCTTCGATCAGAAACGTTATTCCCGTCTGTATGATGTTCATCAATTGTTGAACCACTGCTACTACCTCCACCAGTTGCTTGTCCATCAATTTCTGATGAAAGATTCGAAGAAATTTGATTGACAGGAATTGCGACGTTCGGGGAAATCAATAAGCCTTGATTAGATAAAATTTCCATTTTCCTGTAAAGTTGTTCACGTTGCTCTTGGATGTCTTGCTGCTCCTTCTTGATTTGATCTTGTAAGATTTTCTGTTTCTTACGTTCTTCTTCAAGTTCTTTCTCTTGTTGTTCTTTATGCTTCAACCAAGCTTTCTTCTCTTCTTGAAGACGATCTTGAAGGTTTCTCAACTCTTCCAATTGATCATTATGTCGATACATTGTCTTGGGATTCTCACGATAATTATTCAATTGACTTTGAAGACTTTGAATTGTCGTCATTTGTTGTGATATGATGCAAAGTAATGTCTGTAAATTATGTGACACTTGAAGTGCAGCATAATTATTATCTTTAAGCATTTCTGTCGTGACATTCTCAGCATGACCATCGCCAAGATTTGTTGTCGATGAACCATAACACGACACCGAGTCAAGTTCAGATGCATTTGACTCTCGCTTTTCATTCTGATCACGATTTGAGAAGTAACCAGGTGAGAGTGTCGACAAGACAGCGTCACGTGATGGTAGAACATAAGAAGCTTTGTTACGACGTTCATCAAAACCACCAAAAGTTTCAGCACGTTTTGGGAGTGTTGGAGAAATGTAAAGTTCACTTTGTCGTTCACCAACTGAACTGAATGATCGTGAAAATGGCAAACCTGTCGCTGCTGTATAAAGAGACGATGCTAATTGACTAATGTCTTGAACTGCAATCAATGTTCTCTTCCAAATCTCGATTGGATCGCAATCATCAAGCACCAAGTCACGATATGTGCCAAAACTTGATAAGAAAGTATTAACACCTGGACTCAGCTGTTCAGCAGATGCAAATGATCCCTGACGATTAAGCAACAGCTCAAGATGCAATGCAATTTTCTCTTCCAGAACGATTGCTTGTTCAAAGTCTTTTTGGCGCATTTTTCCTAAATACAAATAAATCGTCAATCAATATTTGTTAAAGATTTTCATTTGAATTAAATTTTAAAGCGGAAATTGTCTAAAATTTTCATGATCACCACATTAATAATGAACAGAAAATATTTACATAAATAAATAAATAATTAAATATCTAGCAATTCAGTTCCTTTACCTTCTAACTCGCTTATTCCCATCGCTAATATTTTTGCGTAATGTGACAGTTTTTACATTTTTATATGTATAAACAGGAAGAGATGAAAATGATTTGAGGTTTGGTTAGTTATGTACAATTTATGTTCGTTTTTAACTTTTCTAACTAGTGAAGCTTATCTTTTAATGATGATGAATGAATGGTAAAATATTTGGACATGAAAATGATGGATTAAAGCTAAAGGATTTAATCACAGCTTAAAGGGAATATTTTGGAATTTATTGGGGGATGGGGTGCAATGAACTCACCAATTAATTCTCTTATTGTTGCTTGCTTCTCGTCGATATTCCTTTGTTTCTGATCAGCTGTCATGCTTTCGTCAGCTTTTGAATCATCAGCTGGGCAATCGACAACTGCAGCTCGAATCGACTGAATCCAAACATTTTTGTCTTTTGGATTTTGTACTTTTAATTCGTACATTTCTGGATTAGCTGGATTCGATGAGATGATGTAAATACCACGGGAATCTGATGATCCAGCTTTCTCACGAATAAGAAGCTTCTGAAGTGTCACAACGCCAGCCTAAGATGAACAAGGAAATTAAATTAAAAATGTTTCAAAATCAAAAATTTCCATTCTTACTTTGTTTTCAGGATTGAAGAAAACATATTTATGTGAATTCTCTTGTAAAAAGAAAAGACAATCTGACAACACAACAACAAGCACTGTCAACATCTTCGATCGTCCTTGCATTAAAGTTGCTACACCTTCAAATCTGTTAAGAATTTTAAATTAAATTTTCATTCCAACTTAAGATTAATCAAATTCAACTCACTTCAATTTACGATTTGATGAAATGATGTCAGACTTTTTAAATTTCATTTCTTTAATTTTGATCTCTTTGGAATCGGATCGTTCGTCAATAAGTTTTAAAATTGCATGAGATTTTGCATCGATTCGCTTAAAAATTTCCAAATGACGATCTTCTTTGTCTTTATCAGCGACACGTGAATCAACATCAACTAGAATTTCTTTCACATAATGCATCGCTTTTAAAAGCTTCTCTTGCTCAACTTTATCTTCAACCGAACTTTTCAGCAATGGCTGGATCAAAAGTGGATATTTTGTTAATCGTTGGGTCACAAACAGAATGCATTCTGGAATTCCTTTCTTCTTCAACAAAGGATTCTGCAGACAATGCTTGTACCACTCAGCAAAACTTAAATCTTCCGTCATGTAGTATTTGAAAGTGTTTAATGCTGAACGATGATTAGCACAGAATTCGCCTAAGGATTTAATGAAAATGAACTGTCAGTTCTCACTTGCTTTTGCAGACTACTTAATTGATTAATTCGACACTTTTTGCCTGTTTAATAATTTCAATTGTAAGCAGAAACTTACCGTATGCACTCTTCAATTTTTGTGCCGATAATGCAGAAAAGAATTCGACCAAAATATCAGCTATGCTATCAACGATGTGGTTTTCACGTTGCTTAAGTCGCAATTTCTTCAAGAACCTAATTGTGTGTTGGAATGAAAATGAGTGAAATTAATGTTATCGTCTTGTAGTTGCCATAAAATTGTTAACATCAGTGATTGTCAACATTTTCATAAGAAAGAAATCTCACCCAATATGCAAATCAGTCAACTCTTGAAGACGCGGAAACATCCGCTCCAAATTTAAGTAATTGAAATGCCTCTGAATGCTGTCAGCGAAAACTTTTTGCATGACTAGAAGCGTCTGACAGTGATGTTTCTCCGTTGATATAAATTCATAAATATGCTCCTGTCGTTTGACTTGCTTATCTTTCAATGATTTTACAACTTCTTTTGGCACACTTGGGCTCCATGAGTCGTACTCATCGATAGCGATGCCAAGAATCGGCTCAGCACCCAAGTCATGTGGACCAATTGCTGCTTCATTCAAAAACTCGTCTCGTATCAACGGCGTGTCATCCGAATAGCTATGAAAAACAATTTTCAAACATTACTCAATTAAAAATCATAATTTATCTAAAATTAAATGAATGCATTTTTAAAATTTATCTAAATGATTGGAAAATATTCGCATCTTGCAGCCAAAAACCAATTAAGAATAATTGAACAGAAAAATAAAATAAAAAAAAGTGAACAGAAAACAGATAAAAATACTCACTTTGGATGATCGTTGTGCGAGTGTCCATCGTAATAATCTCGACTATCGTGATGTGAATTGTGGCTAAATTTTGATTTTTTGATTTAATTTTGTTTTTTGCAAGCACAGAAAAAAGTCGAAAAATGTAAAGAAAAAAAAATTACAAAATTAAGAAGAAAAATCAATAAAATTGTGACTTAAATCAAATAATAAACATAATAAAAATGAATTAATGTTGCAAGAATGTTCAATTTTGTTCAACAACAAAGATGAAGAGCAAACATTTCTGTGGCATCCAAAAAACGAGTCTAAGAAAGTTTGATAGCTTCTCAGATTGATTGTAAAAAGTTTTTGATGACTAAGTAAGTAAGTAAGTAAGTATCTAAATAAATGTCTAAGTCTAAGCAGCTTTGTGAATAATTTTTTATTGAACTGTTCACAGGCTATGATGTCACATTCGTGTAAACTCTAACCGGATGTGTGACAGTGACATAACATGGTAACAGTCAATGTCAAAGAGACAAACAAAGAGACAATAAAATAAATAAATTAAAGTTGCGAAAACATCAGACGATAGAGAATGAAAAACTTGCAATAAGTATCTTTGTTACTCCTACGACAGTTGAAAGATTTATGATGGACTTGAGAATATAAAGTTGTCTACATTAACAACAAAAAAAGAACCAAAAAAACGAACGAACTTCTACAAGCAAACGACGAGATAAATCGCTTGCTTTTATAATGAAATTTGGCATGTTTATAGATTTTTTTTATTACTTTAGCAATTTTGTGTTTCGTTAGAGACATGATCGATTTGCTACTCAAGACTGGAAAAGAAGTTAACATTGATGGGAACAGATCGATTTACATGGTGTTGAGATGAAAATCATGTGAGCGAACTTTTGAAAAAAGAAGCTTAAGAAGCTTAAATGAAATAAAATCTGCGCGACTTTAAATGCGCTAAATTAAATGGATAAGCTTGTGTAAGGCTTAAGTAGGATTAATAAAACAATGTCGAAAGACAATTTTTTTTAAGTTAAAACCTAACAATAATTGGAAGATTGATTTGGTAAAGATTTAACAGACTATCAGCAAAGAACAAAGTGAATCAACAAAATGTATTTAAGAATTAAAATCAATGAGACAAATGTGTAAGGAAATTGTTAAACATCTTTTCGAGTGTCAACAGGAAGTACATTTTTGTATAAGAATTAAATAAAAAAAAACAAAACAATCTAACTGTTTAAGTGAATAAATTTTCTTCTTTTTTTTGCATTAATTAACTAAATGAAAACAGAAATTCTTCAATTTTAACAATCAACAAACAAGTGGTGAATTGTGAACAAATGAGTTGAAAGTTTTGCTTTAAAATTCTCAAAATAACAAAAGTTTTAGTTAAAGCAGAACCAAACAAACTCACTTTACAACTCTCAAAGAATTACTTTTTAATTGGTACGAAATTAAAAATGAACACAAATGAAATATTTTCCAATAAACAGAAATATTTCTTTTACTTTTAAATTGATATTAAAAATAAGGAATTGAAATAAAATCGACAACCAAGAGAAATAATGAACAAAGTGAGAAAAATTTCTTCATTTTTTGTGTGTGGATGTGTGAATTTAGATGTCGGTTTCATTTGTTACCTAGCGTGATGCGTCACCACGCCTAATTTGTTGGCTACGATTCTCCACGGTGAGTAGCAACCGGTAATTTTCTTGCCGCTTAATAATCAACACAGGAAAAATAATTTCTCATATAATTTCTTTCCTTATTCAATGAAATTTTCTTTAATATGTTTAATCGTCGTTGAAATTTATTTTTAAGAACAGAAAGGAGAAAAATAGTTGAAGATAAACAAGAAAACAAAATGGAAACTAATGAGGAAGTTTGCAGAGAGCAGAGAATGCTGAACTAATGGAAACTAAATTATGCGAGGAAATTCTATTAATATGCTTGTCAATGAAAATCTTTCAAAGTTTCATAACAATTCAATTAAACATGAAGATTGGTCTTCCAATCACATGAAAAAAAAATGCTTTTAGAGAAGAAACTTTTAGTTAGCATAACATTCACAAGCTGCAGACAAAACAATTTTCAAGCGATGATTATCAAGAGTTTTGTTGCAGGAAATTTCTAAGTGAATTGATTTTCTTTATGAAGTTAAATAAATAGTTAAAAGCTTTAAGTCAATTAAGTTTTGTTTTTAAGAAATCTTGATAATTATTTCACAACAACTTTTTTTGCTTTTTTTTTTGATAAATCAATTTAAATCTTAAATTGTAATGTTCAATTAGATAAATAATTTCTCCATTTTCATTATCAAATTCTCGATAAAGTTATGATTTGAAATCAGAAATCGAGAAAAAGTTGTGCTTGTAAGTGGTGGTTTTATTATATTTCATATCAAAGGTTTACCTTTTCACAATGTGGTCTGTCTGATTTAACCACGATAAAGGTCGACTTAACTTATGTATATTTGAATTAAAAAAACCAAAAATGAAAAATAGTTCCGTGAACTGAACATTTCTCATGATAAGTAAACATAACTGAAATATATTTTTCGTGGTAAGATTATTAATTTAAGACAAAAAAAAAAGAAAAGTTTGAGCGAAACATAGCGCAATGAAAATAAAAGAGCAGAAGCTTATCGAAAGAAGATAGTTTTAGATGTAAAAAGAATTAATTTTGATATTTACCTGCTCGTTGAGTTCTTTTTTCCACTCGATGATTTCGAACTTTGAGACTAAAAAAAATAACCGAAGAAAATTATTGTTGATTTAATGTTTTATTTATTATTTCATGATAATCTTTCTTATTTATGATACAAAGTAAAGAAACTTACCTTAGCTAGTTTCATTTTACATTCTACTACGTGATCTTTGAATGATGCAAGATTTATTGAAGCTCCACAAGCTAATAAATCACAAATGTAAGAATTTCTTTCAATTTAAACTTCAAATTTTCATTTCTCACCATCACAGTTTGTTGATTGTCCTTTTGATTTCATTTTGTCTTTCTTTTTCCGTGAGAACAAAGATCCTCGCTTACGTCGCTTTTCTGGGCCCGTAAAAACTTCACTGTAAGCATTTTCATCAATTTAAGTTTTAGTAAAATATTTTCCTTCCAATTCATAAATTTCAATTTCAAAGCATGCAATGTTAATGATCGAAATTTATGCAATGATAGCAATAAAAGTGTTAAAAGTTCTACAAAATATTTTATGAACATTCGAAGCTTTTAAAACAGAAAAAGCTTCGATAAATTTCTCAACTTAAATGAACTTAAAACCATCTACTTTAACTACTTTCTAAGCTAATTTTTCTTTTTTAAATTCTTATTTCTTATAATCAAAACTTACATTTTATCTCTAACACATAATAAGGATCTATCATCTTGATTATCATCCTCACTATCTGATAGATGTCGTGATCTAATTAATGTTTTTTTATGTTTTGTTACATTAGAAAATTTCGTAAGCATTTTTGATTGATTGTGAAAATTATTATTATTATTTTGTTGTTTTTTAAAAACATTAGGCGCATATTTTATATGAAAGAAAAAGAAAAAAGAAAACAAAAGAAAAAAAATATTTACAAATTAGCATGACACAAAACTTTTCCATACAGTTTATCTTATGATGTTTAAGTAAGAAGCCGAAATGGAATTTTTTTTTCTATTATTATTCGAAAGCATAAATCAAAATCGTTTGTATTCGTGTCCGTTATGCGTGGTCATTGTGCGTCACTTCACGAGCTGTCAGCGAGGAAGAGAAATGCTTATCTTTCTATTTAATTACATAAGTAATATGAAGTCTTTTTGTGCCTGACTCGTAATTAACAAAAAAAAAAAGAAAGGAAAAAGTTAATGTGATTGGTGTGATTGGAGGAATGAAATGACTAAATGGGGAAAATTTATTTTAGGCAACTTTGAGGTTGAAACAAGGAAATTCGTCGTTTAAAAAGGGAAACTGGAAATTCCGGTGATATTAAAAGTTATGACCGGAAAGCTTATGTGACTTTGATGATATCAACAAGAAAACAGAAAATAAATTCATTTAATTGTCGTCAAAGGTTCGTTACTGAAAATGCCTAAAATAACATTCTGAGTGATTTTATCACATAACAATGAATTAAATTTGATTACAAATCAGAAAGAAAGGATTAAAATAATATTACAAACAGATCTCGTGACTTGGACGTTAATTTGTCGTGTCGTGTTGACTGAGTCATAAGCAATGGCTTCGTTAGACTGTTCAAAGGTGATTAACATCAAAAAGAATTATAGGAATTTTAATTATAAGTAGCTAAGTGTCTGTAATATTAAATAATTTGTGTGTGTGGGTGGATTTGGGTGTAAAAAGGCTTTTATGTGATACGGAAATTATAACGGTGTGGTGATTACGTCGCTTAATAAAACAACAAAGTGAAATTTAAGGAAGAACATCAATAAAATGTAATTGATTAACTCACGGTACGTTGTTTTCTTCTTTGGCATTTTGAACGGGTGCGATTGATGGTGTCGAAATGGATTTTTGTAAAGGGATGCGACAAACGGTCGGTGCTAAGTTCCGTTTTGCATTTAGCTTCTCAAAATCTCTCTGTTTAAGTAACATGATCATCAATTAATGAATGATAACTTTGATTGTTATCATCACTTACCGCCAGTTCTGCTTCATTCAAAGAGTGAGTTGAAATACCGCCAGTACTGTTACGATTCGTTCTATTATGAAGCCTTTCATTAGCTCTCAGTGATTCTTGTTCTTCACTATCTAAGCTTGTTAAACTAACGCTGCTGTTAACAATCAAATAATGAAGTGACAAACAATTTAAAATCAAATCATAAATGTTTACCTCTTATGAGAATTTTTCGTACAGTCGGTGAGATCTTCAATTGCCGTCCATGACTTTCGACGATTATCATTTAATGTATAAGTCATAGCATTTTGAGCTGCAAGCCAAATAGCATTAGAGACACTAAGATTTGGTAGGGAAGGGCATGAGTAGAAAATCTTTGATGATGCCAACTACATTAAACGAAATTAAACAAAATTATTTCTTGATTGTTGTTTAAACTTCAACACAATTTATAATTCCAATTACCGTTGGATTAATGATTCCAATATTGCCAAAATTTGTATTTTGAGCTGATGAATTCTTCATTTGAACGACAGTCTCACGAATACTTTGCAAATGACTTAATGAATCTTCCAAAATACTATTGTATTTTGCACCGGGACTATGCGGTGTCACTGAGATAATTGGCACCATACTGCAGTTGTTATGATTGTTATTGATGATGATGTTGCTGTTGTTATTATTGATATTGTTTTGTGTATGACCAGATGGCGTTGTTATGGTTATTGTATTGTTATTTCCGGCATTAAAGTGGTTGTTGTTGTTATTATTAGAACCACTTCCGGATGTACCATTAGCATATCCTAACTCGCTGCTTGACATTAAACTTTTGTCTTTTATATCGACAGTAGATACAAAATAATTTTTGATATTTGGTGTTTGCGTGGGTGTACACGATTTATTAGCCGCTGCTGTTGATGTTGAGTTTGTTGTTAATGTTGGTGCATCGAGATAGTCAGTTACGAGATCAGCATCACTGTCGTCATCTTTGAATCATCAAAATTATTAACATTATTAAATGTGACGAAAATAATAACAATAAAAATAAAAGAAAATGTTGATTGGAGTGTAGAAGACAAGCAACAGATGGTTATTAAGTGAGTTGCTGATCTAACACATAACAGAAATGAGCAAGCACATCAAAAATATAAGAAATGAAAATAAAAGCACGACCTACACCACTAGAGACTTCATTTTCAATCTCATGCAATTCTATTTATTGTTTCTCTTTTTTTTCTTCGAAAGATAATCGCTTTGCATTATGAACGTGGACGTTATGAAGTTTTGAATGTTGGGGAATTTAAAAACAACATGAAAAAAGTATGAAGAACTACAATGATGATGATTATGATGAAATTATAAAGAAAGTTCAACAAACAGAAAAGGGAAAAAAATCGAATTCAACATCAATAGAGCACAACAAAATATTCATGCAAATCACTTGAGTCGATATGAATTTCTCTTCAAGTAATAAATAAACGTTGGAAAACACGTTGTAAGCCGAAATAATAAAAATATCAGAAAGTAAACCAACGATCGTAAAAAAATGTGTGTTCTAAAATATCAGCTGCGATGGATGGCAAACAACATGAAAACTTTGAAGGTATCGATGGAAGCATTCAATGTTCAAATTTGTTATAGACGCAAATACAAGATATTGAAAAAAGTTACTTTTTACCGAATGGTTTGAAATGGAACGAGCTTCTCTTGTAGCTTTTTTAGTTTTTTAGCCTGTACGAGTACGATAATATTTATAATAAAAGAATGATGATTTCATGACGATGTTCATTCATATCTGATGTGACGATACGGCACGATGACGCTGTTCTCTTTTTTCCATCGATTCTTTGTTATTTTATCTTTCTTTATTCTATTTTTAAAACATATTTTTATGTAGATGATGTTTAAATTAAAAACAATGATAATAAAAGTCAGTGGATAACAATAGCATAAGCAAGTTGACTAGAATCATTCATTGTCTCACACAAGCAAATAAACCTTCGTGCACAATATCGTTGATGTTTTAATAATCTTTTTTTAAAGCAATATCGTATTCTCGAGAGATGAATCTCAACTTTTTCCCCCTTACCGCTATTTAATTAACTATTTTTATTTCTTCTTCTTGTGCTCCAGATCAAATGTTCATGAAAAGCGATAAAGCAACAGTTTTTGTATGCTTCACATTTCTTCTTTTTCCCTTTGCTAGGAATTTTATTATAACTTAATAGATTTTATTTTCCTTTGTGCCATTGAGGCTTTGATTGATTTTGCGAAAACAAAAGTTGCATCTGTACAAGACAGATCATTGTTTAAGGCTGTTTGCTTTTGCTGTTAGTCATTTCTCATTTGAGGAATGAGAACGAAGAATAAGCTTCGATAGTCGTCACAAAATTATGATGCAAAAAGTTCAAAATTTCAAGCGAAAATACCGTTCTTTTATGTATTCAGTGTAGATAAAGAGAAAAGCAAAATAAAAATGTCAAATCGTGCTTGCTTCAAAGCGTCACAATTTATTTAACTTTTTCTTTGTCGCTCTTGTCGAATAATGAATGAAGTATTCATTAATTCTTCGAATGAACTGTTCATCGGTTTAAATAAAAAAGAAAGAAGATTATGGTGAGAAATGAGCGACATTGAATTAAATAAGAAAGAAATAAAAGAATTTTTGAAACTTGACACCTAAAAAGCTTTTCGTGAAATTCTAAAAAAATCTTCCTTCCGTTCCACCGCACACACTCTCATACTTTACTAAATTTTCAACCAACTTTAAAGCCATTTATTAGATATGCTAGACTTAAGCCACCAATTCATTGTTCTCGTTTTTAATTCCCGTTTTTGCGATGTTTTAAAGAGCAGAAATTTTCCATTGTTATTTAAGCTTGCGTAGGCTTTACATCTTGTTCATAATCAATCATGGTAATTAAGTCTTTGATCTCGTTAATTAGCCCGAAGAGATAACAATTAGAATGTGTTGCAAAATATTCATCTTTGTAAGTAAATAAAATCGATAAATTGAATAAACTTTTCAATTAATTATCTGATTGTAAAGGGCAAATAATTAATTTTAATGAGACTATTGATAAAATGGTTTTGCAGTGAAGTAAACGGTTAAGTGTGTAGCTCTTATCAACACTATTTATACATGCACATACAATAATAATAATTTCTCACATATTTTGCGACTTCAACTCAGAATCACGTTCGATAGCAAGCATTTCTTTATTTTCGAGACATTACGTCATCACTGGACAACACGAACACTTTTATTAGTCGTGTGAACACGAAACCGTTTACTGAATCCTCTAACATGCCAATTTGTCATGCATTTTGAACGCAAGCAACAAAAAACAAAAATTTCTCCACCCGAATCTAAACAAAGTGAATAATCGATAAACGTTTATGATCCGTTTCTTCCTTTTTTATTATTTTGTAGGTTTAAGAGCCTTTTTTCAACTACATAGACTGATGTTGTCATCGATGGCGAGTGACTTGATATAAAGTAACATCATTGGACATTTTAATATACATTCATTCCCCCATTTTTTTATCCATCCACACTACAAAGGAAGATTTCTTTGTTGAATGGATGAAAGACGGAAAAATGTTCTAATCTGATATTCATGCTTTTCCTTTTTTTTCTTTTCACTACATTGATGCTCGAGTATAAATCGAGTGTGCGGAAAATGAGGAGAAAATGAGGACAAAATCCTTTTATATGAAATGTATGTGGGAGAAGAGACGACGGCGGAAGGAGGCAAAATGTTAGGAGAAGAAAATACGAAAAAACCAATTGTTGCTGGATTTTCTTCTATGAGAATTTTCATCTCATCTCCATCCCCTCACTAGCTTGGCGTTTATTTTTAACGTATCAAGGTCAGGCAGGAGCAGAAGATAAATATTTACGGTTTTGTGTGTACACACTCAATAGTCGAGCTTGTCAATATATTTATTTTGTTATCATATCATCATGTTATAGATTTATGAACCTTATAGGATAAATGTCGGAACAACTGGATCATTCATTACCTGACGACGACTGAATCAGACCTTCTGATGAAATGTTGTTGTCCATTCTTTTTTCTTCTCCTATTATCTTCTTAACAGTTTCGATTCAGTGATTATTGATGGAAATTTTTGACAGATTTTGACTTATCAATCAATAAATATTGAAATGTTAAAACTTTTTCTTTTTTTCTCTCTCTTTCAATTGAAATCGTTCTAAGAAACCACAACGAATTTTCATGCTAAAAACGTCATTTGATACACTTTCAAATTTGCCACACTAAATGAATTGCTGAGGTTCCTTAATGGGTTTGTTTTTCTTCTTCTCTTATTCTTGTTTCTTATCTTATGCTTCCATGTACCTTTAAGCTATAAACATTGATTGCGAAAAACTTATATAAATGAACATTGAATTCATGCTGATAATAAAACAATGATAAGTGAAAATAAAAATTAAAAATCATTAAAAAGTGATGCAGTGAATGAAATTAAAAACACAATGCAATTGCTCACAACACCAAACACTTTTCAATTATACTCTCGTTTAATCCAACATCTTTTCATTTTCTTTCAACATAAATTTCTTCTCTTCTTTGAAAAACTTTGGGCTTCTTTCGTCAAGAAGAAGAACCAACAAGTTCTCACCATTTTAATCAAAAAATGAAAGAAAGAATTGAAACTTAATGTTTCTTATTCGAAAAAAGAGGGCACTTGATGAATATCTAAATATCCGGGTTTAGAGAAAATTTTCATATATTTTAATTGTAAAATTTTAGGTAGCACAACAAAAAAATGTACAGTTAATTAATTTTTTCTTCTTTCTTTTTGTTTTCTAAGCTTATACAGTAAATTGAGAAGCTTCCGAAATTCCAAAGAAATTTAAAGCAGTTTTGTATAAGTTGGAGAAGCCAAAGAAAATCCATAAAATTTTCAGTATATCAAGCTATTCTTTACTCAAGCTTATGTTAATGAAAGCATCTCGAAACTTAATGTTGTAAAAAGACGGGATTACGATTTTTTCTTATAGATTGATTTTTTTTTCAACCTGTAGATGTTTTCACAAATTTTTCTTGTTATCCTTTATCAGCATCAGTTTTAACATTCAAATAACGACGTTTCTTGTTTTTATTGCATTAATTGATTGCACTAAATTTAATTGAGCCACTATTTATTCACATTCTACAATTGTGTCTGCACGACATTTTTTCCACAATCTTTTAATTTTTCACCTTAAAACGATCTTACCTGCACACCCCTTTGACCAGACACTCCGGCCGCGCAGGAGAGACCCGGATAAAGCAGTTTTTCTGCGGACTGCAACTTTTTAGAAGTTCCGCGAGATTTCGTGAAAATAATGATAAAGTTCAATTTTTGAACTTAACAATATTTTTTACCTTTTTCTAAAATATTTTAACATAAATGAATTAAGCGAATGACAATCATTCAACCGAATATTCATTCTTGAATATATGGTAAGAATTTTAATGAAATATATGAACGTCGTCAATGGATTGTTGAAATAATTTCATGATTAGGAATACAAAATTTATTTGAAACTTCATTGGATTGAAATGAGTGAAAAGCTCGATGTGAGCTTTTATTGAGCTTTTTCAACCAATCATTATCTATCAAATTCTACATATTTCAGGCATTTTGATTATGTAAACGTTTCTTGTAAAAGTTTTAATTTATGAATTGAATATTTCAGAACGCAATGCTATGAAATTAAAAGCATTATTTTTTTTTGAGATTTTTTTATTGGTTTTTCAAAGAAAAAAATCATCATACAAAAGTCAAAGTGATCGTATTGTTTTTTTCAATTTTTTTTTGTTACTTTGTAGTATTACATTAATTTTTTTGTTTTGCATATAAAAAAATTTGATTCAATTCGAAGATTTTCTCGGCATAGTAATTTAAGACATTATTCCAATTCGATGAACTTGTTTATAAATTGTTTCGTTTAATGATTTTAAGATTGGCGATTCGATTACTTATTATGAAGATGTTATGATTTTATAATGAAACTGATTTCCAGATAATTATGAAGATGTTCCATTCCTTAATTTTAAATGCATTTGAAATGGTGATGATGTGAAATAGTCATAAATAAATGCCAAGAAACTTCTCCGAAGCGATGATTTTTTTTATTTACATTTTTCCATTTTTTTTTATTTAGTATTATTTTCCGTTGAGTTGTATTTAAATGTCCTGTAATCAGTTGTTAATTTTTTCATCCTAACTTGTTTATTTGCTGATCTGATTTTATTTCTGCTTAGCGATCTTAAACTTTCCTTTTTTCCGACAATTTTTTTCTGTTGTTATTTTATTTTCATAAATAAGAAAACGAAAAGGTAATTTTCGCAAAAATTGAGACACTTACTAGCAATTCTTTATCTTCATCTTCTATATTTGTGATTCTTTTTTGTAAATTATAAGGACATTTTCAAACTCCTGCTTAAAATTTATACTTTGCTTTCATTCGGTCTACTGGATGTTAATTGTTTTTTCTTCTTCTAAAAGTCATTGTGTGGGATTTTAAAAACTTTTTGCTTTCCATTTGTTTCAAAAAAAAGTTCTCGTTCATATTATTGAACGATTGCTGATGTGAATTCTTTTATTTTATGTGTTTTTCAAAATTATTTTTATTCATCTTGATAATTTGAATCAGTTGATGTCGATTCTCAAGAGCTTTAAATTTTCATTCGCAATGTGCTTGCTTTTAAGATTTTTTTTCCTTTCACTCAAATACAATTATAAATGTTTTCACTGATTTTATTTTTCTTTAAGATATTATAGATTATTGTTATATAGAAAAACTGCTCAAAAAAGAAATGACGACGAGACGATTTTTTTAATACCGAATTAGTGTGGGTGGTGTTTAAAAGGTGGATATACGAATGTGTGCCTTTCACACGCCAAGCTTCTTTTCCTTTATTACCTCTCATCTGAAAGTGAACATTTCTTACGCTTTTGGAGAGCATAGTTGTCAACACCATTACCTACCACCACACTTAATTTATTTTTATTTTTTTAATTCATCACTCATTAATATTTCTTTTTGGTACTCGATAATTTTACGCGCGATATTCATATATCAACCGTCTGAAACGCGAAGGAAAAATGTGTTGCGGTTGGTCACAAAACTCGTGTCATTTCTTTTTACGCCAGTGCATTTTTTTGCCTTAAAATGTTTTTCTTAGTTGCGATTTCTTTACTTTTTTGCTTAAATTTCATTACATTTAGATTTCTTAATCAATGCAAGTTTTTTTTTCTCATCTTTAGTTATAAAGTACAATTTAATTTAATTCAATTCAATCATAAAAATGAGAAGAAAGCGTTCTACAAAAATGAAATTATAAAAAGAAGCAAAGTCTAATCAGATGTCTGATGTTAATTTAAAGTCAAAAACAAAGCCAAACCAGATTTTTTTATTTTGTGTAGAAAAACATTTATTGTAAAAAATCTAAATTTCGCCATTAAAAGTGTCTAAGTGTATAAAGAGAGGCAAAATTTACTTTAATCCTTATCATTTCTTTACTAAGTAGCCAACAACTAAGCTTTATTTGTTCTGAGACACGTTTTTCAATTGTTGCTTTCAGATTAAAATAAATTTTGCACTCTCAAGGCGAATGAAAGATGAAAAGTTTAATTTTTTTTATTCATCATCCGAAGATGTTGTTTTTGTTTTCTGAATCCATAAATCAATTGTAAAAAAAATTAATAAAAAAATGTTAATTAGATGATTTTTCTTCTCTCTCATCGTTAAGATTTACATACGATTCTCATTATAATTTCGTCAATATTCTGTATTTCTGTGATTTCATTTTTTCTTTCTGTATGCTTAAGTATTTTTGATGTTAGAAAAACTTCCTAGGATATTTCTGCAAGATTTTTTTCTGTTATTTAAGGGATAATAATCAGAGTTATTTGTTTTCATGTTTTTTTGAGTTTTATAGATATTCTTGAAAATGTAAAATGTGGATTTTAATTCACCCGATTGACAAACTTATGCGGTGCTTTCAGTTGTTGTATTCTGAACGGCTTGACCATCATTCTGCTTCAGTTTTCAAAGGTTTAAATATATTTCAAAAAAAGAAGAAGAGAAAAGAAAAAAGAAATTAAAACGATTGATTACATTTAAACTTAATGAAATAAGAGAACAAAAAATGATAGAAAAATATAAACAGTGCAAGTTATAAATAAAAATAATGACAAACAAAATGCATAAATATTATGAGTTATCACCTTCGACACAAATAAAAAACACATAAATATGAAATTAAATTGAAGGATGTTGAGAAAAATATACAATGAAGTTAGTACGAAGATAAGGAAAATGAAAGCAAACAGTGTAGAATGTCAAACGAAATTCTCATATTTATATCCGTTAACTTTCTTCCCTCCTACACATATCAACCAACAGGTGCAAACATTAAACACACAATGTGAATTTATTTCTCATTTCCTTACACCTGTTAGTCATGCTTTTTTGGTCTCATTATTCTTTTCATTCATTCCTGATGATCTTTGTGATTTACATTTATCAATTATTACAATTCTAAAGCCTATAAACTTAGTTTTTTTTTCACATTAGTTCTTAGTACATTTTCTTTCAAGTCATGATCTTTAATAAACAAGATTAATAATTAAATTCAATAATTGTATTAAATACTCTCAAACTAAGCACACATTTTGTTTTCCTTTATTACAAAATTCGATAGTAGTAGTTTTGTTATCGGCAAATGGAGTGTTGTCTTTAGCTAGGTAGAAGCATTACGAACAATTTTAAGAAGGGAGAGGAGAGCGGAGGCGATAAAGGATGTTAAAAGGGGGAAGAATGAACGCCATTCAATAAGAAGGTAAACTGACTAAAGTGAATTGGTTTCATTTCAATTAAGTAAATGCAAGTTATCCAATCTTTCTAGTGATGCGAACGCTGATGGTTTCTTTTTTTATATTTTGTTTTGTTGGGTGAACGTGAACGAGATGGAGATGCGCGTGTTTGTGAATGCAAACGACACCGATTCACTTAATTATCAAAGTTATTTACCTTTTCACCCTGAGCAGGTTTTCCACCTGATTCACTATTTTGTGAACGTCTCGGTCCAGATCGGCCAAAGCGTCTGGTTCGTCTACCACGATTTTCATTGCGTGGCGCACCGTCACCCCCTGCATTTTCATGATTTGAATCGCCATTTGGTACACCTGAATATGAGTCAAAGTCTAAGATATTGATGGTTAGAATAACAAAAGGAAATTTGTTGTTTTCACTCGTGTCTTGTCATTTAATCATGGCATTAATGAACTAATTTATGCTACTAAAAATACTTCTTTAAATACAAAAAAAAAAGCAATTTCTTTTTTACCAAACAAAGCCGAAATAAATTAAAATTATAGTAAATACCAAAAAGAATGATCATGGATATGAATGAGAATGAATGACCGAATTATTTATCTTAATTTTGTTTTTTCTTTTAATACAATTTGAGACTTTTCAGCTATTAATTAATAATTTTCGTCCAATTATTTTTCTTATGTGTTCTTAGATGATAAATTAATGATGATAACTCAAAAAAATTTTGAATTTATAAATTTTTGTTTGTTTTGTCTTTTTTTATTAGAATGTGAATGTTGTGAATCAGAAAGTGTCAATTATTGATGAAAGTTAATGTTTTAATTTTCATTGTCACAATAATTACCACTGCGAGGCGGGCCTGAACGACGAGGTCCCCCAGATCCACGAGGTCCACCTCTGAAGCGTCTGAAGCCACCACCACCACGGCGTTGACGTTGTGGACGATCGCCACCATTTCTTGGGCCACGTTCACCTTCTGATTCTCCGGCAGTGTCATTTCCTTCAGAAACTTGTCCGTCGCGTCTTGGTGCACGACGACGATATCCATAGGATCCATTACCGAAACCACGACCGCTACCGCCACGTCCGAATGGACGACGGAAACGACGTTGTCTTGGCTTATCCCCACCATCAGATTGAGCGCCGGTGTCTGATTGATCTCCATTCTCTCCATTTTCTTTCTTACGGTCACCACCAGAACGACGATTCTGATTTTTCGATGTCCAATAGCGTTGTCCTCGTCTCTTATCTGCGGCATATGGTGAACCTTTAACAGGCTCGCCTTCAGGTCCAGTTACGTTAGCGGCTTCACTTCCCTTCTCGCCAGCAACAACATCGAACTCAACGACTTCCCCATCACCAACAGATCGGACGGCCTTCTTTGGATTGTTACGAATAATGGCGCTTTGATGAACGAAGATGTCTTGTTTATTATCATTACGGTTAATAAAACCGTATCCGCTCTTTACATTGAACCATTTGACGGTACCGGTGACTTTGCATGCTAAAACGATTGCAAATATAAGAAATGAAAGTTTAATTGTTTTAATTTCAATTTGTTTATAAACAAAAATAAAAATAAAAACGAACTGCAAGATTAATGCTTGACAAATTTCATGAATTGACCGATATAAAATATTTGTAGATATAATTAGATTATTGAACTGCGTTAGAAACACAAATTATTACAGCGAAAACTCTTTGAGAAATTAGTTCTAATAATAACACATGAGCAGCGTTGTCTCCAAATGAATCAATCGGCTTAAGAGCGATTTTTTCCTTGGCTTCGTTTTGTGTACACAAAGGAAAAACAAGAAAAAAAATAAGTATTTTTCGTTCTGCAAGCCATGCGGTTTTCATTTCATTATTTCTTACTATCATTTTTTTCTGAAGGAGATAAAGAGTTAGTTAGTGTAGATTTAATCTAAACAGATGCACAACACAGAATCTTTCTATGTTCTATCAAGACCAATTAAAATATTTTCTCTGTATAGTTGAATATCACGCAATGGATTCAAAAGATTAAAGGCGAAGAAATTTTCTTCATGATTATCAAACACACAACTACACAGTCCTATGAATGAAAAAAATAGTAAATATGGCGGCGGGCGAACACACAAAAAGCAAGCCGGGCATTTTGTTATTTTGAAAATCACTTAAAACCATAGAATAGATTGAAAATATTATCTAAGAATTATCACATTTTATCAAACATTTTCATTTGCGTAATGTCGCGTAACTATTTTAATTGAAATGCGGTTTTTAATCGTTTTTTCTTCATGAGCACATTTTTTCCATCAAGCTTTATTTTTTCAGGTTGTGAGTAAAATTTTTCACGCTTTGTATTAAGGACTTAATTATTTTTTAACACTAGAATGTTTATATTTCTCAACAATAATTAATTTGTGACTCACCGATAACTTCCTTTTGAACTGGTTCAGCGGCTTTTTGTGGAGCCTCAGTTGCGACTGGAGCTGGAAATCACAAAAAATGCATTAAAACATAGGCTGAACAAGTTTTAAGGGTATTTTGTTGAATAATAAACAAAAAAAAATTATTAAAAACAATACATTGGTATTTAACAATCAATTAATATAAAAGACGCATTTTTACCTTCAGTGTCTGTCATTTTATCTGATTTTTCCCTCCTTGCAAACACGAAAATACAAAATATTTGATGTTATTTTGTCTTAGATGTTGTCAGTATCTCAATTGTGTCTTTATGAGTGATGAATTTTGAGTTCTAAGGTGTTAAATTCACTCTTTTATGGTCTTAATACTTTCCGATGTTATCCGTCTCCGATGTTAGACTGACTGTTCCTCTTGAGGTTGTGCTGAAATTGAAGAAGTAACTTTCTCTCGACCACAAACACGAGTGCTGAAGTTGAAGATAATTAAAGTAACTATCCACAGCCCTGCAAACACGACCCTGCAGAAATCACTTTTAAAATAAAATTCGTTAAATTTCATCATATCAAAGATAAAAAATTTCAATTTATAAAAACAAAAAAATCACACAGGTAATTCTGGAAAGGGTATAAATACGATGATGTTGAGTAGATTCAACTGACATATAAGTGTGCAGTTATTACATCTAATGCCTTAAGAAGGAAATAATATAATTTCTTAATGCATACATAAATGAAATAACAGTGTTAAGTAGAATTTGCATTTCTCTTTCATTTGCAGTTTATTTTTATCCATTTCTCTATTTCTTCCTATCATCTTAAATGTAATCTCTTCCTGGATATTGAGGAAAATAGATAACTTTACATTTTAATTGAACAAATTTTACTCATTGAAATTAATGTTTTTATGTTCGTACGAAATTTTTATCACTCTAATTTTTTATAATTGTTTGAAATAAAATCAAACAATATTCGCCTAAATTCCAAGCACTCGACAAAGTGTGTAATATTTTTTCATCAATTTTGGATCATCAAGACATCCATAAAGGTCGTTCACTTTCAAACAGTCAGTCTGTGAAAGTGATTTACGTTGACCAATCTTCATTCCCGGCACTTTTGCAGTTAAAGTTGGTTTTCCTTTTTTCTTACTAAAATAAGATTTTCCATAGTGCATGATTGAGCTCTAATGAATTTCAAAAATAAATTGTTAATAAATTTTTGTACGGTTGACAATGTTAAGAACACTTGCATAATCATATTCAAAGCTATATGTTGTATTTCGTAAGGATTGCTTTTCAAAATTTCCTTTATATCCTGGTAAAATCTGAGATTAAATTTATGATTTAATGTTGCTCTATTTAAATATTTAAAGCGCTTACATTATCCCAATGAACCTTAACAAATCTATCTCGGTCTGCACGACTTTGTTCATGAAAAATTCCGACAGCATGCAGTATTTCATGAAGTGTTCGACCTACACAATAAGAGTAGAAAGTAAATCGTTAGTGTATATGTTAGCCTAAAATTAAGATTTTACCTTCTCCACCTAAGCAATTTGGCCCAGTTCTGTGAAAATTGAAAAGTGAATATTATTAAAATATATTTAATTCATTACATCAAACAAACTTATCAGGAGGTTGAAGGGATAGAATCTGTGGACCGCCAGTTTTTCCCACATACGACCAACATCCTTTAGGGAATTTTATCGGCCAAATCAAAAGAAAATCTTCCTCCACTCCATTCCACCTTTTAAACTTAAGACAAGTCATAAAGTTGAGAGTTCTAATTGCAGTCAATATTGTAACTTTATCTTCAGGCTCATAAAGTGGTGAGATTGCGTAAGGAATGGTTCGATTTGGCCAAAGCTTTTCAGGGAAAACATCCCAACGTAATCCGACTCGGTAATAAGAGAAAAGTTCGTTATCAATAGCTTGATCACCTTCAAAAAGTCCCGGCGTTATCTCAGGATCTTGATCAACCAAATGACGTAAATCTTCTAATTTAACTGTGAAATTATATGAGATTAATTCGATTGATCTGTCGAAACTTTCTGTTTCAATCTAACGGGTCTACTTCAATTATTTGTTTTTCACAGAAAATATTTTTACTTCTTTTTTAATAGTGACACTTACACTCATCTGGAATTAATGAATCACGATTAATGTAATCTGGAATTCTAGGGAAAACAACTCGTCCAAAAACTAAACTTTCAGTTGCCAAAATAACTAAAACTTTAATCCAATAAAACATGTTTGCTTTCAAAGTAAACAAAGTCAGCTGATTTTAGACAACAAACTTTTTTTTCCCTATTTAAAAGAGTTTCAGTCCGATCACTTACAACATCGTCGAGCTACTGAAGAACAGCCAACCTTTTTAAAACGTGAGAGACAAATAACGGTTCTAAGGCCGCGCAACACTCAAACGACACGCATGATAAAGTGAATCAATGGTTTCGCTAAGAGAAAATGACAATCAAAAAGAAATCACTTTTTTTTTGTATTCTTGTCGTTTAACAATCGATCGACTTCGGCTTGAAGTCGACGAGCAATTTGCTTCGGATGGTGTTGAAAATTTAAATTTCTACTCGATAATTCACATGTGGTTAAATTTTTGCAGACAAAAGATTAAAATATGTTATTTATTCATCATAAGTGTAAAATGTATCAGGGTCACGTGAATAAAAAAGGAATTTTAAATGAGATGAGATAGATTTGAAGCATAATTTTAGATAATTATAAGGAGGGATGAGAGAGAGAGCATGACAAGAAACTAATAATATGACAAATGACTCCAATAATGTGTTGTTATTATTTCAAATCTTTTCCACCACTTCGCTTGTCGCTGAGTTGATAAAAGTAAGCTTCATTTTCCATATTATTGTATTTGTTATTTGCATCGTATGGAATAAAGTTTTGGTAAACTTTCTCTGAGTTTGAGTCAGAATATGTATGTGGTCGGCCATAAATTTCATTATTTTGATTTTCAAAGTTCCCGGTTGCATAAACAAGCTTTTTCAATTCTTCAATCTCCTTGTCTCTGGCAATGCTTATTAGTTTGTTTTTCAATTCCGTGTCACCCTCTAAAGCTTTATCAAAATCTGTCCAGGAAACATATTTCAAGTCACCGTCAACGAAAACTTCATCAGATAAAAAGTCAAGAATAAATTTAGAGTCAAATGGTTGAACATGATTGTAAAATTTAAACTCATCGACAGTTCTTGGCAATGCTTCACTGCGTCGTCCTAATCTTGGAATATTTTTCCCTCCTTGTTTGAGAAATGGATTGTTACGTTTTCCTAGCTAATAAATTAATTTTATAAAATATAATTTTAGATTTCAAGTTAATTTTTGTTACCCGTGGAATATTCTTAGCCGTTTTGAGGAAAAATCCGGGAGCGTCTTCAGCTGCAATGAAGCAAAAAAGCAAAACTGATCCAATCAAAAGTGTTAACTTCATTTTACTATTCTGATAACAACTGATAGTGGTAAGTTTTTAAAACGATTCTTTTATAGTAAATTCTTCATTAACATAAAAGTATTTTCCTAATAGAATTTAAAATTAGAAGCCTGCATGGGAATTGATTGGAATACTTAATGAAGTCGAATATGTTTCAATGATGGCAAGTAAATGCAGAAAAGTTACATATTTGCGGTGTTTTGTAGAAATTAAAAGATGTTTTAGAACAAATATGAATGACACACGATGTAAAACTAAAATTAATTGTCATCTGCAACTCAAACAAATCAGCTTGGAGAAAAAAGTCGTTTGAAGTACTGCTACGAATTATGACAATAAAATTCTTTACTACATATCAAAATGGAAAGCTTGATTAAATTGTAAACTCACATCAAACTTACGAGAAAACCTAAAATTGGTTTTTTATTGCATTGCATACACGACTGTATGAAGTCAGAGAAAAATGCATGAAATTTATGATATTTATGCAACGTTTTTTTATCTTTAATTGGTTTTTCCGATTGAATTTGTGACAACATTAATTATGTTTCTTTATCTTTTGATAGAGGTTATCATCAACATAATTTGGTTTAATAGAAAATTGTAACAAAATTAATAAAGAAAAAAGAACGGCGGAAATATTGTGGGTTGTTTATACCCACTTACAAGTTCGTCATTGGCTTTGCGTTATCTTGTTCAGAATAAAATTCTCATTTCAGAATCTCATCTGTGTTTGTGTTACTGTGCGCAGAGCAGAAAAAAGCTTCCGATATGAAAGATTTTCCTATAAAAATGAGAGAGAATCTTCTAACTACGATCAGTTTTAAAAAAGACTTCAAAGTGAGTTGAAGGAGTGGTAAATCAAGGAATCAAACATTTTACGGATTTTTTGGAAATTTGTGAGTGATGTGAAAATAAAGTCAATTTTAATTAAAAGTTAAATTTTGAAATTACAAAATTTACAATTAAAACAAGACGATGTTGTTGAAAGAAGCTGAAAAGTTTATGATCAATCAGAATGTTTGCTTCATAAAGTTTGAAGTATTTCACACTTGAAGCAGTTTTTGTCATTTTGTTACCAAATTTCGTAATGATTTGCAAACAAATGAGCACATTTTCCTCTGAAACTAAAATCAATCAAACTGTTTACACAATATCTGCTATAAACGTTTTTGTAATGATTCTGAAATGTTCTCTTAATTAATTTTTACAATTTTATATTCACTGCGTGAGCACTTTGAAAGAATTTTTTATGACTTTCAAAGCTCTCTTTTTTCGTTTATAAACTCACATGAAATGCAACACAAAAAAGTTTATCATAAAGCACGGCCTTAGGTGTTATTTATGAATCCCACCAGGGACTGAAATTTATGACCGTTAAATGTCAAAAATTGATAACTTCAATTTTAAACATTTTTAATTTAAATTTTTCTCATTTCAATCTTTAAGAAAAGTGAGAAAATTTCATCGTGTTAAGATCGAAATTATTTCCATCCCTGAACCAAACATCCCTTTTCCGTCTATTCATGCATTGTTAAAAATATTTTTAGGTCCCATTTCCTTAGGTAGATATAATTTTCTAAATTTTCATGTAAACACCTAATATTTGCATTCACGACGTACATGCCTTAACTAGATAAGTAACGAAAGATTTCCTTATAAATGTTTGCATCGCTGTCAATCGGCAGGAGAACAAGAAAGATTTCATTACGAGCTTTCTTTTCTCATTAAGGGATGATCCGAATATAAGATATTAAAAATATTCTCAAAAGTATAATAAAAAGTCGAACTTGTGAAAAATTACTTTTACCTAAGGTATTCATGTATACATTAATTAATATGTTTCATTAACACCTTGTTAATTATGCAAATGTTAATTGAAAACAGTTTGCGGAACAAAACTTTAATGGAAAGCGTCCTTTTCTATGCGATTTTTAATGAACTAATTATTGTTCAATTAAGTTGCGATAACTTATCAACCACAAAAGCATATTGCTAGCATGCTTTATTAAAAAAGAGAACTTAGTCGTTTTATTGACTTTAACAGCAATTGTAAATGAAACATGATATAAGCTCTTTCGCCTTTATTTGGTTTATGATGTTTCAATTTGTTTTTGTTCTGAATTGCCGATATCTGCTGAGAATTTTTCACACCAATCATCTAATTGAGTTCTTTACCTTGTCTTGACATGACGAATATCGTTTATTTTTAAAAGATTAAGTAATTAAGTACTTGAGTCATTTTGTTAAAAGGTCTTCAAATATTTACATCATTTCAGATGATGAACTCTTAGAAAAAGTTCAAGAATCCCAACCGGAAGTTGCATTTGTTGTTCCAATCATTTCTCGAATATTCATGACTGAGAACTTCTTTCCAAAAAAACCTTTTCTGTACTCCCGTAGGAGGTCTGAATCTAGCAAAAGTAAATATTTGCACTAAATTTTAATATTTTCTTTTCTTCTATCTTACGAAGAAAAAGTTTAAAAGGATAATCGTGTTTCTATTATGTAAAATGTTCATGAAGATTAGGATGAGATTAAGTGTTGTAATCTGAATGAATTTATGGGAAAGGAAAATGCTTCCCAAATCACAAGAAAATATTATTTATAAAAGTGTTAATTGGAGAAAAATATTAGACACTCTCATCTATCATCGGGGATTATCACAGCGAAGTAACTTTTCACAAAATTAAGAAAGTATTGATGGCGAACAGTGTTGACGAATATTGACATATATTTCGTCATATTTACACAGCAAATTTTCTTGAAATAAAAA
Organism: Clunio marinus; assembly: GCA_900005825.1. Taxonomy (NCBI): domain Eukaryota; kingdom Metazoa; phylum Arthropoda; class Insecta; order Diptera; family Chironomidae; genus Clunio; species Clunio marinus. Next base: position 1,009,567 of record CVRI01000059.1, read on the forward strand.
AAGCAACAAAAACATAGAAATATCAACTTACAAACTTCCGCCTTGTACTCACTGAATATCATCCAATATTTCAATTTCCAATATTTTTCCCCTTTTTTTCACTTTACTTTCAGTGCTCAAAGGCAGGAAACAAGAGACGAATTGATTTATCGGATACAATATTTTTTTTCTATAATAAAACAGCATTCACCTTTGATAACATGACAACGTTATCAACATCATGGATTCTCTTGGCCGCTATGTTTTTGGTCAGCACGTTTCTAATAATGGCATCGGCAACAGGAAATGAAATTTATGAGAATCGAGGATTGAAAAGTGATGAAATAAATGGAGATAAAGGTATCAAAATGCTTGACACAAATGATTTATTATAAATTTGTATACAAAGTCGACTTTCACAGATAAAAAACAATTTTTCATGGGCAGTCGTTATGGTCGATCACAATCAGATTTAACCAGCATGGATGAGAATGGAAAGACATCAAATATGGCAAGAATAGTTCCAAGAAATGATCGATTCTTTTTTGGAAGTCGATATGGAAAACGATCTGCTCCGATCAGTGCGATGAATGAAGACAACAACCAATTTCTATCTTGTTTCTACACAGGTCTTACGAATTTATTCAGATGCATTGAGTGAGAACTTTTTTATCCTATTTTTAATTCTTTATAAAAATTCTTCCCTTTTTTGTCAATAGAAAAATGGAACTTCAATTTAATGTGGACGAAGTAAAGTAATTTCTCCATAAAAATGACACCCACACAGTCTCAACATTCCTTGGATATTTATTTATTTAATTTCTTTTTTTCCTTCGATGAAACTTCTATCGGCTGGGAAAATCATAACTGAAGTTTTATTGAACGAAAATCAATGACTTTAAGTTGAAGAAAATTTTCTAATTCGATGGTTTTGAGTGAATGCGACAAATACGAGACATTCCCTTTCTCTCCCACGCTTTAGGAAATAAATGATTATACCAAATTCTTTGTGATATTTTCCGATTTTAATTTTGAGATCATTGATGTAAAGTGGCTAAAGAAATCACCGTTAATTGATGACAAAAAGAATCAAAATACCAAGAAAAAGGAAAAATCAAAGGCGACTGATTCCATAAAGAGAATTTTTTTGGGGAATAAAATATTAAATGAAACTTTCAATGTATTTATGATGTTAATAAATATTCATTTAGAATTAAAATATGCAAAATCTTAAAAGGAGCATAAAAAATAAAACTTTATTTGTCATGAATGAAATTCCTTCTCAACAATCAAAATTAAGCAGCGAGGTGAAAGTTTATCGTTTTGAAGCTTCTTTACAGAGATGTTTAAATTTAAATTCCTAAGTTTTCCAATCTCTTCGATGTAACGAATGCGATCAATTAAGACGAGATTCTCACAATTGTTCTGTATCGTCGTTTGAAAGCAAAATAGATTTTCACTTAGTTCTTCACCATTTGGATATTTTTGTCTCAAATTTTTAAATCTTTCTTTGTGCTCGTCAGACCATTCTTTTGATCTTCCACTCGTTTTTTCCAGTAATTGATATTTCATAATAATATCGTTCATTGTGACGCGATTTTCGGGAATGCTGATGTTATTAATTCGTTTAGTCGTCTCATCTTGCTTTATCAGCGCTTCTACTAAAGCTCGTTCAAACATATTTTTACCATGAGTCCAATGGTCTTCTTTTGACATTTCCTTCCACTTGGCTGGAGATTGTTGACCGGCGAGTCTGAGAAACGGTCGATTAAGGAATATCGGATAGTTTTTTAGAACTGACTTTAGTTCATGGCTTAGTGGAAAGTAATTAAATTCATTTTTATCAGATGTTTTCGGTGTCATTTTGTGATAACAACACGGTATGAAAATCAGTTTATTTACTCTTTCGATGTCAAGAAAAAGTTTAATCGCTGTAATTGTTAAATCGCCACATCCATGAAGACCAAATATTGCAAGAGGCATTTCGTTGCCTTCAAATTGGTTTATAAGAAAGTTTGCAGAGTTCATGGTGATGAAATGTTGTTCAAACTTCACACATCCTTTTGAGTTTGGAAAATATTTTTCTTGCCGCTCTCTCGCCTTCAAAACTCTATCTTCTTCGTATTCCAGTCCAAGAACTTTGTAATTAAACTTATCAAACATGTACTGAGCCAAGTATCCAACACCACATCCAAAATCAATTAGTTGCGTCACTTTATCACCACAAACCGAATAAATTACTTTCGAAACATTTTCGATTTCATATTGCTTCTTTATGCTCATCTTTTTGATCGGTGTTATCTTCCAAGAGTCTGTCTCTAGAATGTCGTAGAATATTTTGAATCTATTAACATGTTCTATGAATTCTTTCAGGAACTTGGGGAAATTATTTCGTGATTCACTCAGTTCGGGAAAATTATTTAAATCCGGATGATTTAAACTCTCTAAGAAACATTTATTCTCAATTATCACATCTTCGTTAATGTATTGTGTATTTAGTGTTTTAAACATCCATTTATATGAATTAAGAAACGGAACTAAATCTTCTAGATAATTCTTATTTATATCTTTAAAATCACTCATGTTTTTGAGAAATTCTTGAAAAATTTGTAAACAAAACCGACTGGAAAATGAAACTCGTGAGCTTTCTATATATCCAACACATGCTTACATCGGTATGCATTCAAGTATGCATGCTTGCATGCAATTGCATGTTAAAGCTTCAAGAACTTGGAACGATTTTTGCGTTTTATTAAATTAAATTAATTTTCATTGAAATGAATATTTCTCATTGGTACAAAACATCATCAGAATCATATGAAACATTTTCATTCTTTATAAATACAAAATGTTACTATTCGGAGCTTAATTTTGTACATGAACCGATTGACAGACCGACAGATTACAACCTATATGGCCATCAAATTTCATACAAAAACAAGCTAACTTAAATATGTGTTTTTGCGTTTTCCAGATCAATTGTAAAAAAACTGATTCATAATTTGAAATTATATCATCAACTAGTTGTAGAGTTAATTTAAAAGGTTCTAAGAGTAACAAAGTGAAGAAATGGTATGAAATAAAACACCAGAAAAGATAAAATGATGAGAAATACAAATTGAATGTAAAAATAAATATTTTAGCTTTCAGCGTTTCGTAAGAAGAAGATCAAATCACTTCCAATTCGTGTCTGTAGCTTGGATTCTAATTTAGAATTTAATTTAGATTATAATGCAACAGGTAGAATGATGAATATATTTTTAAGATTGATGTAAAGTGCAAAATACTTAAGTAAAATCTTGACTTTTTATAGGATTGGAATTGTATGATCAAGTAAGTTTATTTTTACATTTAATTATTTTTTCTCAATACTTACAAGATGATCTTTTCTGCTATGTTAGTGTTGCCGAGCATTAGGTCTTAGGGAAGAATGGTAAGATCAACAATATTGAAGAAAATAAATGTAAACAAATAATAAAAATTCTTTTTCCAGGTATTTTGGTTTACAATATGAAGACACTAAAGGAAACATCTGTTGGTTGAAGAAAGAAAAACGAGTTGTTGATCAAAACATAAACAAAGAAAATTGTGTCTTCATGTTTATCGCTAAATTCTTTCCGGAAAATGTTCAAGATGATCTCATACAAGAGATCACTCAACATTTATTCTTTCTTCAAATTAAACAAGCAATTTTAACAATGGGTGAGTACTTAAATATAATAAAAATAGTAACAATGTAATAATAATGCTTGTAAAAATCTTTAGAATATTATTGTCCACCAGAAGCATCTGTTTTGCTTGCAAGTTATTACGTACAAGCAAAATATGGCGATTATGATGATTCATTGTGGAATAAAACTGGTATGTTGTCATCTGAAGATCTCCTTCCCCAAAGAGTCATCGATCAATACTCAATGACACCGCAAATGTGGTTTGAAAGAATCAAAACCTGGTACGCTGATCATAAAGGCATGAGTAGAGATGAAGCCGAAATGGAATATTTAAAGATCGCACAAGATCTTGACATGTTTGGCGTTAATTATTTTCCGATAGCGAATAAGAAACATTCCGATCTTTGGTTAGGCATTACATCACTTGGATTAAATATCTACGAGAGGGAAAATAAGTTGACACCAAAGACAGTTTTTCAATGGAGCGAAATAAAGAATGTTTCGTTTGATGATAAAAAGTTCACAATTAAACCCATCGACAAAGGAAGTCCAAACTTTGTGTTTTTCTCTACAAGACTTCGAATGAATGAACTCATATTGGATCTTTGCATCGGCAATCATGAACTTTTCATGCGTCGTCGTAAGCCTGACACTATGGAAATTCAACAAATGAAAGCACAAGCAAAGGAGGAAAAACAACGACGACAAATTGAAAGAAATAAACTTGCAAGGGAGAAACAGATGAGGGAACAAGCTGAAAGAGATAAAGCAGTGCTTGAAGCACGTTTGCATCAACTCCAGGAAGAGATGAGAAATGCAAATGCTGCATTGGTAAGAAATTAAAATCAATCACAATAACTTACATTTCACTTCTTTTAATTTCTTATTTAGAAACGATCAGAAGAAGCGGCGGAACTTCTTGAACAGAAAAATCATTTGGCAGAAGAAGAAGCGATGTTGTTGAGTCGTAAAGCCATGGAAGTTGAACAAGAAATTCTAAAATTGAAAAACTACGCTCTTAAAACCGAAGAAGAAAAACTTCAGTTTGAAAGAAAGTCAAGAGAAGCTGAAACATTGACAGCTCGATTAGGTAAAATTATAATTTTCTTATCGCACTTTCACTGATTTGAACATTTCCAACAGTCGAAGAATCACAAAAACGCGCTTCAGAAGCCGATCGATTGAAAACTGAACTTATAAATGCGCGGCTTGCAGAACGAGAAGCAAAAACCAAACTTTTCTCGTTTTTGAGCGCAACCATTGCTTCTCCTGAACCCACGCCGGTTACCGTAGCTCATATTGTATCATCACCTGAAAGAGTTTTAACAGCTTCAACAAACTCTCTCAATGAATCAAACGGAGCACAAAACACTGAAGAATGTTATTCGTATGACTTCGTTGAAAACAATGACATTAATGAGATTTCTCTTGAAATCGAAAGAGAACGAACCGAATATTTAGCGAAATTTAAACAAGTTCAATCACAGTTGAAAGATTTACGATCTGAGATTGAAATGTTGAAAATAAGTGAATCAGAATTCGATCGAATCAACAATGAACAACTTAAACTCGGCGAAAACAAATACTCAACATTGAAAAAGGCTTTAAAACAGAAATTCTTTTTCCTCTAACACAATAAAAGTCTATTTATCTTCTTAAATCTTAAACGATTGCTTCGTGACACTTTTTTTTGATTCTCCAAGTAAAACGTTTTATGTGTTGAATTCATGACAAATTATGGTGAAACGAAATGAAAAGAAATTTGTATAAAAATTATTTTCAAGTGTTAAACATTTGTCGTAAGTCGTGACCACTAAATATTTTTAAGAATTATCCAATGTGCCTTAAAACGATCAAGTGAAATGTTTTAACAAAATATCTTCTCACATTTTAATGTAAATTGTCCTAAAATAATATATTGTACTATATTTTGTTGAGTAAAATAACAATAAAAATGACAAATGATTTATTTTTAAAATGAAATATTCTTTTATATATTTTAGAATGTAAGACCGAAGAAACTTCGCAGAAGAGTAGAATTTGTTACTTCTTTTAAACAACATAAACAAAAAACCTTATTGAAAATCACAAGCTTTCATGATCATTAATATATTTAATGAAACTTCGTTCTTGGATAATAATTGACCGTGAAACTTCTACTGAACAAATTTCATTTTATTCCTTTAAAATTTGAGCAGAAATTTTTTTTTCATGATGATACTGTCAAATATCTATTTTTATAAAGAATGTTTAGCCAGAGGTAGATTTTAATCTTTTTTATGAATGCAAATGATATCAGAAAAAAAAATCATGACAATAACATGTACAAGATCATCACGAGATCAAATAATTCATTATTTTTTTCATTCTTTCCTAATTTTTATTACAAAAAGAAGAGAACATAATAATCTGCGTCAAATATTCTAAACTAAGCGTTTTCAACTAGTGAGAGACATAAAGAAATTTGGCAAAAAATATTCGAAGAAAATTTAATAATCGCCATGATTCGACATATTTCACACCGAGCAATTTTTTTTCCTAAATTTCTCAAGTTTATTGAAGAATATCGTGACGCAAGTTTTGTGTATTTAATTTATCAGATATGTTCTCTTTAAGTTTAAAATTAGAGTCAAATATAAATTTACTAATGAAGAAGGAAAACATTTGATTACTTCATTATCAGTCGCTCCAATATTTCTAAAGAAACACTGAATAGTTCTCTTTACTGTTTCTAATTTTATTTAAAATGCGTCTCTTGTTGAAGTCTTTTTCAAGATTATCATTACACTTTTGTTGATTGCGTCATACAATTATATTTTACTTAAGAATACCAAATAAAAAAAGAAAGAAAAGTAATTGCGTCATAGATTTATCGATCTCAGTCCTCAATTTTGTTAAGATCATTTCAACAATAACACTGCGTACATTATAAAAATTATTACGAAGCATGTTCCTGTAACTATCTACTTACCTACCTATATGTTTAAATATAATTGAAGTGTTTCAAACTAATTTAATTCCCACATTTATTTTTCTTGAAACTTTTATTAAGCTTTACATTTCACACGTGGACTAAACAAAGGCATTCACATAAAAAGTGTTTTTAACTGTTTACAGTATAGATAGCATCTGCATCGTCATAGTCAAAGATCATATAGATTCGATTATTTCATTTAAGCTCTACACGTGCTGTAGTTTGACAGCAGAAAAGAAAAGAAGAAGTGAAAAAGCTTCTCATAACAGACTTCGAGGAATGTAAGCTGATACATGTGATGCATGGTCGTAGTTTTTTCATACAAATAACCTTGAGTCGAACAATTAGGCTCTGATACCGCTTAATTTTGACAATTTCAATTAAAAATTCACAATGAAAAGATAATTAGAAATGCTTTAGTTTAAAGAAAAAACTCGCGACGTCTCATGACTTGAATGTAAAGTTAAGTGAAGAAGGAACACCGAAATGTTTAGTTCCATCTTCTTTCATTGTCTTCAAGCTCTAAACGACAACAATTCTTATTTTTTCATCAAATCTTTTGAAGACGCTTTTTAAATAATAATAATCGTTAATACAAAAAGTCGTTGCGATGGTATGCATGTATTTGAACAAGTCTAATTAAAAAATATTTATAATCTTCTATGATCTAATAATCTTGAAAGTGTTCATTTACGAAAACTTTTTCGTTTCTTAGTCTAAAGTGAACCTTCTATTGTGGTTACCATTCAATGAACTGGATGTGAATGAACGTAAATATTCACTTACTGTGAGTCAATAACAATTTGATTCAATAATTCAAGGTATCTATGTTTATTTTGTTAATTGTCTACATAGTCTCATCTTTTCCGACGACGAATAACCTTATTATTTTCTGCACATGTAAACGCTTTAAGAAATCTCGTACAGGAACAATTTCAAATGTTTTTTCATGAGTGTGCATGTATACATATCATTTACTACTTGAATTACTTCTGTTCATAATCCTAAACATAATTTAGAGGCCTATCATATTGAAAACTCTATTAGAGGTCAATTATTTAATTGAAAAGATTGATTAATTAGTAATTGTCATCATGCAATTGTAAGACATCAATAATTCGTAAGATTATTTAAAAGAAGCTTCGCATACAAAAAATATTGAAAATATTCAAACATACAAATTTAAAATATTAACAATAAAAAAACTTTTTGCATTAATACACAAATTTTTATTAACAATATTTGAGAAAAAATATTTTAATACAAATTTAAATTTGCGCATTGGTTTCAAGTGGATAAAAAAGAATTCAACATCTTCAGAACGACAAATACATTTTTTCTCCAACAATGCCGTGAGCACTCTCGTCGAATTATATTTTTTATTTGAACTGCGAACCTCACTCATTCATTCATTCTTTACGCTCTGATCAGATCCTTGTTATTTGATCTTCTTCAGAAGAAATGACGTACGAACTACTATATAGGTTACTTATTTTATGACTCATATTTGAAGTTGTATTATTCATCGATTTCATTTTTTTGTCGATATCGATCGACCATCAAATAAATTTGAACATTTCGATCATGAAAAAGTTATGTTAGTATTTTTCGATATTAACATAATTAATGAAGAAAAAAAGCTTTTCAAGATTGAAATCTTCATATTAATACTTTTGCAATTACTCGATACTTAATTGAAATGATCTTAACGTCATAATATTATTACTTATATTAACCAAAATTTTCAAAAAAAAAGTTCTTAAGTTCAATAAATGAAGTAAAAGAATCCTTAACTAAGCACACAATAAAGCTGATTGATATTTACGCGAAGTATTCGGATGATAAATCGCTCAAGCTTTTGCAAAAGTGTTTGTGCCATGCCGCACCGTCTTATTTCAACGTGAAATAAAATCGCAATATAAACGACCAGCATCCAAAGAGTTGCTTTCAGTATCTTTTATGAAATCGAACTATTCACATCATTAACATGGCATTATTACTGTCAGGATTATATTTTGCTGTGTTTGTTCTCATCATTGGAAAATTTCTTTATGATAGAAGGAATTTAATATTTTTAAATATTCCAAATCCTGCACTATCATCAAATATAGTTTATCCAGTCATAGCATTGGGACTCGTTTCAGCTGAATATCGCTTCAAAAGAATTGGAGAATATTGTTTCACTTATCCCGATTGGTTTAAATTTTGGTTTGGGCCTAAATTTATGGTCTGGATTAACAGCCCAGAAAAAATACAAAAAGTTTTATCGTCACAAAAGTGTTTGGAAAAATGGAATTTCTTCTATGGATTAATGGAACGAGATTACGGATTAATTTCGGGAAGTGTGAAGGAAAAGTGGAGAGATCATCGAAAGTTCTTCAATTTTTCATTCAATTTGAAGATCTTGGAAAGTTTTCTTCCGACGTTCATCGATTATAGTGAAGTGTTGTGTGATAATTTGGAGAAAAAGGTTGAAGATGGAAAAGAATTTGATTTTTTCCTGTACGCGAAGAAAATTTCTTTTGATATTCTTTGTGCAACTTCGCTTGGGACCAACATGAAGGATTACAGCAACAAACCACTTTACGAGAAAGTTTTCCATGCGTATGAAACGTAAGATTTTTAAATTAAATTACTTTAGTATTAAAATTAATTCAAATCCATTTCAACAGAACTGAACTTGCAATGAACGCCAAATTTTCGATTCCATTTTTGTATCCGCAAACGCTCTTCAAGTTCACAAAATTGTATCGTGAAGAGAAAAAAGCTCAGAAAATTCTCAACGAATTCCAAAGAGATATTTTGAATGAACGAAGGAAAATTATTGGAAAATCAAAGCTGAATGCGAATAACAACGATGGAGAAACTGTCGAAAGAAATATTTTGATTGATCACATCATTCTGAATGAAGAAAACTTTACCGAGAAACAAATTCTCGATCACATCTTAACTTTCGTCTCAGGATATGAAACATGGGCTAATGCATTGGCACATGGAATGTTGCTGCTTGCAATGCATCCCGAAGTTCAAGAACAATTGTATCATGAGATTAAAACAAACATAAAGTCACAGGAAGAATTGAAAAATTCTCAGAACGTCAACAATCTTTCATACCTTGACATGGTCTTCAAGGAAATCTTGCGATTGTTGCCAACAGTGCCGATGATTTTACGAGAGACTTTGGAAGATTTTGAAATTGAACCTGGTGTCGTGATTCCCAAGGAAACAAATATATTAATTAATTTCTACTGCCTACATCGCCACAAGCATATTTGGTGAGAAGACGCTGACGAGTTTAAACCAGAAAGATTTCAACCCGAGCTGGTTGCGAAACGACATCAATTTTCGTTCCTTCCATTTTCTTCGGGATCTCGAATTTGCATCGGCTATAAATATTCCATAATTTCACTTAAGATAGCGATAATCCTTTTACTCCAACGATTCAAATTCAACACGTCTATGGCAATGAAAGATATTCGTTTAAGGTCATACATTTCATTAAAACTTTGCACTCCACATTTGTTATCAATTGAGAAAAGAAATTAAAACTTTCGGTTGAGGTTCTTGATGATAATTGTGATAGGCAAATATGTTTAAACATAGATAAAAGTTGTTTTAGATTTTTTAATTATTTTAATGGTCTCACATGTCTTAGAAATAAAATATTAAATGGCTGGCTCCTAAATTGTTTCATGAATTCTCAATTACCTTGAATGAAATTTAAGGTGAGTGAGTCTTGTAAGTTACAAGAAGTTTTAGGGCACAAAGTTACGTTACGATTCATGGTGAACAATAAATCAATAAACAATCTCATATCATTAAAACTTTATTTAATAGACATTCAATTTCTTTTAAAATAAAACATAAATAAAATTGAGTTCATCAATATATTAAAAAAAATTTCATTCAGAATTAGTTTCTATTTTTATTTAAGTTTCATAAAATTTATAGCGGTGTTGGGAAGCATCAAAATATGTTTTTCTATGACAGATTATCTGAGAAACAGAAGATAGAAATTTAATTCAATGTTATTTTATGACGTCATGTTATAAAACAAGAAGAAGTCCAATGATAGGAAGAATTTAAGAACAGCGCTACGTACGTCTTTTGTTCACTGTTCTCTTAAAAAAATTGTAAAATTTCATAATTATCGTCATGTCAATCAATTTATAAATTCCTAAAGCCGATTACCTAATTGAATAATCATCATAGAGCATGTTACTGGCTAAATTTATGTGTAGCTAAATTTTGAAAGTTTACTTCAGTCTCCAATTTTTTTGCAGTTTTTATGTTATTAATGATGCTTTAAATTTCGCACGTGGAATGAACAAAGGCATTTTAAATGGTAAGTGTTTGTAACCGTCTACTGTAGCAAATATCATCTTCATCGTCATAGTCAAAGTTCATATAGTTTCGTTTAAGCTTTGCGCGTGCTGTCAAAATGAAAAAAATAAGTGAAAAAGCTTCTCGTAACGGACTTCGAGGAATGTAAGTAGAGACGTATGATGCATGATCGCAGTTTTTTCATACAATTAACCTTGAGTCAAACAAACATTCAATAAGATTCATCTTCAAAATGTATGCAATCGCAAGTTACGAATGCAAGATTGGAAATGTGTTTTAATAAAATTTTCTTACACATTCAAATCTCAGAAATCTCTATTTACGAAAAAAATCTTTTTAACGACGAAAAATTCAATTGAATTCGTTTGAATATCAAGACATTGAATTTCTTCAAAAACTATACAAAAAAAATCCTCAGATTAGTATTCATAAAGTGAAGTTCTTCTTCAATACTTTGCTAATTGCAAACTCTCATCTCTTGGGATTACGAGTATAAAATTTTATATTAAGTTCGCACATGCCTTCTTACATTGAAGCTTGAAAGATATTTTCTAAGCATTTTTCCTCTTTGAATGGATTGCTTGTTGACAAGTAGATTAATGTTCTGAGAAAATCTTAAAAGTCTTATTCTACATTTTGACAAAAAAAAATTCTTTCAATGATCTCTTTTTATATTTCTGGAATGCCAATGAGAGTCTTCGATTTCGAAATTATAATGTTGAATTTATGTGGTTAAATTTTAGTGATGACATGAATTCAGCTTACTTGATAAGTACTAAGTATGACGGAGATTGAAAAACTTAAACTATGATTTTATTCTTCAAACTGTTCGGATCCTTGTCTTTTGATCTTCTTCAAAAGGTAGATATGACGTACGGATGACTAAGGTTGATTAACTAAAAGTAAATTTTAGTTACATTTCTCTTAAAATCATTCGTATTTGAAATATTTTAATAATAATTATTATTATTAAGTTTCGTTGTTCGTCATAATATTCACACTTAACTAAGCACACAATGAAGCTGATTGATGTGCACAGGAACATTCTGATGACAAATCGCTAAAGCTTTTGTAAAAGTGTTTGTGTTTTGTCGCACGTCTCATTTCAACGAGAAATGGATTTCGAAATAAAATTACAATATAAATGGACAGCATCCCAAGATTCGTTTCAGTATCTTTAAAGCAGTCGCATCATCAACATGGCATTATTACTATCAGGATTATATTTTGCCGTGTTTGTTGTCTTAATTGGAAAATTAATTTATGATAGAAGGAAATTAATCTCTCTAAATATTCCAGCTCCTATAAAGTATAATGTTCTTTATCCAGTTGTTGTACTTGGACTTGCTTCAGCTGAGAAACGTTTCCAAATATTTGCAGAATATTGTTTTAATTATCCCGAGTGGCTGAAATTTTGGTTAGGACCAAAATGTATGATCTGGATTAACAGCCCAGAAAAAATGCAAAAAGTTTTATCATCACAAAAGTGTTTGGAAAAATGGAATTTCTTCTATGGATTAATGGAACGAGATTACGGATTAATTTCGGGAAGTGTGAAGGAAAAGTGGAGAGATCATCGAAAGTTCTTCAACTTTTCATTCAATTTGAAGATTTTGGAAAGTTTTCTTCCGACGTTCATCGATTATAGTGAAGTGCTGTGTGATAATTTGGAGAAAAAGGTCGAAGATGGAAAAGAATTTGATTTTTTCCTGTACGCGAAGAAAATTTCTTTTGATATTCTTTGTGCAACTTCGCTTGGGACCAACATGAAGGATTACAGCAACAAACCACTTTACGAGAAAGTTTTCGATGCGTATGAAACGTAAGATTTTTAAATTTAATTACTTTAATGTTAAAATTAATTCAAATCCATTTCAACAGAACTGAAATCGCAATGAATGCCAAATTTTCGATTCCATTTTTGTATCCGCAAACGCTCTTCAAGTTCACAAAATTGTATCGTGAAGAGAAAAAAGCTCAGAAAATTCTCAACGAATTCCAAAGAGATATTTTGAATGAACGAAGGAAAATTATTGGAAAATCAAAGCTGAATGCGAATAACAACGATGGAGAAACTGTCGAAAGAAATATTTTGATTGATCACATCATTCTGAATGAAGAAAACTTTACCGAGAAACAAATTCTCGATCACATCTTAACTTTCGTCTCAGGATATGAAACATGGGCTAATGCATTGGCACATGGAATGTTGCTGCTTGCAATGCATCCCGAAGTTCAAGAACAATTGTATCATGAGATTAAAACAAACATAAAGTCACAGGAAGAATTGAAAAATTCTCAGAACGTCAACAATCTTTCATACCTTGACATGGTCTTCAAGGAAATCTTGCGATTGTTGCCAACAGTGCCGATGATTTTACGAGAGACTTTGGAAGATTTTGAAATTGAGCCTGGTGTGGTCATTCCCAAGGAAACAAATATATTAATTCACTTTTACTCCCTACATCGCCACAAGCATATTTGGGGAGAAGACGCTGACGAGTTTAAACCAGAAAGATTTCAACCCGAGCTGGTTGCGAAACGACATCAATTTTCGTTCCTTCCATTTTCTTCGGGATCTCGAATTTGCATCGGCTATAAATATTCCATAATTTCACTTAAGATAGCGATAATCCTTTTACTCCAACGATTCAAATTCAACACGTCTATGGCAATGAAAGATATTCGTTTAAGATCATACATTTCATTAAAACTTTGCACTCCACATTTGTTATCAATTGGGAAAAGAAATTAAAACTTTCGGTTGAGGTTCTTGATGATGATTGTGATAGGCAAATATGTTTAAACATCGAAAAAAAAAGTTGTTTTAGATTATTTAATTGTTTTAATGGTCTCACATGTCTTAGAAAAAATAAAGATATTAAATGGCTGGCTCCTAAATTGTTCTTTGAATTCGAACTAATATTATTGATTATTAACGTGAGTGAGTCTTGTAAGTTATAAGAAGTTTTAGGGCACAAAATTGCATTACAATTCATGGTGAACAATAAAACAACAAACAATCTCATTTCAAGTAATTCCATTCATTCAACATAAATCATCGCTTTAAATTGCTTTTAAATGCTTCAAAACTATGAACGGATTTTTTGTTGTCTACGAAAATAAAGAAAGAAACTTACACAAATAATGTTTCAAAAGAAAAATCTTTTATTTTAACTGCCTAGTTTTTCAAGGTTCAAAGGCACTTCAAGATTTGCACGATTGAGTAATGTTTACTTGAAAACCTCATTCACAGTTTATTTGCGTCATCAGAAATGCACATATTTTTGCTTCTAAGTAAAAGTTTTTGAAAAACCACTTGAGAGCTTTTAGGCTTAAGAGCTTAACAAGTAGTTTTATTTACAATAATATTCTCAAAAAAAAACTTTCGTTAAGTGCTGAGGTCATTAAATACATTTAAATATTATTTTAAATATGTACTGTTATTGTTTTCAATTTCGTTAAAGTTGACATGAAACTCAGAACATAATCAAATATTAAATTTTATCATTGAGAAAAGCTTACTTAGACAGCTTTCATGCTGATCTATCGCAGAAGTTTCTATCAAACTATCATCATTATTAGATATTTGATGATCATTGATGACGATCAATCATTGCTTTGTTTCAAATTCAAGAGCATTCCATAATCATTTCAATTACCGATTGCAAAACTTAACCGGTTGAAAGTAAACAAAATTGAAATTTATTAAATTATTATTAAAATATTTCCAATAATATTTAAAGAATGGCAAATCATGGAGTAAACATAGGACCATTTTGGAAAGATGGCCCAAGTGCTGGAAGTTTCTACAATTTCCCAGGAAACTCTACGAATCAATCTGCAAATGATTACGGAAAACAAGCTTCAACGTAAGTCAAAATTAAGCCTTTCTGTTGCTCTTATTCAATTAAATGTCAAAAAAATGGATTAAAAAGAGTAAAGATTTTACAAAAGTGCTATTCAGATTCTTCTTCAGTAATTATTAGGGACTTTTAACATGACTAACCAATAACCTTAAAAGTGTCAAGTCATTACTAATATTTTTAATGATTCGTTCTTTTTTAGAGGTCCAATAACAACTGGAACATCCATTGTTGCTGTAAAATATGACAGAGGTGTGATTATAGCTGGTGACATGCTTGTATCTTACGGAAGTCTCGCTCGTTATCATAATGTCGATCGAGTTTTTCAAATCAACGAAAATATTATTCTTGGCATCACTGGTGACTACGCTGACTTTCAGTTTATAAAGCAAGTCATCGATGAGACAATCCTTGCTGATTTCTCAATGGATGATAAAATTGCAATGAAACCAAAAGATCTCTACACTTGGCTTACAAGAGTCTTATACAATCGTCGTAGTCGCTTCAATCCTTTGTGGCTTGACATGGTTGTTGGTGGAATGCAATATGATGAACCATTCCTTGGTCACATTAACTTCCGTGGACGAGCATACACAAGTGATGTCATTTCAACAGGTTTTGGTACTCATTTGGCACTTCCCATTTTACGTGAACGCTCAGAAAAGGGAACAATGAGTGAAGCAGATGCTCAAGAAGTGGTCAAGAAATCAATGGAAGTTCTTTTCTATCGTGATTGTCGTGGTTATCCGAGATACTCTCAAGCTAACATCAACGATCAGGGATGTACCGTAACTAAACATGATGTCCAACAAAACTGGGATGTTGCTTATCTCATCAAGGGCTATTAGGAGTGATCTTTGTGAAATATACAAAAATAACAATTTTCGGTTTGGAAAATATTTCCTTAAAATTTTCTTTAATAAATATTCAATTTCTTTTAAAATATAACAATTAAAAAATGTTTTTATTCAGAATTAATTTTTTTCTTTTATTTAAGTTTCATAAAATTTATAGCAGTGTTGGGAAGCATCAAAATATGTTTTTCTATGACAGATTACCTGAGGAACAGAAGAAAGAAATTTATTTTTATGATTCTGATGATATTTGAATACGTCATACAAACAAAAGAAGCAGAGATCAACGAAAGGAAGAATTTAAGAACGGCGCTACGTCCGTTTTTTGTTCAATGTTCTCTAAAAAAAATTATGAAATTTCATAAATATCGTCACGTCAATCAATTTATGGATTCTCAAAACCGAATAATTGAATAATTATCATAGAGCATGTTACTGGCTAAATTTATGTGTAGCTAAATCTTTTAAGAAGAATTGAAGAAACTTCTCATAATAGACTGCAAGGAATGATGTGTGCTTGTATTTTTTTTACATTAACCTTGAGTCGGACAAACATTTATTTGGATACTTCTTTTCCTCGTGATGGATTTCGAAAAAAATTACAATATAAATGGACAGCGTCCCAAGATTCGTTTCAGTATCTTTAAAGCAGTCGCATCATCAACATGGCATTATTACTATCAGGATTATATTTTGCCGTGTTTGTTCTCTTCATTGGAAAATTTCTTTATGATAGAAGGAAATTAATCTCTCTAAATATTCCATCTCCTATAACTTATAATGTTCTTTATCCAGTTGTTATACTTGGACTTGCTTCAGCTGAAAGACGTTTCCAAATATTTACAGAATATATTACGGCTTATCCAGAGTGGCTGAAAATGTGGTTAGGACCAAAATTTATGGTCTGGATTAGCAGCCCAGAAAAAATACAAAAAGTTTTATCATCACAAAAGTGTTTGGAAAAATGGAATTTCTTCTATCGATTAATGGAACGAGATTACGGATTAATTTCGGGAAGTGTGAAGGAAAAGTGGAGAGATCATCGAAAGTTCTTCAACTTTTCATTCAATTTGAAGATTTTGGAAAGTTTTCTTCCGACGTTCATCGATTATAGTGAAGTGCTGTGTGATAATTTGGAGAAAAAGGTCGAAGATGGAAAAGAATTTGATTTTTTCCTGTACGCGAAGAAAATTTCTTTTGATATTCTTTGTGCAACTTCGCTTGGGACCAACATGAAGGATTACAGCAACAAACCACTTTACGAGAAAGTTTTCGATGCGTATGAAACGTAAGATTTTTAAATTTAATTACTTTAATGTTAAAATTAATTCAAATCCATTTCAACAGAACTGAAATCGCAATGAATGCCAAATTTTCGATTCCATTTTTGTATCCGCAAACGCTCTTCAAGTTCACAAAATTGTATCGTGAAGAGAAAAAAGCTCAGAAAATTCTCAACGAATTCCAAAGAGATATTTTGAATGAACGAAGGAAAATTATTGGAAAATCAAAGCTGAATGCGAATAACAACGATGGAGAAACTGTCGAAAGAAATATTTTGATTGATCACATCATTCTGAATGAAGAAAACTTTACCGAGAAACAAATTCTCGATCACATCTTGACTTTCGTCTCAGGATATGAAACATGGGCTAATGCGTTGGCACATGGAATGTTGCTGCTTGCAATGCATCCCGAAGTTCAAGAACAATTGTATCATGAGATTAAAACAAACATAAAGTCACAGGAAGAATTGAAAAATTCTCAGAACGTCAACAATCTTTCATACCTTGACATGGTCTTCAAGGAAATCTTGCGATTGTTGCCAACAGTGCCGATGATTTTACGAGAGACTTTGGAAGATTTTGAAATTGAGCCTGGTGTGGTCATTCCCAAGGAAACAAATATATTAATTCACTTTTACTCCCTACATCGCCACAAGCATATTTGGGGAGAAGACGCTGACGAGTTTAAACCAGAAAGATTTCAACCCGAGCTGGTTGCGAAACGACATCAATTTTCGTTCCTTCCATTTTCTTCGGGATCTCGAATTTGCATCGGCTATAAATATTCCATAATTTCACTTAAGATAGCGATAATCCTTTTACTCCAACGATTCAAATTCAACACGTCTATGGCAATGAAAGATATTCGTTTAAGGTCATACATTTCATTAAAACTTTGCACTCCACATTTGTTATCAATTGAGAAAAGAAATTAAAACTTTCGGTTGAGGTTCTTGATGATAATTGTGATAGGCAAATATGTTTAAACATAGATAAAAGTTGTTTTAGATTTTTTAATTATTTTAATGGTCTCACATGTCTTAGAAATAAAATATTAAATGGCTGGCTCCTAAATTGTTTCATGAATTCTCAATTACCTTGAATGAAATTTAAGGTGAGTGAGTCTTGTAAGTTACAAGAAGTTTTAGGGCACAAAGTTACGTTACGATTCATGGTGAACAATAAATCAATAAACAATCTCATATCATTAAAACTTTATTTAATAGACATTCAATTTCTTTTAAAATAAAACATAAATAAAATTGAGTTCATCAATATATTAAAAAAAATTTCATTCAGAATTAGTTTCTATTTTTATTTAAGTTTCATAAAATTTATAGCGGTGTTGGGAAGCATCAAAATATGTTTTTCTATGACAGATTATCTGAGAAACAGAAGATAGAAATTTAATTCAATGTTATTTTATGACGTCATGTTATAAAACAAGAAGAAGTCCAATGATAGGAAGAATTTAAGAACAGCGCTACGTACGTCTTTTGTTCACTGTTCTCTTAAAAAAATTGTAAAATTTCATAATTATCGTCATGTCAATCAATTTATAAATTCCTAAAGCCGATTACCTAATTGAATAATCATCATAGAGCATGTTACTGGCTAAATTTATGTGTAGCTAAATTTTGAAAGTTTACTTCAGTCTCCAATTTTTTTGCAGTTTTTATGTTATTAATGATGCTTTAAATTTCGCACGTGGAATGAACAAAGGCATTTTAAATGGTAAGTGTTTGTAACCGTCTACAGTAGCAAATATCATCTTCATCGTCATAGTCAAAGTTCATATAGTTTCGTTTAAGCTTTGCGCGTGCTGTCAAAATGAAAAAAATAAGTGAAAAAGCTCCTCGTAACGGACTTCGAGGAATGTAAGTAGAGACGTATGATGCATGATCGCAGTTTTTTCATACAATTAACCTTGAGTCAAACAAACATTCAATAAGATTCATCTTCAAAATGTATGCAATCGCAAGTTACGAATGCAAGATTGGAAATGTGTTTTAATAAAATTTTCTTACACATTCAAATCTCAGAAATCTCTATTTACGAAAAAAATCTTTTTAACGACGAAAAATTCAATTGAATTCGTTTGAATATCAAGACATTGAATTTCTTCAAAAACTATACAAAAAAAATCCTCAGATTAGTATTCATAAAGTGAAGTTCTTCTTCAATACTTTGCTAATTGCAAACTCTCATCTCTTGGGATTACGAGTATAAAATTTTATATTAAGTTCGCACATGCCTTCTTACATTGAAGCTTGAAAGATATTTTCTAAGCATTTTTCCTCTTTGAATGGATTGCTTGTTGACAAGTAGATTAATGTTCTGAGAAAATCTTAAAAGTCTTATTCTACATTTTGACAAAAAAAAATTCTTTCAATGATCTCTTTTTATATTTCTGGAATGCCAATGAGAGTCTTCGATTTCGAAATTATAATGTTGAATTTATGTGGTTAAATTTTAGTGATGACATGAATTCAGCTTACTTGATAAGTACTAAGTATGACGGAGATTGAAAAACTTAAACTATGATTTTATTCTTCAAACTGTTCGGATCCTTGTCTTTTGATCTTCTTCAAAAGGTAGATATGACGTACGGATGACTAAGGTTGATTAACTAAAAGTAAATTTTAGTTACATTTCTCTTAAAATCATTCGTATTTGAAATATTTTAATAATAATTATTATTATTAAGTTTCGTTGTTCGTCATAATATTCACACTTAACTAAGCACACAATGAAGCTGATTGATGTCACATCAATGATGTNAGGATTAAGAGCTTAACAAGTAGTTTTATTTACAATAATATTCTCAAAAAAATACTTTCGTTAAGTGCTGAGGTCATTAAATACATTTAAATATTATTTTAAATATGTACTGTTATTGTTTTCAATTTCGTTAAAGTTGACATGAAACTCAGAACATAATCAAATATTAAATTTTATCATTGAGAAAAGCTTACTTAGACAGCTTTCATGCTGATCTATCGCAGAAGTTTCTATCAAACTATCATCATTATTAGATATTTGATGATCATTGATGACGATCAATCATTGCTTTGTTTCAAATTCAAGAGCATTCCATATTCTCGTTTGTTCCGCATAATCATTTCATTTACCGATTGCAAAACTTAACCGGTTGAAAGTAAACAAAATTGAAATTAATTAAATTTAGATATTATTATAAATACTCTCTGTAATACTCAAAAAATGACAAACCATGGAGGTGACATAGAACCACTTTGAACAGAAGGTCCTATTCTCATGCAATAAAAATCAGATGCTGCTAAAGGCCTTTAAATAATGTATACGAAAAATAAATAAAAACAACAATTTTTTATTTTGGAAAACGTTTCCTTGAAATTTTCTTTAATAAATATTCAATTTCTTATACAATAAAATAATTGAAAAACATTTTTCTCTCGTTTGTGCAAGTTCGACTTGCTCAGACTCGACTTATAAATTTCATTCAAGTGTAATTAAGGCAGTGCCTCAAACTTTTTCGTGTCGCGGTAAATTGAGCGACTGATATAGGTAATGTGGAAAGACTACAAGTTTTGGCCTATTATTAATAAGTATTGCAAATGATGAAAAATATTTTCATATTGCTTGCGACACGAAGTTTGAGGGCCACTGAGCTAAGAAATGTTACTTTTATAAAGTTTTTAAGAGAAATTCTTGTCATTCCTCATCGAGGACTAAGCTAAAAATATTTAATAGTTTTCAAAAAGATTAGTCAAAAGAACTTGGTTCTGGTGTACTTTTTTTCCTTAAAAACTTATCACAAGGAAAGTGGAGAAGGATTTTCTTGATATGAAATTCTGTCAGTGCGAAATTTAATTTCTAATTATAAATTCTGAATTGAAACTTTGACAAGACTTTGTGATGATTCACATAGGACGGTCAAGTCAAATTGTTCACTTCATAAATTGTCGATGCGCTAAAATGTGATTTGCGATTCCTTTAAAAGTTCTTGGACTACTGCAATCAATGCTTTCCATCGATGACATTCGTCGAATCTCATTTGCTGAGAATCTTTCAATTATTGCTTTAACAATGTTCGAGGGAACATGTGAGTCACCTAAAAAAGAAATCAAATAAAGAAATATTATTCTGTTGAAATTAAAAGCAAACAGATAAGAATACGCCATCAAAAGCAAAAATAAAAAATGATGATGAATTGAATTTTGTTTCATTTCTACAATTTAAAAAATAAAATTTACCAAATCCATTCCATCATCAAACAAATAAATTCAAAATAAAGTCAATTAATCAGCAACCACAATTATGCATTCAATTACATTCAAAGAAAAACAAAATAATCAGCAAAAAAGACAAAAATCAAATGTTGAATTATTTCAAACTACGATAACTTCTTACGGGTTTGAGTACTTTTTGTGAACTTTCTTGTTATTATTACTAAGAGAACATGATGATCTAGAAGACGCCACATGAGGATGAAACCTCCGTAATATTTCCAAATTATTGTAATCTCAAGAAATTTATTTTAAATCATTTGATTGAAAGAGAATTAAATTTAAAATAATTTATCGGATATTTACCTAATAATCCTCGATATCCCAGAACTGAATGTTCATGAATATGATTCGACAAATGTTGATTACGTAGAAATGTGTCCGTGTCAACACCCCGAACTTGAGATGGTTTAAGAAATCTGAAAAATAAATGAGTTGAAAATTAATCTCACAATAATCTCAAAAGTTTTCTCGTTTTTCTAACCTTTTTGGAATCTTTGACAAAACGTCATCATTGCCATGTACTGGTCCGAATCCTAAATTTACTAAAATTGCTTCCGCATCAGGTCTTCGAGCTTCAAGTAACGACTCGACACTTGAGCAATGACTCGAATCAGACTTTTTGTAAAAACAGAAAATTAATATAAGATAATAAACTTTATTCTGTTGTAACAAACCTGAAACGATGAATCTCTAAGGAGTGGATTTTTGTGCTGAACTTGAGGGCTTTGATGACCTTCAGATACGGTGTGCTCTCGCATTGGCCTTGCTTGAAGCAGATTAGCTCGCACAGGAGCTATTTGACTATTACTCAAACTATTTGTTGTGTTATTACTAATAATACTCGGGCTCGTGTTAAGCGATGGAATTGTAATTGAAATGTCTTCATCGGCATCATAAATTAAATTTTCCGATGATGCTTGTGCTGGTGGCAATTCATTCTCATTTGCTACACTAAAACTTCGTCCTATTTCAACTAAACGTCGATTACGTGATGACAATGGGCTGGGATTCTCACTGGAACTTCTTCCAAGAACACCAATTCGAGTTCGCGGCGCTGACAAATTATCTACATTTGAAACAATTTCTTCATTTTTCGAAGAATCTTCTTCATTGTCATCTTTTATGTTTGCTACCGCTTCATTGGTTAAGTTTTCGTCATTTTTCTGCTCCATCGGTGGATCACTTGAAGATTCATTTACTAATTTTTGTGTGGTTTTTGCTATAAGATTCTTAAGACCAATCTTTTTACTCTTTAACTTCTCATTTACATTCAATTTATTGCATAAATCATTGAGCCTCTCTTTAATGTTTTCAGTTGTGCCGCTTGTTGATGGTTGGTTAGTTTTAAGTTCGCTACTGCTGCTATCACAAGTTTCTTCTTCGATTGTTTCAAACGCTTTTACATTACTTGAGTTGTCACTTTCATCAACAGCTATTGAATCAACCCATTTTTGTATTGTTGCTGGTGACTTCTTACGCATCTCATTGACAAAGTCACTAACCCAACTGCTAACACGTTTTGAAACTAAACAAATAAAAATTGATTTTAATAAAAATATTTCAGCGAAATTTTCGAATGATATCATTGAATGTTGATCACATGCGACTGTTGACCAACTGAAAGAGGCGACGATAAATATTCAATATTTGTGCAAAAAAGATTAATAAAAAAAGAAGCAAATGAGTCGGCAAAAAATAAACTTCTTTCTATTTTTTTAATATTTCTTTTGTGCTAATGAGGTGTAGAGCGAAAAGAACATAAATAGTTACAAGGAGAGTAGCCACAACTCTAAATATAGAATAGCAGCAATTGTGATAAAAGCATCGCCAGATGTTTTCAATTGATGACTTAACATTGACGTTAGTTTAATTTGAAAAACAACAGAACTTTTCTACTCTGAATCTTTTAAATGTTATGACAACAAGATAGATAAATAAACAATCAAATTGCTTTTTAACAAAACGAGAAATGTTGAATAAATGGAAAAATCAATGTCTGTAGAAATGTTGTAAGGAAACCATAAAATAAAAGTTTAGATAAAAAATTTCCTTTGATTGTGGTGCAGTGTGAAAGCACGTGTAGGAAAATGATTTTATATTTGATCAATCGGAATTACTTATAAGCTGATTAAGTCGTGTTTTATCAGTTTATATTAATAAACTTCACGTTAAACTCGATACAATTAAGTCAACATTAATGTCGTGATAACAGAGCTTAGACTCAACTTGCTGTTTAATTATCAATGTCGTTTTACTGTCTTATCTGTCACAAAACATATTCAATGAATGCTGCATGAACAACCATGTCAATAATGACACACTTGGCTGTTGCTATTCACAAATACACGCGTCTGTCAATTAAACTTTGAAACTTCTTTATCAATTCAGGATTTTTTTTCTTTCTCTCTTAATCCCATTCGCAACACTCGTGATCATCTTGAATCAAATAAATTCTTAAACTTGAACTCACAATTTCTTTTTTATATTTTTTTTTAATGTTTTGCAATTAAAATAAAAAACAACGAAAAATAAATACTCGTTCGTCTGTTTGTTAAAATTGCCAGGCTTTTCGATGTTCCTCAACTGAGTATACAAAAGCGAATGAGAATTGATGGAAAATGTGAGAAGAAAAATATTTACTATCAGTGATCAACGCAAGAGAAGTTGTTTAAAATAACATATATATGCAAGTCATGTCACTATGCTTCGCAATCATATTGAAGCTTTTGCAAACTTCGAGAGACTGAACTTGTAAATGAACCCTCAAAACATGTAACAACTGTGAGAATTACTATTTCTTCTCTCGTTCTTTTTCTCGTGTTATTGTTAAAATTATTTTCCTTGAATTTCAACGTTACATAAACTCAGATAGTTAATTAATAATTTTTATCACTCATAACATTTGATTTTATTTTCTTCACACGGAACCGGATCTTTAAGATTAAGTTGTTTCATAATATTTTATAGTATTGGCTTGTTTATGTGTGTATTTAATTAAATTAAAATATTTTGAAGATAAATTGTGATTTAGAATATTGAGAGACATAGAAGAGTATCTAAGTTATGCATTTACGAGTGAAATTGTTTGCTCAAAAGGGTGCAACAATCTACAGGTCTACGACACCTACCACCAGGAATCTTACCATCCTGATCATCGGCATCATCATCTTCTGTTGTTGTTTTCATTTGTTGAGCTTCTTTGTTATTTTAACTATAAAATTTCCCAACGAGGTGATTGAAAAAGCGATTAAATCAAAGTTAATTGAAAAATCACATGATCAACAGTTGATAATTTATTGTCGCTCAAAAGTCACACACAAATACTCAATGAAAAGAATCACAACTCAGAAATCTATATCACAATAAGCAGAAACAACGCGTAGATCAATTTAGTTAATTGTTGAACATAAAAAATACATTTTTCGACAAATTGAATCAAATAGGGTCGTTCTGATAAATTATTTTGTATCATACTTTTCAATTTTAAACACATTTCCTTCTTCTTTATTGATTCGTGAAGTGGCAAAACAGAAGAAGAAGAAAGAAACTTGATTTGACCTCTATATAATTTCATTAGGAAAAGATTTTACCTGTTTTAACTCTTTTGTGACGTTTAATAATTGATTGAGAAAGTTCACAACAAAAAGGTCACTAAGTACGGAATGTTAAGTAACAGATTAAGTAAAAAGTTAATCAAATAACAACTAAGTTTATCACTACATTAACAAAATTAAAATGAAAAATAGTTTCATCACAATAAGCGTAATGAAAACAACTGAAAATCCAAAGGGAATCATGTGCGAATTATGGAACTTTTTTCCGCGGAAATGAGCTTTCAACCGATTGAATTTGAATTTCATGAGCTTTTTTTAGCAGTTGAGCTTTCAAAAAGCTTTATTAAATATTCTTTAGCAGCACGAAAATAAATGATAAATTGAAAAACCAATCTTCATAGCTATGAATTTAAGAACTTTTATTTCAGTTTTGATAGTATACAATTTTCAATTAGCTCCAAATTTCAAGAATTTCATTTTATTTTACAATTTTTTTCGTCGATTCCAACACTATGCCCAAAAGAAGAAGATTTATGCTTTTTTAATTTGAGTTTTGTCCATTTTAATTAAGCCAAAAAAATGTTTTCTGAAAGCTTGAAGTTTCCCTTTTTTTCTATTGAAGTGCTTTAAAAAATTGTTAAATCAAAATTCTACACTGAATTAATTATCACAGGCGATTGATATTGTTAAATGAATCTTGGATGGAACTGTAAATTATTCACGCAGAAGCAATATTGTTCATTGTCGGATTAACTATTCTTGAAATTTCCTTCCAGAGTGAGCTAAATTATTTTTCACAAATTATTATTAACATTATTTTGCTTCAAGTTTCTTAATTTCTTTTTTATTTACTTTCCCGTATACATGACCTCTTAAATTTGGTTTAATATTGATTTCTTACTTGAGCAAAGGAAAATCAGTTATCTAATATTTTCTTTTGAAACAATCAGGATCTTTTGTAATTAAATGTTCATGATGTCAATAAATTTTCTTAGGAACTTATCTACTTAAATATTTCATATTGTAATGAAATTAAATTTTAAAATGTTTGTGTCTAGGTAGTTTGTTTGCTCAAGAACTTTAATTTCTTAAACTAAATAAGATATTTACTTACGAGATGTTATTCACAAACGTTCCTTTACTTCATTTCTAAATGTAATAAGTTCATCAAACAATATACCAAAGCATATGATGATATCTAAATAAATTTGATTTATTAAAAGAGCTTAAAATCAAAAAATTAGTACGATTATTGAGGTAATGAATTTCTCAGTTATTTACGTATACGTTTTCTTTGTTTCTTTTATGTATCAGTATACTTTTCATATTGGTTTGACTTGTATTCATAAATTAATTTTCTTTTCAAGCTTTTCTTTCATTCCATTGATTCATGTTGAAGCAAAGAATTGAAAGATCATTCTCGATCAACTTAACGTTCTACTTAGCATTTTTTTTACGTATATCAGTTTCGATTTTTCGTATTGAAAAAGTTTCTTTTAAGGATTTTCATTTTCATTTTTTACAACAAATGTTTTTTTTTTCATTTCTATAAGTTTTAGTAAAATATCTTAAATGTTTTCTATCATTGCAGATTTTTTCATCATCATCATTTTTCTGTCATTAAATTTAATTGTTTATAAAGCATTTAGAAATCATTGAATTTTATTATGGCACATTAAAGAGAACAATTGAGATTTTTCATCATGTCATAAAACTTCAAAAATATTTATTTTTAGTAGCGGATTTAAATGTTGTTGACTTCGGGGGTGGAGGAGAAAAAGGATTATTGGGATAATTTTTAATTCAACTATAATTTTGCTTTCTGTTGAATCACATCTTAAACCTAAATTTAATTTTTAAATTGTAGCATTTTTACGTATATTTGTTACAAGTTTACCATCAATCGATGGATCAGTTTATCGAGACGATGTGTCGTATACCAAAAAAATTGTTGATTCTTTATTTAATTTCATGGATATTTAAATATTTTCTTTCTTTAAAACATAAATTGAATGAAAAGAAGAAGAAATGAAGTTCTTTCTGGAAGCATACTGTTGTTTAAATTGCATTAAAGTAACATTTAAATTCTAGTCAAAATAGTATACAAGTTTATCATCTTTCTTCTTGAGTTTTCCTTTATTTTGGTGGATGTTTTAATGTTGTTGATTAATCAGCAAACCCTCATCGTTACTTTCATCAGAACTGTAGAATTGTTGTTGCAACTTATGTTGTGTCACAATCGCTAAAAGCCTCTCCGAATCCATTCGATTAATATTAGCGCTGATATTCTCGATGTTTGCCTCAATGGGAAGTTGATTCGAGTTTTGTGAGTTTGCCAACTGTTCAGTCCAAAATCGTTTCGCTATCGTAATCTGATCGGATTGCTGCTGTTCTGGTGATTTTTTATTAGCTAAATTAAAGTTTTAACAAAAAATCTAAGAAGTGAAAATGCAAAACGTAAAACTTACATGAACTATCGGAAGCATGCTCAAGCATTGGAGTTAAAATTCTTCTTCGAGCGTTGATGAACCAGTTGTTGACTTGGAGTAGGGTGAGATTGGTTTGTGCAGCAATGGCTCGCTTTTCATCTTCTGTTGGGTAAGGATGCTATAAAGCATACGAGAATCATAAATCAATTCGAAATTCAATAAAATGTTGATTGCATTTCTCACCACCAAATGTTGAAATAGCCAAGCTCGCATGACGCTCGTTGCATGTTTTGGTAAAATTCCACGTTTTTGTCGTTTCGATCCCGAATTCAGCGAATAGTTAGAACCAATATCATCGGCATTTGATTCAAGCTCTGAATCGATTTCATCATCTGAATCACCTCCACAGGACGGTGACAATTGAGCTGAGTAATGATCAAGATTCAATGGTGGACATCCGATTTGACTGAGTGGTGTCGAACCAAGAATTTGATGTGGATGTGTTGCTGGAATTCCACCACTGGTAATCGTTGTATTTGCTCCACCACCAACAGCTAGAATTGGAATGTTTATCTCCGTATTTGACATGTTCAAAGATCCATCCATTCCATTTGTAGAATTTAAGTGAGTTGCAAGTGAAGTTCGTGAATTAATAAATCCACCATGATTACTGCTGTTATTATTCGAGTAATCATCAGTCGTATTAGATAAAAAATCATTGTTACTGTTGCTATTGCCAAAAAAAGTCGGTTGATTCGAAAGTGCTTCCTATTAGAAATGAAATTAAATTTATGAAACAAATTCAAAGATTTTTGAGTTACCTGATCACCTGGACTGTTAACCGGACTATTAGAGTTTGACATGTTACTATTGCTTATATGCTCCATAGCATAATCAGATCGAAGTAAGTTCTCCGATTGCATCTTACCCCGTAAGCATGCAATGTATCTGGTGCAGAAGTCGCGACAAAGTTCTTGAACCTTCTCTAGTTCCAACAAATGAATACGAAGAACTTGAAGTGCTTTTATCATCAGACCATCAAGTTCAGCATTATTAGTCAGAAGTGGACGCTTCTCTTTCTCTATTAACTGTACAAATGCCTGAAAAATTAAGTCACAAAATCAATTAAAATCTGTCAATTTTCCAGCTTTCTGTAGCTTACTTGAATATCCCTAGAAAAACTATCATTTTCATTGTTATTTGTTGACGCATTTGGACTCGATGTTGATGATGAATTTGACGAGTTGGATGGAATGTAGCCTTGTGTTGCTTGTTCACATTTCTCTAACAATAACGCAAGTAGTGAGAAGAGTGGATGTCTGAAATAAACATATATTTAATTAAAATAAATATCAGAGACTGAACTTTAAATCGATGTGCGTTGAACTTTGAATATTGATATTCTTGATATTTAAATTCAGAGAAAAGATTCTTGCATTCTTCTTCTGTTTCTTGTCATGAACAAGAATCATTGCTTGAAATTCTGTAAGCTCGCAACATGCATTTCATTCTCAACTTTATTGATGAAATTTCCATTCAATTGCCCAAGAGAATGAACTGGAAGGAATAAAAATATCTGATTCCCCAAAAATAAACAAACATGAAACTGCATAAATGCATATCATCGCTTTCTTGATAATATTCATCGAATAAATATTTCACTCATATCGTGAAGTTTTTTTTTCTGTGTTTCAGTAGCAAAGGAAAGGAAAACGAAATGTTTATTTAATCGCTTGAGAGAGTGGTGAAAAGAAGAACATCATTCGAAGAAGTGAACGAACATTGCTTAGTTATGATGAGTAAAGAGTTGAAGCTTAAACATTTTACAATTGCTCACATCCGAGAATGTTTTATTTTTCTTCCTTTTCCTACCTTCTTCGACAAATAAGAAGTAAAGATGAGTCTCTGACCTCATTTGAATGTTAAATGTAAATTTATTCTTTAATGTAATTCACATCGAAGAAACTAAGCGACGAAGGAATGGTGCTCCATGAAAAATGTACACGAATTTATTTATTTAAAAGTTTTTCATTCAATTTTAAATGTAAAATGTGCATGAAAAACTCAACAGTCATGTTTTTTAGAAAAAAAAAACGCTTCAAGACATCAACGAAGTTTCAGGAAGATATTAGAGAGTAATTTGCAATCTACATTGATCTGTTCTCATCTCTGATACAATTTTCCTCATCATGTGGAAAAATTCATGGCTCTTCAAAAACTCTTTCATGGAAAGATGGTGAAAAGTTAATGAGATTTTTCTTCCTTTCAGGCGTTCTCTCAAAATCGGTAATTTCTTCCAGCTTATAGCTTCACAAAAGCGACAAAACTATACGAAGGAAAGCTAAAAAAAGTATGTTTGTCTTGGGTCGGAGAGTTGTGCAAATGATATGCGGGAGAGGGTGAAAGGGCTACTCTTTTTCTATTTATTTTTATTAGTTTTATCGTCCACTTACTGTGATAGAATTTCAGAATAAAACAAAAAAAAAGTGTTTCAGCTGAACGGATAGAAAGAAAGAAAAAGGAAAGTCATGAATGAAAATCGAAGTTTCTATCCGTGCAGCAACATCAGATCAAAAATATGTATGTAGCCATCAAAAAACATTCTCTAATCTACTCACTTGTATACTGCACGTTTGTCTGCCTCAAACTGTGCTTGATCGATATCATTTGCATTTGATGTCGATGTGTTTGTGTTTGATGTAATATCGTTTCCTTTCTCATTCCCCGTGGGTGATGTTTCCGATGATGATGATGCGGTTACTGATGTTATTCTATTTTCTTGCATTTTCCTACTATTTTCTTCTTCTTCTTCTATGTTTTTTTTTGGTGAATTTTACACAAGATGAAGATTGTTTTTCCGAATGATGGTAAGGGTGGCAGTAATAGTGGTGGTTGGGGAATATCAAGGGATGAAGCGATAGAAAATTAAGAAGGAAGAGAAGAAATAACAATAAAACTTTATGAAAAGTTCGTATACAAATAACCTTGCACTTACTTGATGCCTTTTGCTTTTGCTTTTGTGGACGATAGATAATGTAAAGAGTGTCAGTAGAAACGCAGTAGAGATTCTTTGAGTGTGGGTGGGTAACTTAAGAAAAGTTTTTTGAGAAGACGATGGAAGAAAAAGAAGACAAAAACTTTTCACTCGAAGACAGTTTTCAAATTTTGATAAAACGATGCTCTCGTCTCCATTATTCAAAGATGTAGTTGAACTATGACAATTCTCTCTGTCTGTCGTTGTTCGGGGTAGATTTTCACAAAGAACAGCGCAAGTTGAACGAAGAAAAAAGAAACTTCTCGCTTCAAAAGTTTTTTATTATTTTGTTTGTGACGATTTAAACTTTTATTGTGCTTTTCTTTTTTCTTTTGTTAGTCGATGAAATTTTTAGGATTTTCTCACTTTTTTCCTTTCTTCTTGTTTGCTGTAATTGTTTGTCAATGTTTGATGAATGTTTTTATCTGCAATTAAAGAGACGAAGGCAAGAATGTCAGTTATGATAAGTAACATTATAAATTTGAATAAAATTTACTAATTTATATGAAAATCAAGTCAAACATTGAACTTTGACTCTACACATTTAAAATAAAACATATTTTCAAGAACTCATTTCAATTTTCAACTTGAGTTTTACAATGCATTTAAGAAGGAGACAAAAACGATTGTTTCAATTTGACAATGCAAATATTTTTCATGTCGTTTTCCTTATTCACCTCCTTTTGTTAAAATTTAAAGATAAGAAAAACTCGAAGAAAGTTATGAAAAGAAATGAATCTTATTGTTCTCCTCATGAATTGCACGAAGAGTTTAAGTTTCTTCATACATAAAGAGCTGTGTGTGTGTGTGTTTGTGTAATATTTGCTGCATTCAAATGACTGACATTCATGAGTCTTTTGAGGATTTCTTTATCTCGTCATTATCAAATATTGCATGAATTTTTCAAATCAACATCTTCAAGAACTTCATAGCGATGAAATTTTCTAATTTACAGAAAAAGAAAAATATTTAATAATAATTTATGAAAAAAGTTTTTTTTGTGAGAAAAGCCATTAAAAGTCTTTTATTGGATTATCTTAATTTCAACACTGACTGTGAACAAGATTCACTTTCATAAACGAAACTCACAACTATTTCGAAATAATTTTTAATTCTTAAACTTTTTAGTGTGGCTTAAAGTTATGAATTATTTTCACAACTCAAAGCTTTATAGTTGTTAATTTGAATGTAGATGGGGTGTAAAGAATAAATAATTTAATTATAAAATTTATCTCTTACTGCCTTCTTTTCCGTCTTTTTCATATCCCAAGCCTCCATTACACTTCTTTCTCTCCAACACCTCATTCGCAAGAGTAAGAAGAATGAAACACATTAACGTGTTAATTTTTCGCCTCCGACTTTATTAGCATTTTAACATTTTGAAACTCTCGAAAAATAAGGCAATTGAGCATCGCGAAAAAAAATAAAAACAAGAAGAAGAAGGAAATATAATAAAATAATAATTGTCTGTTTACGCTTCTCTGTTGATATTCGACGACATGAATTGAAAACTCGAAAACAGAGCAAAATGAATAATTAAGAAATGAGTTTGAAACCCTTTCTTTAAACATTCATTTCCTAAGAATGAATGTTTGATTATATTGAATGACATTCTGTCGCATTTCTTGTTGAAGATTTCAACCAAAGACGGAGGAAAATTCAGACGATGTTGATGTCTGCTCTCCCACGGGAATCGCTTTTTTGTTGGAAGCAATTTTAAAGGTTTGTGCTTTATTTTTAATTTAAAAGAAATGTTTAGTAAATTACACAAGAACGAGAAGAGAATCTTCAGTTGTGTATCAATTCCATTTTATGGAGTTAATTATATTCTAGAGGTTTCGTAAATGCTCCATTTTATATACTGTACATAAGGTGCTGTTAAATTTAATGTTTAAACGCTTTCGAAAACCCAACATTAAACAATTCATCACGGGATGAAAAAGGACTAAAAGCTTTTTAAGAGTTGAAAGGATGATAAGTTAATTTCGAAGTTACCTTATTTTCCACAAAAAATATTCTCAAGTTATGTCACAATCAATGTCGAATTAAAACTACATAAACGCTTCAAACAGAGACATCTAATCATTTGTTGTGACATTTAAATTATTTAGACAAAACCAACATTATTCAATTACATCGAAATATCGGATTTCGTTTTCAAATATTTTCCAGCCGAGAATTCAAAGTGGAAGCAAATCACGAGAGTCTACTGAAAATGGGTCGGTGATGTTTTAATTGAAATTTTGCTTAAAATGCAAGCATTCCGATGGATCTTCTTTGACTTGTCCACATGATGTATATCGAGTTGTTTGATGTTTTAAACTTCAATCGTGTTTGATATACAATACAGACGGTATTGAGTTGGCCAAAACGAATCAATAGTAGTCCGACAACAACTTCAAGGGCTGGCATCGAATATCTTTTTGCACAATGTTTTATCTCATTGATTTTTTGTTAAATAAAACGTCAGACCTTTTATAAACCTTTGGCTATGGAGCAAGCCTCAAAGTCTCGCACTCGTCTCATTTGTTAAATTTTTTAATTCCGATGGGCGTTTGAGTGCTTTTGCTTTTTATTTTACTTTGTCTTTTTTTTCTTCATCTCGAATCGCTTCGCAGAATCTTCGGAAACTTCAATTTCGTTGTTTATTAGCGACGAGACAATTTAAAACCTTCATCAGACTTTTAATCATAATTGTTTCATGGCAAGTAGCGCATCTAACGACATTCGTTTGCTTTTATTTAAATGTAAATTTTCAGATGAATTTAAATAGAATTTTAAATCATCTTAAAACAGGGAATGGAAGTAAAGTAAACAGCGAAATGCATACGAGAAACGAATTTTATTTTTAGTCATGGAAACTTTTTTTTTTCGACTCTCGTAGTGTAAAGAATTAAAACTTGATGAATTATTTACTTCATGTGAGTCGTGTCTGTTCGGGGAGTATTCAATGGTTCAGTCAATTCTCTTTCTACACTTTTTGCAGAGCAAGAAAGTTGAAATTTTAATCAGATGACGCTTAAAGATTAGAATAAAGAAAGGAAAATCTCATGAAATGTTAAAAATTCAATTACTTCCTACATTTCATAATGCGAGTGTAATTCCAAGGGTAAACAGTGGTTTTGTAGAATTTAAGCATTTATCAGGTTGGAAAGAATTGTAATTGAATTTATGAGTACATTTTTCACTCATCTCACACCTGATAAGCGAAGATTTCTTTAAAATTTCTCTCCTTTGTTTACTATTTTCAAGATACAAATTCGTTCGTTTATTTAGAGCTGGTAGCTTATCACGCAATGTTCTCATTCTGTATCCACATAATACAAATGGTAGCATTAATAACTTTTATCTTATCGCGCTCAATTGTTTAGCCCTTGAGACTTAAAATTACTTGAAATGCTGTTCAACGTTGCTTTACTGTTTTATGGCAAACAATTAGATTTAATTATTAGAAGTTATTAAACGCTACCTGATTAAATTCAATCTTCAATGAAGTCTTTGATAATGTTTTACAGATGATTTATTTAAACGAGCGACAATTATTCTCTCGAAAGCTCTCTAAACGATGAAAGTAAAAGTCTAAAATACTTCAAATGTTTTTTTAACGAGATTTGTCAGTTCACGGGATTATCAAAATAAATTTTCATGACGATTTTATTAATGGTTCATGTAAATTTAGTAAAAATTCGCGTTAAACGTTGTCATAACATTTTGTGAATGTTTTTATTATTTAAATGAATTAAATGCTTAATAATCAAGGTCTGATAAGCATCAATATTTGTGACAGTTTAGTTTAGAATGTTTACATTTTAATGTCACAATGTTATCAACTGTCGAATGACCTCATAATCGATTAGATTCTTACTCATTTCTTCTGTTTTAAACATGACAAAAGAATAATATTCCATAATGTCTGAGACAATTCATCTAAATCTTCAATGTTGCACAAAATAAATGCTTAACATCAACTTATATTTATGTAGTACAATTGCAATTGATGTCACAAGATTGAAGGAAACTCCGACAATAATGATGACTTCAATGTGACTGAATTCAAGCACGAACGATGTCTCTTTATCGATGTTCGTCTATACATGAAAAAAGAAGACACAAAAAACCAGTAGCAGAAGTTTGAAATACTTATTACGAGTCATAAATATGCAATACAGCAACCGCAAGAATAAGCAGCCATCGTTTTCGAAACAAAAATCACATTTCACACCAAAAAAAGAAACAAACGAGTGAGAGAGGGAGAGAAAGAGACCCGCTATTGATGTTATTGTTGTTGCGGCTGCTTCTTCATTCCTCCCTCACCCAAATCATATCGTTATGCGCGTCGAGTCTGGATAATCCTCAACTTTCCACCACCACACAACCCCTCAGACAAAAAATGCAAAAATTTTTGTAATAATATCATTACATTTTTCTTGTCATGTATCGCTTTTATTATTGTTTGTTGTATATTTTATTACCCGAACAACAACTGAACGAACGAAAAGCATTCAGCTCTAAATCCATTCTTGTCGTTGCTTCTTTTTCTTTCACTTTTTTTTTTGATTTTCATATATTTATCGTAGTTATTGTTTGGTGTGTGTATGTTGTATTCGACTTCTTTTTCTTCCTTGTTGAAAACTCACAACGCGTCTCAGTTAAAAGGAAATTCGAAGGCATTGATTCATAAACAGACTGCTGGCAGTCTTCGAGAATCGAGAATGAAAAACGAAGAGAAACACCACAGCAGAGCAGAGAATTGTGTAACGATTTGAAATGGAACTTTCTTCTTCTTCTTTTTCATTATCCGTTCAAAACGGAATATGACAGTCGACATTCCTACATTCGATGATGAATAATTTAAGAGTAAAAGTTTCACATTTCGTGAGTTCTAAAAGAATTGTCACTGTAAAAGTATTTTATGTATCATGTGTATTCCAAAGTCATACATCCACAGTTGGAGAGGAATAATAATAAAAAAAGTAAATAAATAAATATAAAAAAAACAACACAGCAAATAAATGAATAAAAACATATCTTTTGAATTTATTTACCGTGGTGGATTTGATACTTTTCTTACGTAGCAAGTACTTTATCTACTCTTTGTCTCGTCCTAAACCTTCCAATATGATTCCTTCTTTCTCTCATTTATTCATATTTTTGATTCGTAAAGGTTGACAATAAAAGAAACTCAATCATTGTTACTCTACTTGAGAAATATTCCCACAACATTTATGCCAAAGCATAACTTGAACATATATTTTGGATTTGGTGGGATTAGTGATGCTGTTGGTGATGGTCGGAAACGAGTAAAGCTAGAAATGCTTTTGCTTAGAGATAGTTACTTATGACGAGTGTTGTATTTAAGAACGATTTCACGATTACCATTAATTCATTCCGAACTCATAAACATTGTACAAGTGACTCTATTGACTGCTTATAGCACATGGCTCCAAGCGTAAACTGCTGTGAAGCAAAGAACAAGACGATCTAACTTTTTGTAGTTAAACATTAAATCAAAAAGTTCAGCAGTGATTCTCGACTTTTCCTCATCGCTTCTTCGTTTCAAGTGTATTTTGACTCGACTTTCCTTTTTCTCATATCGCCAAAGCGTGTTTTATTTTTCTTTCTCTCGCAGCCTTTTTTTTTCTTCAATGTTCTGTGTAAAAATCATATTAAAACCACATGCTACATGTTTGTGGATTCTTCTGCTGCTCTTTTTTTTCTTCCTGCGAGAACGACGATTTTTTTTTCATTTGCTTTTGGTTCTGTGTCGCATTTCACTACGGCGGTTGTGAATAAAAAGAAAATGTCACATTTGTATCAATGCGGAATCAGAAGCGTTTAATGAAAAAAAGAAGCACACAAAGTTTCGAGTCATGTTTGGAATTGAATTCTTTAAATTTTCTCATGTTGCCAAATACTTTCCTTACATTACATTCTTAATAATGAAAGTTCCACTCAAGATCATCTTAAATTCTCAAAAGCATTCCAAAAACTTTAAATGTCGAATTTTTAAAGAAATATTTCTCGTCAGACACACTTCAGCCAAAAACTCGTCTGCATTTATAGTCTTCTGTTGTAAAATTTTCCCCGACGACTACTAAATATTCTCACATCATTCATTCATGTACACGTCTTGCACACTATAAAGCTGACAAGGCGACAAAAATAAACTATCACGTCATAAGACAAATGTTACTTTTACAAATTTGCATTCTCAACATTTTCAACAACAAGAATTTTCCAATTCTAACTTCATGAAATAATATTTAAGAAAAAAAACAAGAAATAAAAATAATTAAACCACCCCCGACACATAAATATCTCTTTTTTTTCTTCTCTTTAAAACATTATTTGATATCATTTGATGAAAAATAATCCAACATACATACAGCAAAGTCATCACTCCAACAGTCTGCAAAATATTATTTCTTCCATTCATTCTTTTTATTTTGGAAGATATTTCTAAGCTCACAATTCGAACAAGCGAAAAAAAAAAATGTAAAAAGCGAGATGCCTTGGATGAGAAAGAGAACCGAAACTAAAGTAAACTCACTGGGATATAACAGAAGAAAATTGCAATAAAATCCAAATGTTACCTTAATATTTCTCCATGTTATCCATGCAACACACTCTTTCATCCTCACAGCACAACACAGAAATTCTTTTTTTATTTTAATTTTATCCATATCGGAATCATCTTCTTATTCCTTTGGTTGTTTGAGTAGATGTGAAACTCACTTGCTGTAGATTGTTTTTCTATTCATCTCGGTTCGCTTATTGTTCAGTAGCAGTTTTCATAGAAGATGAATTTTCAGCACTCTTTTGCCCTTCACCCTCCCGTTTTTGGCGCAACTGAAACTGCTGTTGCTTCAGAAGCATCTTTTGCTTGCTTCTGTGGTTTTAGTGTATAATAAAATTATAAATATCATGAATTATATGGGAAACATATTTTCCTCTCCCCGCAAAACGCTAAACTTGCATCAAAACTTTTCTTTCACTTCTTTGAAAGGAGTTTTATGTGAAAATGTTGTATTTATGTATTTACAAGAAGCAAAACATGATGAGTTGAGTTAAACGATAAAAAATAATATGCAAAATGCTTTTCTTACTGCTTTTAAAAGGTACAAAGGGAAACAAAGAAGAGTTTGGAGTAAGAAATATTTTTGCATTACACATTTGTAATTTCATCAAATTTTAATTATTTCATGTAGATAATTAATAATATTTAATCATTCTCTTAATCACCCACTCCGCCCTCGCATATTAAATTCTCTTAATGAAAATTGCATCACGACAAAAGCTAAAACTATGCACATTCGTACCATAATAAAAATGTGATGTCGTTTAATTTATTGCTTAAGAACATAATGCATGCTTCCTTCTTTAATATCCAACTTCTTCTCGAAATGTTCTTTTTTTTTGGGAAAAGATGGAAGAAGAAAAGTTCTTTCATAAGAAAATAGTTTCATTCATCGTGTTGGATGTGAAGAAACTCGTTCAGCTTCTTTCCCCTATTCTTGCTCACAAAATTTCCATTTTTCCTACTCGAAAATGAGCGTAGCATAAAATTTATGGGTGTTTATGCAATGTAATAAAACATATTGCACATTATATGAGCATGATGAAAATGTGCATGGGATTAAAGATCATTCTTTAACACGATGCACAATTCAGTAATGATGAGGCGGGAAAGAATTTTTATGGTTCATTCATTCCTCTCAACATTCAAATGTTCAACATTAAAAGGTGATTATTTTCAATTCGAATGTAATTGTTAGGAAAATTTCCACTTAATCACATCATCATAAAGTGCTCTTGAATTTATGAGCAATTTTGTTGTTTCTCTTACTTTTTAAGTATAAATAGCACAGCACACGCTTAATTTATCAATTTAAACGAAGACAAATTACGAGGAATAAGAAAAATGTATATTCTAAGTACGATAATCTTGAAATGATGCAGACAACCTCGGAGATATCTAAAAAAAAGAGAGAAATGTGCCCATGCCACCCACGGCGACCTTTTACTTTCATGTTTATTTATTATTTGTTATGTTATCACTGTTTGTATCGCGATCATGAAATGCAAGGAACAATGTTGCTTTCTTTCTCTCGTTTTCCATCTCACTTCATGCCACCACTCGTCGTATAACACAAAAACAAACAATGCGTAACCGCACCATTATCACTTCTTTATTACTTTTTTATTGAGAATTTTTGCCATTGCCAAGCGATATAAAAATCTCTTTCCGCTGATTATTTTGGGTGCGCGGAGATTTCTTTCCTTCTTTCTGCTCTTTTCTGTTTTCGCCCCTTTTTTCTTCGTTTTCCAGCACCCAATTTTAATTTTATTTGTAAATAATAAAAATTCCTAATTTTTTTCCGTTTGTTGTGAAATAGAAACGTCTTAAGTATGTTTGTCTGTTTAATTATCGTATAATGGGTTTCTCTCTTATAATTTTTTTTTCAAAACATTATTTAGAGTCGATTTGAAACTCAAGTGGATGTTTCGTTTAGCATACCAAACTTCATCTAAGGATTCTTCAACAAGCGGCGCTGCTTGGCAAACAACAGCTTCGAAAAATCATTTTGCTACTTTAAAACTAAAATAAATGAAATCATGTGGCAAGATAAATAAACGAATGAAAGTCAAGCGTAGTTGTTTCTATTTAATCAAAAGAAGAACGTTCCGCTAGTTTAGCTGGTTTTGTATTGATGATAAATAGAAACAAGAGTTTTTATTTTCCTTATTGTAGATAAATCATTGATTATTAATTAACACCACAAAGACGGTAGCATCATGTTTTCGGGTGGCATGTAAATGTTTGCTAAATATCTATGTTATCTCATCAAATAGTAAAATCTTTCCAAAATTTATGGAATTTAACTTTTGCACAAATCATTTAACACATTCCCATTCGAGTAACGCCACTGCGTGCTATTTAAATGATGTCTAAATTGCTTATGTAATTAGAAGAAAATCGATTCCAGCTAAATATACTTTGCTGTAAATTGAAACACTTGAAACTTGTCATGTCGCGGCATTTCGACGGTGAAATTTTGTTTTTATTTTTTTCATTCTTTCTTTTTTGAATAAAACGTGTTGTCGTCGTGCAATGGTTAAGGCAGAACGTAATCTAATGAGATTTTAATGCACACAACAATATGGTGCTGGTGTAATATCCTCTTCCACTCATCTCCCTCTTCTTTCCTCCCGCAAAGCATGTTTATGCAATCAGACACTGATTTGATGCCACATCTGATGGCGTACTTGCGAAAGAAGACGAGAAGGAAATGCTATCTGATCACTTTTCTCTGATTTTCCTTTTTCATTATTTCTTTTGCCTTTCTTTGAGGTTTATCGTCGTCACGAAAAAAAAAAGTTCAAAGAAGCAATTTTCCAAGAGTGAAAAAAAGTATTTTCGCATCATGTTCGGCAATCTGTTAAGGCGTTCGGAATTCCTCAATCACAACTCGACACAAAAGCCAAAACTTTGTTTATGAAAAAAAAAAGATTTTTCCTTGTCGATGATTCCAATCCGCGTCGTCAAAGTGAGAGAAAAATTGAAGCAGGAAATTGAAAAAAAAATTCTTGTTTTACTCGACAGAAAACGAATAAGCTTTTTGATAAATCTGAAACTCTTTAGTTAGCTGCAAATATTTATCTGTAATTTGGATCTGAAGTTTTCTGATATACGAGATACATATAGAAGGTGTAAAGTAGAAGGTAGTGATGGCTCAAGACGAAAGCAAAAATAAAAGAACAAGCACAATAAGTGAATCTCTAAACCAATCTGATCCCTACAATAAACTCTATCAACACGCACAAACAGAACGTTATGGTAAACTGCTGCCATGCTCACAGCTCATCGACATTTGAGTTAGTTTTTCTGCTTTGTGTTGTTTTCATTTCACAAGCAAGAAGCAATGAATCCAATGAATAGTAATGAACATTATGCAAATCCTTTTAACCAATGTACTTTTTTTCCTTTTCTACTTGACTGTTTTCTCCTTCTTTTGTGAAAATTCATGCATAGCTTTCAATGTTAATTTGCTAAGATTGCAAAGGAAAAGACGGAATAAAAAAAAGGGAAGTGCTGTGTACTGAAAATGTATGTAATTGTGCGGGTGGATATTTTTATCATTAGATTTGAAAACGAAGGAATAAAATCCTTGACTTTAAGGAAAATTTTTGATGATTAAGAAATTTACGCTTTGTATTTATGAAGCAATTTTTTTATCAAGGAAATTTTCCGATAAGCAGAAATTCTTTAGAATTCCAATTAGGTTTTTGAATATTAAACAGGAAGCGAAATTTTAATGAAGTTACCCTGTATTGTCTTCAATTCTATCTCCGATCAACAAGTACGTTTTAAAGTGCTACTGAAGATAATTAAGTTCTAGATAGGTATTTAAATTTTTATCCTTCAATATTTTTGTTTGTAACAATTTGAATTTCAACTGTTAATTTAATTTAAAAAGCTTCGTTAAATTTACTCTTAACGAAAGTTTCAGCCTGAATTTTTTTCGTTTAGTTCTTTCACAAGCAAGCAACGAAAAGTTGAAAAGTTAAATCAATTGAATAATTAATCAACTAAACTTTAGATAAGTTTGCATTGTGTAAGCTCAAAAGTAATGCTTGAAAACATAAAAGCGTCTTGAAATTATTTTTATTTACACACTAGAAATTTGATTAAGATCAAAATTTATTATCTGACTACTTGGATTCGATTTGATTCAAACTTGGAATTTTTATATTAATTTATTATGATTTATTGATAACATTCAACAAGTGCTTCTTTAATTCTAATCTTAAATATTGCTTTATTCATTCCATTCACAGAAAACGAAATATAACCTAAAATGGGTAAAATAATGAAAACAGGAAAAGTTGTGATCGTTCTCAGCGGTCGCTATGCTGGTCGAAAAGGGATTATAATGAAATCTCTTGAAGAAGGCACAAACGATAAGCAATTCGGACAAGCAATAATAGCAGGTATTCAACGATATCCACGTCGTGTTTCTCGCAAAATGAGTAAAGCAAAGGTACACAAGAATTGCCGTATTAAGCCGTTTGTCAAGGTAAGCCAACAACATTTTCAACTAATACAGAATGTTCCTAAGATATATTCAAATATAGATATTCAATTATAACCATCTGATGCCAACACGTTACAATGTTTCTGATTTGAGTATCGATAACAAATACACTATTAAAGATTTAAAAGATCCTGTCAAACGCAAGAAGATTCGCTTCCAAATTCGAATGAGATTGGAGGATCGTTTTAAATGTGGAAGAAACAAATGGTTCTTCTCTAAACTTCGCTTCTAAAGCTGATTTTTGATTTATGAATTGATATTTCGAATTTGATTGTTGAAATCAATAAAAAAGGAATTTAAATTGTTTAATTTTTCATCTTTTTTGATACTGAACTTAATTAAATAACAACAAACATTCGATGGAGGAAAAACTATTTATGAACTTCACTTGGTTTAAGAAATGTATAAAGTTTTCATCAGTTTATTAAAATTCTCTATGAATGTGAAAATTTCAGAATGACCGAACACGTGTCGCTTTAGAATATTTTAAAAACAAAAGAAAATTCTCTTCAATATAAGATTAAATCGTGACCTAGGAAAGGAACCGACCCCATCTCAACTTAAAAGTCACATGAAAAAGTTTTATATTTGCCGAAGGTTTTCTTTTTGTTTCTTTCTTGCAAGTATGAAGAAAACGTCACAACTTTGTTATGAAAAGATTTCATGCGATTTGAGTAAAAGTTGTTTGTTGCTTTGTTAAGGGCTGAGAGTAACAACATGAAGAGTAAGCGAATGAAAAAAGTTTTCCACGAGCCGTTCGATATGAAGCTTTCGCCAGGCATGAAAAGAACAAGAAATTTTTTTAATCAAAACACCGTTGTTGTATTATTTAAGGACGCACCAGTAGAGAGAAAAATTATAAGATAGAAAGCGGTAAATTAAGAAAGATTTTTTCATCCTCCGGTCATAATGGCGATGTTGTTAGTAAATGGAGTTTAGTGGGATATTTATGAATACTTTCCGAAAAAGAAAAAAAAGTATCATTTCATTGAGGCTTCTTAAAGCCAATCTAAAATTCACTCTCGACTTTATGGAAATGTATCGACATCTGGAGAGAGATTGTTCGAGCTCAAACAAGATTACATCTTACGAGAAGCAGTAGAAATTTATTCAATTTCCGAGCAGACTTCACTACATAAAATAGCGCATATTTATAGAGCATTTGCCCCAACATCACCCACTGCTACCAATGATATGCTACGATGTAAGAACATCATCCCGTTGAAGAGAGATAAAAGAAATTATTTACAACTGCGACATCGCCATTAAAACCCATCGCAGCCGAATAAGTAATTGTATTTCATCTCGTCCCCAACAGTAGCAAAAGACATTTTTTGATGTTAAGTAAATTGTCAATTTAAGGTTCTGGATTAAAGTTAGTAACTTCTTTGAAATTTACGTACTTATGTCATTTGAGAAAGTTTCTCGCCTTCGTATCATTTTATGCCATTTATCCCAAAATGAATTACGAAACAGATTTTCGTTCCGATTTCCGAAGACACTTTTACGGTTTTCTTCGCTTGTCTCGTCTCTTTTTCTTTCTTATCATCATCTCATCAATATTACAATCCAATAATCATGATTCGGATGAACGTTTTTCTTAAAATTATTCGCCTTAAAGTGCTTTCCTTGCATTCACAACGAAATTTTTTTATTTTTGTCTT
This sequence comes from Clunio marinus, assembly GCA_900005825.1. NCBI lineage: Eukaryota > Metazoa > Arthropoda > Insecta > Diptera > Chironomidae > Clunio > Clunio marinus. Next base: position 1,052,589 of record CVRI01000059.1, read on the forward strand.
CTCGTCAGCATCGCAAAAGATTTCAGAGTAAAAAAAACGAGAAAAAGAAATCAAAAAATGTTTTTGGCATGATTTGAGGGAGCTGAAGATGGAAGAAAACGATAATCTTTCTCTCCAGTATCCTTCTACGTTTTCTTTTTCTTTTTTTCCTTCCCTTTCTCATTGCAGAAACATTTCATAAAATAAAAAAAGTTTTCGTCTTTATCGCTGTTGTTGGATGTTTCGAGCAACGAGAGATCGTCAGGGAGTTTGACATTATTTGCCATTTCCGAAAAAAAGAAGGAAAAAAAAAGTTTCTGAAGACAAACAATGAATTTAAATTTTTAATCTTTTAAACGGCTTTAAAGGGAATGCACAAAGAAGTTGAAATCGTCGCAAAGCGCGGTTGATGATAAGCAGTCAGTGAATGGCAATGACGTTTGAATGGTTGTTGGTTCTTGCTTGCTTTTCATGAAGTAGTGATTTGGGAGGTTTTGTGAATTTCGTCACAGTATAATTATGTTGATGGCAATTATGATAAGATCATAATAATAGTTGGATGATCATCATTTATTCAAAATTTTCTTCATTACATTTCATCACCACAAGATCATCTCAAGCTTAAAACTCAACAAAACCATAAAATTCTTACCAACAACATCTCGAAATTTATTTCATTTTAATTTAATCTCGAATCGATATTTTGTTCATCTCATGACAGAAAATAAAGTCCTTTCGTATTGTCGACATTGTCATGCATTGCAAGTTTCACTCAGCAATATAAATTCGTCTCATCTTTAAACAAAACTTTGTTTATTTTTCTTATGAAATTATTGTCATTTCGTTTGGTCGTTGGCGCTTGCTTATCCTGAGGGTTTATATGAATTTTTCAGGTTTTCGGTGTTTCTCGAAATAAAAAGAAGAAGCGAAGGAAAAATGCCACAGCATATCTTAATCTTAAGTAACTTCCTGCTTTCACTCGCAATGCCCATGAGAATGCAAAAGGGAGGTGGAGGACTATATAAAGTCAACATTGTAATAACCATAATTCGACTAAATTTTATGCAAAGCAGAAGGACTCATTTCAATGTTCTCGCAAGTCGGAACTCAATGTCTCGGTGACTGTTTGTTTTCCTTCTCCCCTCTACAGCTTTCATATAAGAAATCTTCATTTTGATGTTTCTTATTTTTCGGTTATGATTCTCTCGTACTAAACTCATCACAAGTTGCAGACAGTATCAGACATCGACGACAGAAACAATGATTTTGATGATGATGATAAGGCAATGGCATCAATTGGAAAGAAACTTTCATGTTTCCTTTGATCAAATATTTAATAGATTAAATTACAAACACAAAGCTTACAAATTATAAAATAAAGTTTAAAAACAATTTAATCTTAAAATGAGTTGAATTTTATTTGAAAATCTCCGGAAATTCTTCTTTTCTCTCATCTTAAAAGCTTTCTTATCGCCTAAAAAGTTCCCATCAGAGCTTTAAAATAAACAATTTTTAATCCTTTTATTCCATCTCAAAGTTTCTCTATAATTTTCATTTTATTCATTCCATCTCTCGCCTTTACTCCAACACAACCCATCTTCGTCGTCTTTCGAAGATGAACGATGAAAGAATTTTTATTTTATTTTCTGCAGTTACAGCTGGCTGTGTCTGTAACGTTTGATTTCTCTTCTCTCGATTTTGCTGACAAAGATGATGGAAAATCATGTAGCCAAAAGATGGTAAAAATCGATTTTCTTTCTCATCTTTTCCCCCACAGTCACATTCAACCACTGAACTTTGAGCTTACTTTCTTCTCATGACTTAACTCTGTTGTCTTGTAACTTTTCCTTAACGAACGACTTGTTAGGAGATTTTTATTGTAAAAGGAAAATGGAAATGATTCTTGTAATTGTTTTTCTGTGGCTGGATTTCGCAATTTTTACGGTAGAATTTAATTAAAATATGTGGTAAGGAAGGAGAACGTAAACGAGGGCGAAAATTCAATTAGGAGTTGTTCTAATTTCCAGGAAAACTTATCGAGAGATGTCATTAGACCTGTAGCGGGTTATTCTACTAAATAAATATTCAATGAATTCTCTCTCTTATTCTTTCCGAATAAATATTTAAACTGACTTACAAATCTCAAAAGGAATTCGATCAATCGTTAAACATCATCAATTTTATTTCACGCTTATTCATTCGATGCTAATTTGACTGCAAAGTCTATTCAACCGTGAATTTAAAACGTCATCTTCAACAGCGATGTCATATAGCGACGGTAATTTTCAACCCATTCTTCCTTCTCCAACGAAAAAGTTGTCATTACACGACGAAAAAAAAAGTAGAAAAGAAAGGAAAGAAAATTTCTCCCACAAAACGTAATGACGAAGAAAAAGCAGTTTCGGCTGATGGAAAATTTCCATAAATTTTGTCCTTTTTAGGATCTCGTGTAATAAACGGAAAATGTGTCTAAAAAATATCTACTGTACAAAGAGTGAGTAAATCTCGACCCACACCGACCCGATTTCACACATTTTTTTCACTCTTGCAAACCAACAGAATAACCCGAGTAATAAAAGGGCGACAATGGACCGCCAGGGTTAACTTTTCACTTGCCTTTTTCCATACCTTTTCATTCATGTGTGTATGATGTTTTTTAATGGCTTCGATCTAACTAGTTTTTCTGTACTTCTATTATATGCCGCTTCTTTTCATCATGAACATTGTCCGATATATGTGTATGTTCGTTTATGTATGTTTACAAAAAGAAATCATCTTAAATAAGCGTTTTTGATTTCCCTTCTATCATGGCGAACCATGCAACGTTTTGTGTGCGAAAAAGTGATGATTTGTTATTTTATTTTTTTTCTTGCTTCTCCTAAGTAAGGAACATATTTATTCAAAGGAAAAACAACCTCAGTTATTCAGAAAGTATTTAATTTTGTCACTATGAACGTACGCAATGAGTCAATGTATTTAAACACTTCCCCAGAAATGAATGTGTGGAAGATTTTTGATCATCTTCATCTTCATGTTGAAATCGTGCAACTTTTAGAGAAGAAGACATTAACATTTCTAAACAAAAATATCTTTGCAATTTCCCTCCAACATATGAAATTCTCTCTCATGATCTCGAAGGAAACTGTCACGATACATTCGACAAAAAAAATTGTTTCCCTTTAAATATCAACAACGACATTGATGAAAAAAATATTTTTCGTCAATCTCATGTTCCTCCTTACTCCATCTTTATCAACCCCAAACCTCGCGTTTAGCTTCACCCACGTTACGATACTTTTCAGAATTTCATCATAATTTAGATCTTATCAGTTTTATTGTGGTACATGCTTACATTACATCAAAAAATATAAACAGAAAGCAGTTTTTTTTTTTCATATTTTTTTCCGTACACACATTGGTTCTGATATGACGGTGCTATTGTGAGTTCGGTGTTCTGTCTCTCATGCTCCATTAGATTTTTGTTCAGGGAGAAATTGTCTTTAATGCGAATAAAGCATTTTCGTTTGGGATTGTATGGAGTAAAAGGTTGTGTTGTGAAACAATACAACAGATTTTCGTCCCCATCATCTCCCCAGAGATCTAAATTACATCGACACAAATTTTAATGGTTGAAAAGTTTATTAGCATCACTTCTGTGTAAAAGTTAATGAAGATTGTTTGCTTTGTCCGCCTGAAGCACGATGGCAATATTAAATGGTCTTGCTTCATTGACTCGACTCTAGGAGTCAATTTTCATGTTTGACAAGGAAATGCAAATCTTGAACTTTTTACCTCGGATGACTGCTGTGACACTTACAACTTACAAGTTAACTTGCTTGTTTAATCGAGCATGAAATTTGATAGTAGACGAAGATGTCTCTTCTCTGTTTAGTAGACAAAAGAATTGTCAACCCTTTTTTTTCTATTTATCTAACTCTCTTTTTTGTGTTGTCGCATTTCAAAAACGAGCATCAACATTTCTGATAACGAATCTCAGGGCACATTGGGTTGCTTGAAGATAACCGACTTTTACACTCAGTTTTTTTTTTTCGTTTATTCTTTGCCCAAACCATACTGCAGGACATAATTAAGTTTTTTTTGTTACTTCTTCTCGAATATATTAAGGAACGTCTCTAAAGGGAAATTACACATTCCGGAGTGTTATGTTGGAAAGGGCAAGCGAAGGGAGGAAAAAAGGTCAACTACAAGCACGATTAGATAACTGGATTATAAAGTTTTCACTTCTGCAATCTTTCCACCACCTTAACTGCCCGTCGCCCCCGCAAATCTTTTGTTTTCTTGGATAAAAACTTTTGATATTAAATATTTGGAGAAGTTTCCTTTCTTTCTTGTTTTTATTTCGTTGAAGTTTCGCCAAAGAATCTTTTATTCTTTTTCATGGACGACGAATCGACAGCAAGCTACTACAAGAGTAAAGTAAATACATAAACAATTCTATTCTTTTGCCATCATTTTTAACTTTTCCGTGATTCTTTTTAATGTCATTTCTTTGAAAAACAAATAAATAATTTTTTTTCCTTTATTAATTTTCTTCAACTTTGGAATCGTTTTTTTCGCTTGTTTAAAACTTTCATCGACACGATGAACATGAAAGACAAAAAGAATCAAATAACAACAAAAAATATCAAATTGTGATTAAAATTCCAAATGTGTTGGTTGAGAGAACCAAAAATTAATATATGTGCATTTGTTTTGTTTGAAATGAAAGATTTCCTGATTAAATTAAATATTTTTATATTTTGTTGTTTATGTAAATGGAAGCAGCTACACACATGGGGAATCTGAATAGATAATAAAAATCTACATGACATTTATTTGAGTGCTTCTCAATCTACCTACAATCGGGCTACTGAATAAAATATTAAGTCAATGTTGGGACTGAACAATCGCACTTATTTTAATCTTATCTATGAAATAAATTAAGTATAAAGCAGAAATTATAAGTCAATACGCTCAACTCACTCAATTACTAAATAGACGAAAGCGTCAAAACTTCACACACAAACGACTGTTGAGTGGCGTTAGCATTTTTATCAAATTCATTTTCATTTTAATGACGCCAAACACCATTCGCATTTTTATTACAGCATAAGGTGAGTGCATTATAAATTGAAATGTTCGTCTTAGGTAGTGGATTTGAATGTTTGCGTCTAATTTAACAGTGGCAAAGGCGATTAGAAAAAGAAGAAAATTGCGGAGATCCTGTGAAATATTTATATTCACACCCACAATCATATGAATCCCTCTCGACTGCTGCCTTTCATTTCGTTCGTTGATTTTTTTTCTTTTTATTTTTGTTCTGTTCTTTACTTTTGCGACTATCGCCCTCTGAATGTTTATGCAATATTAATGAATTGCTTTTCAGTTCGCATTCTCACTGAATCGGAATTGTTTAATTTTCCATATTTTTCTTTCGAACGTTTTTTTGTTTCGTTTTTTGCTTCCTTCTCGTCGCCAATCGACATCTAAATTGTGCGCTAACATAAACCATCAAAGACCGACGCTGTTCATCGTTTGTATTATCATTCAATTTTCAAAAACAAAATTTTATAAAAAAAATCTATTTTTGATGTTTTAAAGTCCATGATTTTTGTATTTCTGGCACATATATTATTGAATTTAAATTCGACACAATATGAAGTGGAAAAAGAAATCAAAATGAGAACATAATTAACTTTAGATCGATAAATATTGTATTGCGAAGTAATTTGTATTTTGCATTAATTAAAATTATATGTTTTGTGTCATTGACAATGAGAGATAAATTTTTAAACAAACCAATAATGAACAGATAAACTTCTAGAATTTCATGTTCACTTGTATTGAATTTATTTTATTGTTTTGGTTTTCATTACATGAATCTTGAGAACATGTGGAAGAGCGGCAGAGGCCGTAAAGGCAAAAAGCATGAAGACACAAACCAGACGATTTTTATTTCCAAAGTCGTAAAAATCCATTCATTCATAAAACGAGTCGCGTAAGAACTTCGACTCACCCCGCGAGTGATTTTTACGACTGGGAAATTACTTTGCCTCCACTTCACTCCCTGACAATATAAACAAACAAATTATACTTACATTTCTTTCTTTTTTTGGCACGTTTAAAAGTTGTTAACGATGATTGATGCTGAGAAGTTTGTCAGCTTTTGCTTTCATTAACAATTTACTGACAACGAAAGTCAAGATGACGTTGAAACTTTGGCGGCTGATTTTTCATGTAACTATGCACAACATAGACAAAAGATTAACGAACGATTCACGGTTGGAAAATTATTTCTCATAAAGTTTTCCGCATACCAAACGTGTTCAACTCTCACTTCTCTTTCTATCCTTCTCACTCTTTGTTTTGTTAGTTTTTCTTCTCAACTTTTCTTTTTATTTCCTTTCTAACGAGAAGAAATATTTTCTCGTTTGACGAGCGAAAGGCGAAAGACGAAGGAGGAAAATTCAAAACGAAAAATAATGATTTCACATAAAATACAACTTTGGAATTTTCCACGCACACACTGAGGGAGATGTTGTGTATTAACTTTTCTGTCTGTTTTTATTTCTGTTTTCTCCCTTCAATGTTATTGGACAAGGGATGCCTCTTCATCCGAATTTATCGTGCGAAAACGACACTTACGTCTGCAGCAAGCTTGACGAGAAAAGATTGATTTGTCTGAGAATTGTCGACTTTAATTGAGATTGACACTTTATGTCTGCGCTGTCATGTAAATTTTCTTTTCGTTTCTACACTTATACGAGAGAAAGAAAGAATAGTTCTTGTTGTTTTCTCAAGATTTTTTTCTTTTGAATTTTTCACCGCAAAACGAAAGCTTGAAATACTTTTTCGTGTAAGAGTTCACCCAAAATACACGATTTTTAATTCACAAAACATCAATGATAAGAAAGTGAAAAAGGAACTTTTTACAACGTCATGCTTAACAAAAACTCTATTTGGGAAATGTTTACTTTACATTCCATGAAGAACACCGAACTACTCAAATTAACGTCTGCCACACATCTGAGCATGAAATATCATCACACAGCTTTATATAAATAAAAATTTATTTTTTGCTAAACTTTCTCATTTTCAGATTACGCTGATTTCTCTCCCGAAGTTGGATTACACGGATATCTGATTTTGAATTTCAAAAGACCGTTAAATATTATAATCGTGTGCATGTTTTCTTTTTCTCTTGTGTTTATTATTGTCTTAATTCCATCAATTATAGTTCGCCATTAAAATATAAGATTTATTATAATTACTTTCCAATTTTAATCCATAATATTTTCAGTAATTTCCTCTAATCAAATAATAATTCCCCCTAATAACATTAAAAATAGTCTCGAAATACGTCTGAAGGTCGCGAGAAAGTTTTTAATTGAGTAAGTCGATGAGTGAGTATATAAACAATTATACACAGAGTTGTTGTACTTATCGCTCAGCTTGAATAAAAAAAGAGCCAATAATTGAGCAATTTATACACAAAAGTCAAAAACAATTATGGCGTTGAGGTCATTAAGCAGCAAAACATACTCCAAGTTGAATATGAATATCTTCGATTAAAGCATGCAATGATTTTTCAGTCAGAAAAAACTCTATCAAAACTGATTTATATTTGTACCGGTTGAGATTCTCTCTCTCTCGAGAGAGAATATCTTAGTCAGTGTAGAGCGAGCCGCGGTCGAGTAAAGACGCGGAAAAGAATAAAAACATAATCAAAATAATATATATCGTCGCATTCATCGTTACCGAGTCAGGAGGCATTCTAGCGACGTTACAATATTCACAAACAGGCACAGAGATGTCGAATACAAATTATCAGTTAGTAAGCATAAAGCTTTTCAATATCGACTCATGTTTTGCACAGTTTATAAAATGATTTCAGAACGTTTGGATGTTATAATCTTTGGAGCAACCGGTTACACGGGTAGATTCACTGTTTGTAACGCTGTTAAGCTTTTAGAAGGTCTCAATTGGGGAATTGCTGGTCGTTGTGAAGAAAAACTCAAGAATGTTCTTTTAAATGCTGGCGAAAAAGTTAAAAAAAATCTTTCAATAATTCCAATAATCATTGCGGATATAAACGACCAACATTCGCTTATTGCAATGGCAAAGCAAGCAAAAGTTATTGTAAACTGTTGTGGACCTTATCACAAGTTTGGTGAACAAGTAGTTTCAGCTTGCATAGAAGGTGGTGCACATCAAGTTGACCTGTCAGCTGAGCCACATCATATGGAAGTAATTCAATTAAAATATGATGCAGAAGCGCGAGAGAAAAATGTCTACATTGTATCCGGTTGTGGCTTTGATTCAATTCCTGCCGAAATGGGGACAATCTTTTTGCATGAGAAGTTTGATGGAACTTTGAACTCTGTTGAGATGTTTTTGTACACTAATTTGCTAGAAGATTTGATTCCAAAAGCTCGAGTCAATTATGGAACATGGGAATCAATCATCTACGTATTCGCTCATTACAATGAATTGCGACAAATCAGATGTCAATTGTTTCCAACAAGAACGCCTTCTTTTGAACCGAAAATGCCAAAACATCCATTAATATACAAATCAGATGTTGTCGGTAATCGTTGGTGTCTGCCTTTTCCAAACACGGACCGTTCGGTCGTCTTGAGAACCCACCGATATTTTTATGACAAGTGTAAGAAACGGCCAATTCAATTGCGATCAAATCTTGTGGTCGATTCATTCCTTCATGTCGTTGCTATAGTTCTATTTGCAGCAATTGCTTTAATCATGTTGACTTTTTCTTGTAGCAGAAAATTAATGTTGAGACATTCAAAGTTATTTTCATTCGGTCTAATAACTAAGGAAGGTCCAAAAGATGAAATTAATGAGAATTCATACTTCGATCTTACACTTGTTGGTGAAGGTTGGGCTGAAAAATTCGATAACGAAATGGAAGATGTCAAATTAAAAACAAATAAAAGATTAAGAGTTCAAATATCAGCTGAAAATCCTGGTTATGGTGCAACATGCATTGCTGTCTTATTATCAGCTAAAACAATCTTAAATGAAACTTCAAAAATACCGCAGTCTGGTGGAGTTTTAACTCCTGGAGTTGCTTTTCAACACACTTCACTGATCAACGAACTACAACGAAATGGTTTCACATTTAAAGTATTGAATGAATGAACTGGACATTATCGATTGCGAAAGATGAGTATCTTGAGTCATTTACAACTGTTACAACTCACGTGAATCCAAAACCAGTTGATTATAAATGCACAATGTCATTTATAACACTTTCATTTAATCCGCTATGACGAATCGAAAGAAATATCTGAATGAGACATCATTCGATACGTCACGATTAGGATATTCATTCATTTCAATTATAAACTTGTAACTGAATCATAAAAATATATTTTCACTAAATAAGCATAAAGATGAACAGTTTTATTTTGCTATCGCTTCTGTACAGTTCAGTTTTAACTTTTTAAATAGTTTTCAATTTTTAATGAAATTAGAAATGAATTTAAGGTGAAGAAATAAATTTAAATTGTAATGTTTCAATTATATTAATAAAGTTTATTTCGATTCAGTGTTTTTCTAGTATTTTGGATTGTCATTCCATTATCGTTTATAAAAGCAACTTATGCTGCACCTTTAGATATCAACTTTAATGTGGCTGAAAGCATAGAAAGTGTCTCGCAAACAATAACAAACTCCTTAAGTGACTTTATTAAAGATATGTACAAAAATAACAAACAAGCTTTTTGGATAGCTTCAGCAGCGACATTTGTCTTAATTATATTCGTATGTTGTAAAATGTTTAAGGAAATTGTAATTTTTTTAATAATTGTGATATTATTATGTATAGCTTCAACATTCTTATCGAATAAAATATCTTGAAGATCATTGTTCTTAACATTTAAATTACATTTTATGACTTCAAAATTTAGTACAATCGTCACGCTCATGCAAGAGCTTTATATGGTCATTTAATATTTAAATATACTTGATTTTAGTATGCTGATTCATTATGTATATCGTCAAGTGTAGTTACAAATCTGTGTGTTCTACTTTAATAAACTTGATAAGCTTCTCCATTTAGATCACTTGTTATCAGCTCCATATTATCTATTGGACCATCGCGGTTAGCGTTGCGTCTGTAAATTACGCAATATGAGATCCCGACAATATTTAAGAAGATTGAGAAGAAGAGAAGGAAAATTAAAGGAACATGACTAGGTGAAAGTTCATGATCACCGAATGTCTGTTCTGCTTTTATTACTGCACACTCCTCGAGATCAAGAATTGAGTCCGAGCAACATTTTAATTCTTTATAAACGTCAGATTTCCATGGAACGATTCTTTTATCAACGCAAATGTTATTATTCAAGTTCAAGCTTTCCAGTTTTTTCAGATGTGCGAAAGTATTGTTGTCGATAAACGAAATATCATTGTGGTCGAAATTCAATGTCGTTAACTCAAGATTCTGTGCGAATTGATCAAAGGAAATGATTTTAATGAAGTTATTGTCGAGGTGTAAATCATCAAGACTTTCAAGTGATCTGAAGAGGTGAAGCGGTAAATTTGAAATTCGATTAAATGATAAGATCAAAGCTCTAAGCTCAGTCAGACCGAAGAAAGCAAACGAGCTGATTGAAGAGATTTCATTGTTCTGAAGCTTTAGTGACTGGAGATATGTTGCATTACTAAATGGAAAGTCCGTCAAAATTTTTATTTTGTTGTGCGATAAAATGAGATATCGAAGTTCGCTAGCTTTACCAAATGTCTCGAAATAAATCTCTTCGATTGAAGTGTTTCTCGCAATGAATTCACGAACGTCATTAAATCGATTGAAGATTTCTGGTGGAATGAAAAACATTGATGAATTAATCACAAGTTCCTGTGGTTGCTGTTGCTGTTGAACTTCTTCAATGATTATCGTCGCATTTTTATCATTCGCTGTAATCTTAAGACCTTCATTTGTACACTTGAAGTAGAATACGCCTTTCATGCAATCGAAATTCATAACAATCTTTCTATCTCCACTGCATAAGCGAAGACCAGAATAAAACGTCAACAACAACAATCTGGAATGTGGAATGTTTTTATCTTCACATGACCGTGATTTCTACTTCTACTCTCATAGATTTTATTTTCACCTGAAACAAATGGTCACGAAATATTTACTTTTCTTCATTATTAACGCCAGTTAGCACGACTATTCTCCACTCTGTTTACTGATTTCCTTCTTCTCAACACTTCTTTCTAAATTGAATACTTTCACGATTGAAAATTGATTTATATTCACTTCCTGGGGAACAACAAACAAAACTAACTTTTAATCATCTCTCGAGCGAGAAATTCTCTCAGTTTTGGGAGTTGTTTTTCACTTCAATAAAAAGAATTAAAATTAGAACTGATAAGAAAGTGATCTGCTATTATTCTCGTGAGAATCATTCTCATGAAAGTATATAAAACAAGGCAATCGAGAGTGAATTTAGGAAGAATATGTTAAGTCAGATATAAATTTTTATCTTTATGTATAAATAAATAGTTCGCGTAACTGTTTTGTTGTCACACAACTGGATGTTAAGTGTACCGTCGCCGCATGCATTTATTTTTCCTTACCGTCTGATTTTTAGAACGAATAACTTTTTCACCATTTTGGCATAGACTTTCTCGACTTTAGATACTTCATGTAAAAAACTCGTTTCACCTCAGATTTGCATTCTATAAATTGAATACCTAGTTAGATACATGTACATAGCATAAATGTAAGACAAATGTTCAATTATTTCTTTTTATTTCAGACTAAAAATTAAAACATTAAAAATCTAATCCAGTTTGTTGTTTTCTGCAAGGCTTTCTTTCTCTACATCAAATAAAAGTTCTATAAACTGGTTTTAAACATTGCTGATATCAAACGTATACATTCTTTTATCGTTCTTAAATTGCACAATCACAAAGCTAATTTTATTCTGAATTTCCAATTATAAAGGCTTCTAGGGCTTGCGCAATAAGCATCTTAGCAATAAAGCTGTTTATTATTCTATTCTCTGTGCAAACACAATGCTTCTTATGCTGCTCGATTTACTCGCGCATTGACTCGCTCCGAGATTTTTTTTTCTTCTCTTGAATGAAAACAACATCTTTTGTTGAGCTTAGTTTTATTCAAGTGCTCGTAAGTTGAACATCGTTGCCGTGGGTCTAGCATTAATAATCAGGCCTCAAACTTAATTGTGTAGAATAAGTACTTAGACAAAAATAAAGATTAAAAGACTTCTTGACAATATTTTTCAAGTATCAACTACTGAAGTTGTAAATTATAATAACGTAGAACAAATTAATTTTAATCTTTCTGCTTTTTATGATTCATCAAAGTTTCAACATTTGAAGTTGGCTCTCTTTTCGTAACATTCCAATCATTTCAAGTGTAATTATGTGGTGTAAAAATTGTCAATGATACTACAAAAAGTAATTGAGTGACATAAAAATTGCATTACAGTTAGAGAAGCATTGAGCTTGCGTAAAAAAATGGTTTTGTGCTAAACAATGATATGATTTCAAGCAATTGATATTATTAATATCTGTAAGATCGTCGAGTGTGTGAAAAATGAAAACTTTGCATGCTTTCGACAGAAGAGAATTGTAAAGTAATTTAAAAAGAAACTTGCAAAGAATATTGTAGAAATATCATAATTTTGCTTCTGGTGTCTATAAAAAGAAAAGTATTGGAAGAAAAAATAAATCAAAAGACTTAAATGAAAGTAACATGAGTTACTAGGTTTTAAAAAATATCTTGAATAAAATTAAGTAATAAAAAAGTCGAAAGGTGAGTTTATTTCTCTTTTTATCAATTTTTGAACAACATAAAATGCCGAAGTGTTTCACTGTCGGATTATGAAATAAAAATCGTGATATTACATCAAACAGCCTTTAATCGCAATTTTCGATGTCAAAAGCCGTGACGATGACACGAGGAAGCAATTTTACAAGTCACAACATAAAATCTCAGTGTGAAAATGAAAGTGGAAAACGAAAAATAATGTCTTAATGATCATGAGAAAACTATCTTGATCGGAAACATAAAGATACATACAATTGATAGTAATTTAATTAAAATTTAATGCGAAGTTCGATTTAAAATCTAAAATGTGTCAAAACCGAACGTTGTTTCGACAACCTGCAGCGAAACTTTTTCGTGATCTTTTATTAAAGCATTTTTGAATAGAAGAATAATTACAATTGTGGAATCTTCATCTGACCATCGCAATTAATTATCTAAAAAATGAAGAAAAAAACAAGTTAACAAAGCCAAATATTTGTAATCAATTTTCACTGCAATTAAGATCTTCTTTTTTTACTTTCAATTTTATGTTTAATTTTTCTCTAATTTGGACATTTTTTTTCTTTATTCATGTTTAATTGCTTTTCAGTGCTTGTTAGTTGAGAAGAAAATTAAATGAAAATGAAAAAAGATGGACATTGATTGAAAGAGTTCATGCTTTTTGATGCTGAAAATGAAGGTTTGTGTTTTCATTTCTTCAAAGTTTTCAAAGTTAAGTCGCTTTAGCCGCTCCTCAAGATGCATGAATTCACTTTAAGGAAACTCGCTAACGTTCCACATCATGGATAGTTGAATAAATACTTGAGCATAGTGAAATGGCTAACACAATCGCCTTAGTCTACTTACTATTCTGATATTTAATGTTATGCATGTATATTTCGCAATACGAGTAAAACGCCATGGAATTGTACATACAAATAGCATAATATTTTTTTTTTTGTTTTTATTGCTACTTGTTTACGGTTTGATGGAAACTCAAGACTCACATTTTATATTACGCGTTTATGCTCTACTACGAACGGAAATTATGAAAAATAATTCTGTTCATCTTCATTTTAAGGTGATGATGAAGATTTTTATTTAAAAAGCTTTTATCAAACAGAGAAGGAAAAAGTTTTTAATTGTCATGACCGGTGAAATTTAGAGATTTTTGACCTCAATTTAATCAGCTGGAAATAAGTGCATTATTTAAATTCTTGACTTTATGTTCATGGTGTGTAAGCAGCGAAAGATGATTTTTTTTTTCTTTCTTAATCCTAATTTTATGATCAAAGTGCAGGTAGTCACGACTTTGTTCCAATAAAACGAATCGCTTTTCGCAGAAGATAGAAAATTGCACAATGTGAGCGATGAATATGCAATGGAAAACTTAACGGGTTGCTTTTAATGGATCATTGATTGTGTATCATTCAATCACATTAATATCATAAACTAGAACAAATTTACTTAACAGGCTAAACATTCTGTTATGATGTAATGTTGTTCAAGTTCATTCTGATGACATCATAAACGTAAAAACCCCAACCAACTTCTTATTCAACGCGAGAAGGAAGAGAAAAACAAACGAATTAAGTTCAGAGGGAAACAAAAAATAAATTAAAACTTTTTCATGTTTTAATCAACAACTGAAGGCATGAAATTGATTAGGAAATATAATAAAATTCATTGTCAGTTGAAATAATTGCATGAAAGCCCTAGACAGACAGAATCGACCTAAAGTCTATAGTTAAACATGATTCCTAATATGGTTTTAGTCAAGTGCTTGTTGTGTAAATAAATTCATGAAACAATGAACAGAAAAAACTCTTTTTTTCCTCTCTAAAGGTCATTACTACTTCGCAGCATTGAAATGAAGCTAACGATAGTACCGAGTATCTTAATTGTTGCAAGGAGAGAAAGAAGTAAATTGTTGTGGTTTTTTTTGAAAGTCTCATCGTTTTAACGCATCGTTTAAGACCATCAAATGTCAAAGTCATTCATAATTATTGTGTTATTAAAAAGTTTCGAAAATGTTTTGATTTCAAAGGTAATTTCTTAATCTTTTTTCGTCTCCCCTTTAATTATTTATTTGAAAATGAAAAGAAAAAGATGAAGAAGGAAGTTGTATGAGTACCACTTTGGAGACTTTTCTACTCGCATGGTATCTTGATCTTTAAATTATCATTTTCCATTCATAATACTTGAAAAGCCAAAACAACGTGAAGATCGTTCATCTCCAAATGATAAGTTCATTGAAGGAATCTTCACATTGTGATGCGACGACTTGACAAACATGGAGAGACAACTGAACGAAGGCGGTTTAATGAATTATCTTCTTGAGACGTTAGGACCGGAGATAAATTTCAGCATTCACACGATACAGAAAAGTTCGTACACTACATTTGATAAACATCAATAATAATGAGCTTCAAAACTCTTTACCACCACCTACGGAAATTAATCATTCGCTTGAAATGTTTAAACAATTAATCTCTTTACAGCTCTTTGCAAAAACAACTAACTCAATTGCACACGAGAAATCTACTCGAAGGACACTAAACTTCAGTTTATAGATCAGCATCTCGAGCTTTTGCATTCGTTTTCATATTTATTATCACAAAAATGGCTTCGAGCTGTCAAAGCAGAAAACATTGACTTTCAATGTTGCTTCACATGAAAAATTGTTTACGAAAATTCGCAGACCTACACGCAATAATCAGTTTGGAGACTCAAATTCGATCGAGAAAATTTTTGTCTCTTTTTTTGCAAATAAATTAAAATGATTAATTTGCAATGACTTTTAAATTTTTATTTATGTATGTCTGAAGTTGTCTTCGATTCCAAAGGCAAAAACGATCATTTTAGTTCAAGCTCACATTGCAGTTAGTTATGGATTCGTTCACTACCAAATTAATGCGAAATCACGCCGCTTAACGTTGCACAATCATTTCTATTACTATATTTGATACGTCGCGGGCAACAATGTTTCTTACGACACTTAACTTTGCTTTTCAGCGAGGAGCTTCATTGTTGTAACAAGTAAAAGCTCGCAATGACATGAATGTGATTGTGAAATTACTTTTTTAGACGTCATGATAGTGAATTTGTCATGAAGGAAAAAAATAAAATTAAATCCAAACGACTGTCGACTTCATTAATCAATTTATTATCTTTCAAATGCCTATGCTGATCCAAAACACTACCTCAATGTGTAGTAAATGAAAGGCGGTTCACACAATAAAAATCACAGACAAATGGATAATGTCTCAATTTTGATTTTATCAATCGTGGAAGTAAATGAAATGATGCTTTTGGCATTGTGAAGATTTTCACTGGAAGATTTAAAGACAACAAAAACAACAACGAGAAAATAAAATAACAAACAATCGACGGATAAACATTGAGAAAGAAAGAAGTCACAAAAGCCATAAAATATTTGTACTTACATGAAATTATTCGCGCTTGTGCGGATCGGTTCGAAGTGAAAGTGAACCAACAAAAATATAAAAAGCCAGCGTCAATATATCTTGATATATTTCTTACATTTCTTTAAGCGAATGTCAAAGAAAGGTATTACGAAATGTATTATGAAGTGCGAGTTCATCGATGAAGAAAAGGAAAATCGTGAAATCAAAAAAAATCTCAAAAGCTTCTTTGATATTGGAACCTTTATTTTAGAAATTTTGCAAGCAATCCATTACTTGAAAAATATTTCTCTTTCTTAATTGCCGACAATTTCAAGCATTTTTTGAACTATGCGCCATGATAAGAAAGAAAACAAAAGCTTTATGCAACAAATGAACGCTTAAATATTGTTTCTGTGGCTGTCCACACATCTACAAACGTTTAACAACCACACGTTCAAATTTCCTTCACGTTCGACTGCATTTCTTCATCGATTTAACTTTTCTTTCCTCAGTTTATGTTTCGGTGTCGTGAGCGTAAGATCGTGGATAGCTAAAAACTTATTAATATTCTTCTCCTTCGTCTTGCTGTTAATGAAAAATGATGTTGCAGGTCGATTGAAAAAAAATAAATTCGATAAGAAAACGAAACCATCATAAAGTTGTCTTGTGGTGAAATAAAAAATAAAACTTTTAATTGCAAAATTGTGTTGATCTTTGAAATCATTCATGACAAAATTCGCTATGACCATAAAAAGCTAAATTTGGAATCAAATAAAAGAAATAAAAATACAAAATAAGGTAAAAGAAGTGATAATTAAATTTTTGTTCACAACATGTTTTTGATGTAACCTCCCATATGGAGTAACCGTTGGATAATTTGTTTTCGTGTATTATTCAGATCAATAAGTGTTTGCATAATTTAATTTTCCATCACTTATAAATAAATGAAAGAAGAAGATGAAAAATGAAGATAGAAAAAATCTAAAATCACTTGGATTAATAAGAAAATCAATCATTGTTGATGTGCAAATGCTTCATTAAGAAACCGAGATGAAACAGATCATCGAAATTAAATTGTGAGAGTTTTTCTTACTTCTCAAAACAACAATTATCATTGAATAGTAAAAGAATAGTTTTTTATTCTACCCACTTTGACTTTGAGTTTGACTTAAAAGTAATTTAATGTACTCATAAGAACTTTGAGAAATGGCCTTACAACAGTTCACTCTACCGCTATTTTTATGACGCCAAGTGAAGAAAAGAAAGAATACAAAATAAAAATAATAAAAAACCAAAAAAAGAACATCATCGCTAATTTATTTTGGTCAGAAAGTCTACGAACGAGTTTTATGAGTAAATGGGTGAGTTGGCAGCACTTTTAAAGATCGCTTTTATTTTAGAAAATTTCAATAGCTGAGTGCACTATATTTATAGTTGGTAAACCGTCGACTTTGCTATTTTAGTCACATTCTTTCCTTCAACAACATAAGCAATCTCAAACCATCACGTTTCAGGTGAATGGTGCGCGGATTTTTAAGTAACAGAAATAAGTTTCTTTAATTACATTAACAAAATTAGAAGCATAAGCAGTAAGCACATGTTTATCAACATTCCATTGAATCGATAAATGAAAGTTTGCGATGTTGTTTGACTTTTTATGGTTTAATGTTTTGAGTAAACAAAAATAACTTTTGTTTGTTGTGTATCGAGAGGCACGGTTATGATTGCGAGTAAAGTGAATGATAATGTCAACTTTAGACTCTCCCAACGATGTGATCTTCGATTTCCTAACATATTAATGGTCATAACTGAAGAAGCTGTAATTTAGAAACTTTCAATCGTATACGTGCATATGCGTGACATTGCATTAGTAACGACCCTTTACAGTTGAATGGCTTTTCAAATTGAATTTTCATTTACCGGCAACATGTATAGTTGTTGATTGAAAAGCTGAAGTGTAAACATAAGTCAATTGTACATAACATAGATATCCATGTTTAGCCGTCGTCAATGAAGAAAGAAAGTTTCCCAAACATTTCCACGTTGACTTGAATTATTGGTTTCAATTCAATTGAATATTTTCTCCCTTTTTCTAAATCAAACAGAGAGCTTAAATTTCATTGTGTAATGACGAAAAATGAGCTTTGATGTGAGGATTATAATTTCTTGTTGTGATGTTACGGAGACTTACCGCTTTGTGTGCGGCAACTTTTTGAATGATCATAAATAAAGTTTCACTCTGTCTAGCATACAAGTTTAGCATACGCTTAGCTCACACATTAACGACAACGTGAAGTAATAAAAATATTTGCCGTTTTTCATATCGTGTCGTATTAACATTTTGCCCACATCCGAAGATTTCACTTTCAACATAAATAAGTAATCTTTGTTCATTAACGAGAGTGTTTGCTTGGAAAATCATCCAAAAACATCCAACCAATATTCGGTAATGAAAACAGTCAGCTTTTATTGTCTTACGACTCTAAAAATAATAAAAAAGAAGTGGAAAACAAGAAGAAACATTTTTAATATTTTTAATTTGTTGATTACGTAAAAGAAATCTCGGTCAATTTATGGAATGTTATTCAATTTTCTTTTTATTTAAGTTGTGGAATTATTCGTGTGATGATTGAATGCATCTTTCATTCAATTTAATTATGCAGGTTCGTTAACGCGAGCGGATATTTTCTGACATTTAGAAGATGAAATGTGATATTAAGTTGTCTTCAAGAATGATAGAAAGTTTCTCTGCTTTCTGGTTCAATGATAATCTTATTAAGGTTGAAGATTAATGAGATTAGCCTGAGAGTGCTAATAGTGCAGGTCATGTGAACATAACTTAATTATTACAGTTATCTTAAGCCTATTACATTGTTGTTAAACTTTCATCATTAAGCGTTGTTTTGGATTAAACCTAAAGACTCAGAAATTGTTTAAGAAACATTTTTGTTTCTTCTTTTGCTTGGACGATTTTCTTTTGTGAATTAAAATCAAAAAGAGATAAAATAAATTTTTTCTTAATGATTTCGTTTGCAATTAATTGTTCAATGGCTGTAAACGAAAGCAATCAACTGCCATTTAATCGGCTGTTAAGTGATGTTTTTGTAGCAACACAAATCAAATACCAGCAAAACAAAAATCGCAATAATTAATGTTGAATATTTCGTCTCTTTTTTTGTGAAATATGTAAATGAATAATTTTATTGAAAATGAAAGTTTTATGTCTGTTATCAAGTTTCTTACTAAGTTGGCTGCTTGTCTTGTCATGTCTTGTTTTGTCTGTCCATTAAATAGATTTATGCTTGTTTGGATACTTCATTTCTTCCTTCCTTCGTTAATACTTTTACTTTTCATGCACTTCTTGTAATAAAGAAATTAAGAAAAATTAAAGTCACACCAATTTGTGGCACTTACTTACACAAGAAGCCTAANACACTCGTTCTCCTCATAACAAGGAGAGGATCCTCCAGTTCCACCCCCGCGAGCTCCTCAACATTAATGACAGTGTGGTCAAAAATCCTGATGATTGACTTTAAAACGTGAAGGACGAAATAAGAGCAACAAACATGATTTGTCCGTTCGAAATCTTCAACACGAAAATCAGGAAGAGGGGGGAATTTTGGGAATTTATTCTACAAACCTTCAGAGAAAAAAGTCGAAAGCGGATTTCCGCTTACCGGCGTTCAACTGTAGAATATGAGCGAAATTTTCTATGATTAAATGAGTGTTGTTTTATGTGGAAATAAAATTTCAATGAAACAGATAGAGAATGAAAGTCCTTTTGAATAGATTGTTCTTGAAGTTTTCGTAAATTTGGGACGTAAAATTTCCGTACATTTGAGACGTAATTTATGATATACTCAAATTTTTGTAAATTAAAGACGTCATTTATGATACTCTCCCATTTTTGTTTATTTAAATTTGAGAGGTCATTGTTGTTGCTCCTGAAATTTTTGAAATACGAGACGTCAATTATTGAGCGCCCCTTGATATGTGACATAGAAAGGTCATTTTTGATGCACTCATATGTGAGTCCATATGGACAAAATGATTGTTTACCTTTGCGAAAATTAATATTCTTCAATTTATGAGGCAGTTTTAGGATCAAATCATCAGGAATGCTACCTATGAACACACTTAAATTCCAAATTCTCTCTTTAACTGAAAACTGAGATGATACTAAATTCCTGTGAAAAGAAAATTTTAAAAATGAAACTAAGTTCCTGTAAAAATAAAATTTTGAAAATGGCGCTGTGAAAGCATTACAGCAGATGCAGATGAAACCATCATCATAATTATAGCTAGTGAAACCATCACTTGAAGCTTTAAAGACTTTAAATTTGAAACAACTTCTTAGCAGCGCTAGAAGATGATTTTGCAACCAGCAACAAGATTTCTTTAGTTTTGTTGCGGGAAAAAATGAAAGACCGCATTTTGTATACATACCTATGGAATACACTAAAACTTTAAAATGGACACTGAAATAAGCATAAAAGTAAGTGTTCTTCAGGCTACCCTTATTTAACAGGTTGTGTAGCTAGACGAACACTAGTTTTATTTAATTTATTTTGTGTAAAAATCACTTAAATTAAATAAATACTAATTTCATCGAGCCAACCTGACGGACAGTCCGACCCATCTCTCATATGTAAATGAATAATTTTATTGAAAATGAAAGTTTTATGTCTGTTATCAAGTTTCTTACTAAGTTGGCTGCTTGTCTTGTCATGTCTTGTTTTGTCTGTCCATTAAATAGATTTATGCTTGTTTGGATACTTCATTTCTTCCTTCCTTCGTTAATACTTTTACTTTTCATGCACTTCTTGTAATAAAGAAATTAAGAAAAATTAAAGTCACACCAATTTGTGGCACTTACTTACACAAGAAGCCTAATTTATGAATTATTTCCCTTAATTAATCAAACTATTATTCATTCAAATTTGGTGAGATTAGGAGGAGGAGACATGAATTATGCTAATCGTTTGATTCACTTAAGTTTTTTGTTTGTTTACTTATTATTATTTTTTAAATAATGGCAAGCAAGACACCTTAAATGCTTTTCGCGCGATCAAATATTTTAGATCGACAGTATCCGCCAGTTGCGTAATTGTTATATCGTTTGAAATGTTGAGGATTTAAACATCAATCCCTCGACACTAATGAATATGATTTGACTAGTCATTAATCATGCTATACTGTCATCATGTTGCTCACGGTTACACAACTGATCGCCATTCCCTCTTCATAATGAATCTATACAAACAGAATTTGGTCATGTTGCCTTCTAATATTATTAACATGACTCGAAATCTTTTTATGTTACGTTCAAGAGACTTTAAAATCTCAGCCTCAGTTTTATATTTTCATTTGCTCGTTTTCTTATTTCGTTACGTTTCGATGATTTGGATACAAACGTAAATAAAAGTAATGTGCAAAATACTATGCTCAGTTATATTATTTCACATCCATCGACCCCATGAATTAAATACTGCGGTGAAGCGCAGAATCTAATTATCAATGTCTATGATTTTATAGTTCATTTCTATCTCTTTGCGGTCATGAATATCGCGCTCTGTCTCGCGGTTCTCGAAAGCGTTTCTTCATTTTCTTTTAATCACAAACGGAAGCAATCGCGTTTGGTTCTTCTGTCCAATCATCTTTTACATACTTTCTTACTTACTCATCATGCAGTTAATGATCAAAGGCGAAAAGGGGAAAGAATAAAGGAAAGAAAACAAAATAAAAGAAAGAACAAATGTTGATTGTCTGAAGCATAAAATTTCCGAGTAAGATTCTTGGACGATGGAAGTTTCCGCTCTGTAGAACGATGAATCACCAACATTGAAAAGGAACCAACTTGTAATTGCTAATTTAAATTCAAACACAAACATCAACATTGCGTCATAGAATCTAATTTTAATGCGTGCAAGTAAACCTTGTAATTGATTCCTGGGAAAGCGAATAAGAAATTTGTTTGGGGAAAAATAAATGTTTGAATGGAAGAATCGCTTAAAAACATAATCATTTGTCTTCCCAAAACATTTTTGAGACACATTGTTACTAAAATTCATTGGCAAACGTATATAAAATTTCTCTCAAAAGAATAGAAACTTCTGGAATCACTTGACCTAACTTTAATCGTCGACTTTCCCACGATTACCATCTCGTCTGATGCTAGCAGCGAACAATTAAAATCAGTAAACATATTTCGGACAGAATTTCTCAAGCAATATTCCCTCGATTTGTCGTTCTTCTTCATCATTCTTGAACTGAAAGAGATATCTTAGGTGTTTGTGTGTTCATAACGGAAGAACGCAGTCGTGCGGTAGTCAAAGCCAAGAATGATTTTTTTTTGCGCAGAAAGGCAGATAAACAAAATAAAATCTTTGTTGCTAATTATTCCCGCACCATTCTTAGAGTAGTAAGAGAAAGATTACTATGAATGGAAGAGAAAGAATTCGTGATGAATCGCATTATCGCGATATAATAGTGCACTCATTAATCTATGTTGAGATTGTAATTGTAAGACATTGAGTAACGGGAGAAAAGGTAGCAGCAAGCCAGCAAGCGTTGAAGTTATGAAAGAAAAACTTAAACTATTGCCATGATACATAATTGCATGCTTTTTATACTTGTGATAATGATAATGAGATGGTTAGACGTGGAAAGTAATCATTTTTTTTATTAGCTGTTTTTGATTAGCAATTTGAACTTTTCCCCTCTGGTTTCGAAAACATTAAATCAAAGTTAAAAGTATGAACATACTATAATGGATAATTAATTAATTTACGCTTATGTATGTAGTTTTGTGGCTTGAAGGTAACAACTCGAAGTTACAAAGCTCCCATCAGCGGTCAGCCTCATGTTGATTATGTTCGTAGGTTTGACGTAAAGTTCACAAGACCCCCGTCTTGATATGATTTTGAAAAGTTTCTCCGACAACATCAACCAGAACCTTTCATATTAATTCGAAGGTCAAAAACCTGCTGCTTGTATCTCTTAAGCGACTTCCGTAACATGCTTCGCGTGCATTGTAGTTAATTGAAAACGAAACTTCGTACCCAAAGCTTGTACTTTGTTAAGTAGCGAAACTCAGCAGCAGATCATATCATCCAAAAAATATCAAATAAAAAATAATTTTATTATATTTCGAACTCATTGCGAGCTTCCTCGTTTACCGTAAATTAACATAAATTGTGAATATCACAAACAAAAAGCTTTTGCAGTGTCAATTCCGTTTTAATGGCCTACGATTAATGACTCTTCGATTCCCAAGCTTTGCGAAAAAAAAATTATTTGAAGTTAAAGATTTTTGTTTGACAAACACGAGCGGTTTTTTCTTAATATTTCAATCATACAGAAATTGAATTTTCTTACACACTTTTTTTTTCTTCGAATGGTTTTGACGGGCCACTCGATTGTAGTTAGTTAGCGGTATGCGTGTTTATAGCGACGGCGCGAGAGGTGCGACCTTCACGTCATAAATGCGTTTTTTTATTGCTATTTGATTGAAGTTGATGAAAAACGAGCTCTTAACAGCGACCTCATGTTGTGAAAAGAATTCGAGACATCCAAACAGGGATTGTATTCATCTAATGAATATTATTACGAAATGCACAGTCAATTCAATTCATCGAACAGTGCTGCAAGTGTCTTAATAGCTAACTAATATCTGTCGATAGGTTAATGCTGATTTTTGACATTTCAGATTTGATTTGTCTCTTGTTTTTTGCTTTCATCATAAATTTGATAGAAAACCAGTCAATTCATTTATCAATTTAGAGGCTGAAATTGTAGATCAGTAAAGAACGCTTAATGTCTTCTTAAAATATCACTTCAAGCCGGACGTTTGCAAATTCCACTCTCACGCGTTTTATTTGTGTTTATTTAAAGAAATTTTGTTTGTTTCTGGGTTTGGACAAAAAAAGCTTTTTTTTCATTAATCTCAAAGTCAATCAGAAAGCTTGAAATGTGTATCATCGGTAAACTAAAATATTTATCCGTGGGCACGTTCGAGATCATAAACTTTTAATATGGAGATTAGCTGGAAGTATAAACAAGCAGTTGTTATGCAATTTACGATAATGGGTCTTCATGGCCCTACCAGTTCAACATCGACAAACTATCGTTACTGAAGCCAAAATAAAAAAAAGACTTCGAACACGAAATCCATTTACACAAATACAAAAACGCGTTGTTTACAAATTGGATTTAGCCGATCAATTTTAGCCTTGTCTTGTAACATCAATAAGACATGCGAAGGTGTTATTGATGCCGTCAAGCGCAGCCGAATGGACGATGAAATAAAAAAAATCAATGGCTTTAAAAGACATTCGATTGTTTGCGAAAATATGATGGATCCACTCAATTAGACAGTCAAGGTATTGGGGAAATGAAACAAAAGAACATAATGACAATTGCTTAGCCCACACCTGTCCCTAATGGATACAAAAATGTGCGTGCTTTAATTTGAGTTTCATTCTTCTTCCTTTAATGTCGCTTTGTGATCTGCTTAAAATCAAACAAAGGCGACATTTACTAGTCATGGATAATTTCGTGAATTTTGTTTTTAATGCTTGGTTCTCGTCATCATCATCGTTTTAGTCATGGTTGAACTTTTATGTTTTCCTCTAATTTGTCATCTTTGACAAATTATTTTCTATTAATTTTTTTTTATTTTCGTGAATTTCTTTTCCATAGAATTTTTTTGTAATATTCTGCAATAATGAAGGCTTAATGATAATTTGAGATACTTGTTGCATACATACAGCCATCACATGATGATTAATTGTTTTTCTATATTCTATCGCCAACAGACATGATTCCCGACGAAAAATTTGAAGCACACTGTACAATGATGCTTGTTACAGGAGATGAACATCAACAAAAAGAACAAATCGAACAACAAGAGCAACAACAACCGTATGACATAAGGCTCAGCGCATTCAGCGACATATACAACGAATATTTATCAGATCATTCAGAAATTGAAACAGCGTCAACATCTGATACAGATTCGTCGTCAAGTGCATCACTTTCGAATCCAACAAGCATAACATCGAAGGAAAATTACGAGAACATCAGAAACAATCAAAAAAAGTCGCCGGATATACGCAGTAACTTACACAACAATCAATTGTTTGGTGTACAGTTGGAAGTGAATTTTCTATTGTTAGAGGCCGAACGAAGGAAACTTAAAGTTTTAAAACAGGAACTGAATCTCTCGCTCGATGACTGTGACAAACTCGAGCGTAAAAAGAGAAGTCATAATCAATGTCATGAACTTTTACTCGCAATTTCGTAAGTTGATTTTCTTCCCCCATTCCATTGCGTAACATATTTTTAAAAACATTTATGTTTCAGACGAATACAATCGCAACATAATTTGCTTGAAAAGGAGCTTGCCGATCACACGATTGACATTTTAAAATATTCAAACATCAGAATCATTGAAAAGGTGAATAATTTCATAAAACTTTTTTTTTCATGCCGCTTTTGTTTTGATTTTGTTTCACATGAAAAATTTTCTCGACCAAGACAGTGAAAAAGGAAAAACGCTGAACTTTTCACTGCGCATGGTCGTAGGAACTAGGAAAGAAGGGAGAGACAAGATTTTTTTTCTGATATCAGCTAAACATAGAATCACATCGTCGGAACAAGTGAAAAGTAGTTTTTTAAATTTCTTGAATGAAAAGTGAAGTTAATTAGTTGAAAAACGATTGAAAAGTGTAGAATAAGAAATAATAATTTCAATAATCTATTCAGATATCATTTAAACACCAAGTTTCATCAGAAAAACGCACAAGACTCTCAGAAGTTTTTTTACTAATTTCCACCCCTTCTCAAACATAGTTAAAAAAATACAAAATAGCGTGAAAACATTTGGAAGGAAAACAACAAGAACAACATACGTGCATATGAACAAATAACCCTCAAGGGTTAAAGAGTGAAGAAAAAAATATTCGTGGCTATGTGTTTTATCATCGTTTCGTGCAGACAATTTTATTGAATAGAATGTGAATAAAAGTTATAAGAAAATCATAAATAAACCGCTTGATTGCTAATTTAACTTCAAATCAATACCAATTAAGTCAATCGAGAAAGGGTGGATACAAAGACATACGATGAGTGATAGACATGAGATAATGCTTATAAATAAATCACAATAAGTTGAAACTGCCGCATGTAGAAGACTTAAAACATAAATTTTTTGATACGACGAGCATAAGTGGAATTTAATAGAATGAAAGAGCTTTCAAAACGTGACTAATAAATGATTCTATACTACCAGATTAGAGATTCTTAATTGTTTAAGAGTCGCCTTAAAATATTTGAAGGAATTTATATCGTCGCAAAGTCTGATCACGATTGAATACAAGAGAGCGAGCGAGCATAAGCCGAGACATAATATTTTAATATTCTAGTACTACAGATAAAAGAAATGATTCAAAAACCAGTTCCATCTAACAATAAGCCGCCGATTCCAACCAAGCCTAAGATAGCTCAGAAAACAAATTACATCATTGTCGGAGCAGAAAACCAAATTAAAGTTCAATCAGCGAAAAATGGAAGAAAAGTTAACAATGAACAATGCAATGAAAATCAACCCTTGCTGCCACAGAAAGTGCAGAAAGAAGGCAGTCATTATATTTTGCCCTCATCACCGCCCAACTACTCAGATTGCACAAATGATTGCTGTGGTATTTTAAATATTAACAACAATAAACAGACTGAATGCATTCGAAGACAGATGAACAATAAGAATGGTGAATCGGAAGATGCGAATGGATCGAGTTTCCTGAAATGGAGAGAAAATGACAACCGCAATGTTGTTGATGATAAACAATTTAAAACCTCATCACAATCTTCTGACACTCTTTCATCCAGTTCAGGCGGTTTTAAAGACTATGAATTTGTTTCGAAAACTAAAGCTGTATATGAGATGTATGAAAGAGACAATGGAAATTCAAGCGACCATGAAACACCAGCATATCAAATACCAATTGGCAGCAGTAAAGTGCAAGAAATGAAATCTAAACTTTTAGCACAACAAAAGCAGCAACAACAAAATCACTCACAATGTGAGCCTTCCAAGCCCGTGAACCGGCAAAACGTTCAGAAATCTTCTCGAGAACTTGAGAAAGTTCTTGGCATGCGAATAGAAAAAGAAATTCGCCCGAAATTGTCGACGCATGCACTTCAAGAGAAAGCAGTGAGAAGATTATCAAAGAGTTTTGATGATGCTCAAGAGAGTAGTTTTTCTTCCATAGCCAATCAAATAGGCGCAAATATATCAAAGCAAATACAACAGAAACTTACAGAGGAAATGAAGCAACAGTGCGAGATAATCAAAGAGAAGTTCTTAATTGAGAAAATACCCGTGCAAGAGCATTATAATGATTACATGGTATATATGATCTAGTAGAATGGAACTTATTCCCCTCAACTCGTTTATTTTTCAATTATCATCTTTCGTCTCTTCTTTCTTCAGTTCAAGAGTCAAGAAGAACAATTTTGTCTAGAATAAATTTCCATGCATTTTGATACATTTCCATTAACATTTCTCATCTTTTTTTCAATTACAGAATAATCGAAATCAACCTGCAATTGGACTGAAACAAACTTCTAAAGCGAGGGTGAGTCATACTTCCTTTTACAAAAATTTCTTGAAATATCATTGCATTACAAAAAAGGATACATAAAAGTCAACATGTTTTTCCTGAATGGAAGAAGATTGAAGATGAGTCATAAAAAAAAATATTTTTCTCTCGTGTCATTCTATTTATTTCATTTTATTGGGGAAAGTTATAGATAGATTGGTTTGCTTTATATAAATGCAATTCATCAAAAAGTTAACTCGAGATAATCGATAAGTCTGTAAATTTCTTAAAGTTTTCTAAGAAAACCGTTGTGAATTTTTTCAAACTGTTAATCTAGTACAAAATGTAATGTTGTCTGGTGCAAAATGGAAAAACATTGCAACATTGACACAAAACATTGAGGCAAAAATTCAAATCAACAAAGGGCGTGCAACTACTGCAATTTTTTTCTAGCTTAACAAGTCCTCAATTAAACAATTTTTTAAACAGAATGTTAGAAAATCATCCACTTCCGATTTCTCTATCAATCATATGAAAATATATTTTTAATCGAGTGCAGTAGTTTGACACCTCATTGAATTCATTTCATGACGTCAGAAACACTGAAAGAGACAACATTGAAACAATAAACATGAAAACAATCTGTGAGCGAAACATTCCCATCTACAAACTTATAAGAATCATTCAGTGTGCAACTACGGCGCGAGGCATTTGTGTAGACATTGCTGTCTGTAAAAGTGTAAAAAAAGAACTCCAAAAAATCATTAGAGCAAAATTTTTAAAATATTTGGGATTCTACATCAAGAATTTGATGATTTCGCGTGTGTTTATTGTTCATGTTGTTTTATGGAAAGATTCCCGGAAAAGGCAGTGAATCATCAGATTTTTTTAGTGAAGAAAAGGTTTTAACACAAAAGAACTGTAAGCATAAAGCAAACTAAAAGCGTGACGTCATGTCTGTAGCTTCTGCAAGAAGAAAAAAAGCAAAATAAAAGAATAAGGAAGAAAATTCATGAGTTTCATGGTTGAAAAACACAAGAATTAATTGAATCGCTCAATTTAGATCACACGAGGAGAATAAAGTAAAAAAAAACATATTAAAAGCCACAAAAAACAATTCTCTCAAAGGAGGAAAAGAAAAATAAAAGCAGCATTAATTAACAATTTCAAAGCAGACTGAGCAGGTGTTGGTGATAGTGAAGCGTGTAGTTTGCTTTTTAAAAAAGCGAAAACATAAACTTACCATTGACGTGAAAACAGAAGCAGATAAAAAGACGTTCATTTCAGACGAGCATTAAATTGAAAAACAAATCAAAAGAATGAGACACCAGAAGCTAAATCAAATGATTTATGAGTCGCAACATTCGATGTTAGGGAAGACTAAGAAAAATTAAAGAATATCTCAAGGGCAGAAAAAAAAGAGAGAATTTCTTATAAAAACAAAAATTAAAAGAACCTATTTAACTTCTTCCACAAATCAAATAACACAAGAAGAGGAAGAAGAAAGAAATAAAGTGAAACTTTAAGGGCATTTTGTGTGCAGAAATAAACTCCGAGGGAAACGACATATCAAAAATCTCCCATTCAAGACCTCAATCCACAACAGCAGAAAGAAAACAGAAAAATCCCAATCAACATCAGTCGTGTATGTATTTCTTACTCAACATTTAGCTTGCTTGATTCTTTATTTTCTTATTCAAACAAATGACCCAATTTAACCAACGCCGCATCATGATGAAGTTTATTTTTTCCTCTGCTTCATCATGCTTTGAGTGTTAAATGCAGCAGCAGAAAATTAAAAATATGAAAAAAATCGTGAACATCTAACAATGACAACACCAGCATAGTTCAAGTGGAAAATTTTATGCTTATGTTATCTTTCAAATGCATTCACACAGTTTTATTATTCGCCTTTTTTATTTCTTTTCGACCTGATAAGCGAAGAAACACCTTGTTGTTTGTTACTTAGTTGAAAAACGCTTGCCACGATGTTTAACAGAGGTAAACAGGTTGTCTCTTTGAAGCGATAACAAAAACTTAAGCTTATTATAAACATTGAATAAAGTTCGTTTTGTCGTCGATATCGTTCATGGAAAAACTCGATTGAGACCGCAATTTCTTATCACAAATAAAATAACTTTTTTCTTGGCTCATTTAAAAATTATGCAAATTCGCATTCATTTGCAACTTGCAAAATTTTACTGCCATTTGTTGATGATCTTTTTCTGAAATTCAAATGAGACTCGAAGTGTGTCGTTTCGATAAAAAAATTTTTTTTGTATCATTTTCGAAATCGAGACATAAAAATTGAAGAAAAATATTCTAAGAAGATTCAGAAAGAAACATTTTTGTGGGGAAAAGAAGAAAGAACGAAACTAGTTTTTTGAACTTTAAAATCGTCTCCCGTGTCGAAAAACGTTTATATGAACATGGATACAGATTGCGTCGATAAATATGCATTAGATGGAATTAACATTGGTCGTCTGACACTTTAAGCTCTTAATTCATTGCCTTGTTTTTTCATCTGACTTAATCAGTGGTTGATTGACAGCCCAACTAATTCTCTGACAAAAATTCATGAAATCTGCAATTGCAATTTAATTATTTTCCTTATTCAAGATTGCAACAACGAAAAAAAATCTCTTTTTGCTTGTACCCACCTCAAAATCATCGCCAGAGATATAAAATTACAATAATTTCATGGACGACTTCACCTTCACAATGGGCGAGAGAAGTCAAATGAAAATAAAAAATCTGACAACGCAGCATGTTCAAATAAAAATTAAAGCATTGCCATGAGAAGGTGTAAAAAAATTACATTCAACATTTTACTTCGACCGCATTACATATTAACAAATGTGGAAATTTGTTGAAATTCTCTTTGAGCACATAAAACAGAACACTTTTTTATGTCAGTGCGAAATACTTACGGCTTCTTTGTATAAAAGAAGCTAAAGGGCTTTGTTATGAACAGATTTAAAAGTTAAATGAATCCGGATTAATGTTGCATGACAACTTCATCCTACTTCTATAATTCTTTTTGTTAAATCTGAAAAAATCATAAAAAAAGAAATTGCCGGAAGAGATTCGATTCTTCCATCCTTTCTCCTAGACTAATATTGACTTTCAGACTTTTTGTCGGCAAACACAAGAAAAAGAATGAAAATAAATGTTTTCAACATAAAAGATGAGAAAACAATCGTTTTCATCACTTTAATCATTGTCAAATATTTTGTGTTTGAGTAAATATGAAAAATGATTCTAAGAATCTTCAACATCAATCAAAGTCCAGTGGACATTTTAAGATCAAAATAGAAGGAAGTAACTTCGACCTTCCAACGATTCATTTTTCTCAAAGCTATTTAAAATATTACAAAACACTTTGTGTAATGAATCTGTCAGTCGTTTATCATAGAACGAAATAGTTTCATGTGTCGCAAATAAAATTGTTCAAGTTAAACAATGTATCAACATTCGCTTTCCCCCTAACGCAACAAATTGTTAATAATTTTTATTAATGCGTAATATTTACATTGATATTAGGTTTGTTCATTTAATTCAATTCAAAGGTCGAAGGCATTTGAAGTGACATCGAATAAATTCGCCTTCAATCGTTTTAGAACGCGTGCGTTAAATGCAGTCAGTCGCAATTCGAATTGGAATGTTAAAAGGAAAACTTTCATTTACATAATCTCTAAATAATTTGCATTGTTTCGCCACCCCCAAATTCATTTATCAAAATTTAACTTCCACTGAATATTTGAGAAGTGTGAAAATTTATGTACATAAATTACGAGTTTTGTGACAAGTTTTCTTCATCCCCACTGGGTCAGACATGAAAATGTGCTGTTTAATGTCGCTTTGTCACGTGTGACTTTCGTCTTTCAAATCAGTGTCAAAAGATCTTGTCGACGTTCGCTCAATCAACATAAATGTTGTTATTTTAAACTCGATACTACTTTTCGTCTAGGACAGTGTTTAAATGAGTCAACGTCGCTAGAATGCTTAATGAGTTTATATTTTTAAGTAAAGAAACAAAAAAAAATTGTGATTGTTTGTAGATAATCACGGAAAGTTCTATTAGTCTACTTCTGAAGCGTGCAGAAAGATTTATTGAATTAAATATTACAATAAATAAAAAGAAAAACTCGCGAAAGTGCGTTGCTTTGGAAAAACCTTTTTTTCTCTTACTTATCTACCTCTAATTAATAAATCATTGTTTCGTTTTTTACATTTATGGATCTGAATTCCAAGAGGCCGTAATTGATTTATTTTTCTTTGCTATGCGAACATGAAATGAGTTTTAGAAATGTAATATGATTGAGAGAAGCCGAAAGGAAAAGTTTCAACATTGAATGTTCACTCAACTAAGCTTTAAAAAAAAATTTTTTTGTTACTAATTTATCGCTTTAACAGTCATAATTTTGATTTATTCTCTTCGAACCTATAAAACCGATTTTTTTGTCGAAGGGCGATGAATTAAGGGGGGCGATTTGAAGTCATATCTGTAGATGAAAAGTCATAAAATTCTAATCATAAAAATGATAGTACAAAAACTTGGTCAGTTTGTATGTTTTATGCTTAGCGTTAGCTGTTAAAAAGAATATTTTAATAAGCTCTCGGAGCTCTTTATTCATTTATGACTCGTAAAAGATGGAAACAATAACAGAAGCCAGCTAATAGTCTTACCATAATTAGACAAAGATGCTTAAATGATGAACATTTCCCATAAAGAAAATACAAAGTTTGGAAAACATTACCAACGTTTGAACATTCACATAAAATTTTATGAAAATTGCGCTTAAAAATTTTTTTTTGTGAAAATCCATAAATTATAAAACAGATCGAGAAAAGTATCAGCAATATAAAGTCATTCGATATTTTTATTGCTTTTCCAAGGTTATGATAAACGAACAAAACGTAGCTATAAAAATCAAATCTTCCAAGATTTTGCTTTCAAGTCTAATGTAAAGATCGTAAAAATTAATCAGCATTTTAAAATTCTTTTAAGTAGTTTTAGATTGGGAAAGGTTTCAAATATATTTTTGAATAGCATGAGCATAGTGCTAGTTGAATATGTTAATCTTAACGGCAATTTTATCTGTGTGGCCTGGCCCGTTTTTCTTTATTTAATACGAGAGATTTCTGTCTCGTCTGCGACGACAACAAAAGCAGAACCGTATGAAAATAAATACTTAAAATAGGTTCGAGAACTAACAAGCCAATAAACATTTCTTGAATCAACAAATCCTTATTATTTTTCTTGTAAAATATTTCTTCACTCTTTTATCGCACATACGAGCAGAAGTTTTGTTGGCTGTTGTTCTCATTCTGAATGTAGGAAGCTAAAGTATCAATTATTGAACGATTCCCTTTCGATTCTTCTTTTATTCATGTGAATGCTACCTAACAAAAGAAAGAAATTGTAGAGAGTGGATGAATGTCTGTAGCTGGTCGATAAATAGTAATTTTATTTTAACTATTCTCCCAGATTCTATCTATTGCGTGATACCTTCCATCCGTTCAATTCTTAAACGTTTCTCTTCCCTTCTTTCCTCCACAAAAGCAAAGCAACTTAATGAATGAGAGCAAACGTTTAAAAAATTGAAGTTCATTCCGGGCCATGTTGCGAAAATAACAATAAAATTCAATTTCATCATCTTTTAATTAAATTTCCAGCAACTCATTCATTAATTGTCCGAAAATTTGGTAGAGCGAATGAAACAACCAAAAATTAAAATACCGTTCGTTGTTCTCACATTTTTTTCTGTTACAAAACGAGAAAATAAATAAAACAAAAAATTCTTTTTTTCTCTCTCGATCGGTACAAGCATTGCAGGCCACAATAATATGTTAAAAATGGATATTTATAGCCATAGAGGTTTAGTTCAAAATTTATGCGATTTATGCAGAACAACAATCATAAAACATTATGACATTTTCTGCACCAAGCATTTGGGTGAAGAGGAAACATAAAAAAAGGGAAATTTACGACATGAAATGATGCTGGAAGGATTGCTTATCTTAAATTTTTATGTTAAAGTATTTAAAGAAAATTATGAAGATTTGGCAACAATGTAAAAAGAAAAATTTTTTTTGATTGCCATTTAAGTTAACATTGCAGTTGCATCTCGCTGTTCATTTAAAAAATATCCAATAATGACGTAATTTCCATTTAATTGCTTTAAAACTGACCAGATCTGCATGCAAACAGCAAATTAAAGAAATTTCCGACTTTTCTGAAACGAAATAATTTAAATTCACATCAGTGAATGGTTGGATAGTTGCAAAAACAAAAGCAAACTCTACAAGACTTGCTTAAGTGATTTTTATTTTCAAGTAAATCGTGGATAGGAAAACAAGTCGTTGCGAGTGAAAAGTGGAAAGACGAGCAGAAGTAAAAACAAGTAGTCACCTTTAAATTACAGGCTCAATCACGCTCTGATCGTAAACGTATAGCAAATTGCACATTATTTTATGTTATTGACATGAATATGTCTTTATGGCTCATGATATCGTTATTATTGAAAACTTCACTGAATTCGTCTTGTTGTTGTGCTTCGACGAGAAAGCTCATTGAGTTCACTCCTTTTTAACCTTGCAGGCAATAAATGAATCATTTGGTCAGCTAACAGCTTTTAATAAACTTGAAAGTCCATAAATTGATGAAAGAACTTTGTAACCTTCTGCTCAACAGCTCTAGTTAGTCTCGTAAGCAGAAAACTTTTTTGAAAAATTGACTGAATATGTTGAAATGTAGAAGAACGTGACGATTGAGAGAAAACTCCTACTCGGTTAACAGATCAAAGATCATAAATGTGTGAATCATGATAACTCTACACGTGACTTGATTTCACAAATTTATAACATTAATTATTAAACGCTTTGAGTAAGTTTGCTCATGAAAGCTAAAAGATGATGTCTACATTTACTGCATTAAGCCTTGCATGTCTGTGGAGCTTATGACGTAACAAATTTCATTCCCTCGTTCTTTTTTTTGCGCGCGTTTAACTTGATTCAATGAAGAAATTTTTATTGCCATGTTTGTTTTGTTTGCCTTCTGCCTTCCTACGTCGCATGATAATTTTTATTTTCAATTCATTCACAGCTAGATCGCGAATCTTATGTGTAAATGAGACGCTAATTTGTACATTGCAAAATATTCACAAACTAATTGATCGAGTGAACTGAGCGTTGAGGGTAAAGTCAGGGTGAAGGCAAGTGAATAACTCAGCAAAGCAATTAAGCAAAGTATTCTTGAACTTCTCTCAACTTTACTTAATTTACATTTTAAATTATTCTTTAGTTTGTGCAAATAACGAACAAAATTTGTTTTCAAAGAAATTCGTCAAAAAAGTTGAATTGTTAAGCGATATTGTTTTTCTGCCTTTTCTTCTTTATGAATAATTTTTTTATGGGTTGGTCGTGGTGCGTGTTAAGATCTTTAAGTCATACTTTCAATGACAAAGTCGCTTTTTCTAACATAAACTCATTTGCTATTTTTATAAATTATAATGCTATTGAGTACAAAAGGCGATATCACTGCGACATCGCGAAAATAAATCTTAAAGCTTATAACTACAAAAACTAAAATTATTTGAAGCGTGGAGAAATCACTGAGCCCGTAATCTTCATTTACCTCCACACCCCGATTCGCAATTCACGTCTTGTTAGCATTTCGTTGGTTGTCGCTTCGCTTGAGTTGAATGGCAGAAGAAAAATAATTGAAACAACTTATCAATGCGTGCTGATAAGTCAAAACATACTCGAATGCTGTACAAGTTATACAAGATGAAATAGCAGAAGTTTGTTTACATTACATAAATGTAAATTAACTCTCGAATTAAGATAAAAACAAATGAAATACAAGGTTTCAATGAGTTAATGTAATAAAGTTTTTCTTTTTCATTTTCCAATCTTTACTGATATAAACTTGCTGATGTTTATGTTACGAGTTTATTTGTAATTTGCTAATGGACGTACTTATCTTGCAAACTACTTTCTTCCCATCTTGAGAGTAACGAGACGTAAACTCTTTTAAAAGATTTGCAAAAAAAAGAATCGATAGAAATAAATTTTCTTTGGAAAGATGTTTTCACTTCTTCCAAAACCAGACGTCAGTATTGATTGACTTGTCTCGTCTTTATAAAGATGAAAATATTATTTGAAATTGAATTCATAGGATGAGTTGAGTCTTCTGTGGTTTTTCATGTTTAGTCTGTCGTCTGGTGATGTTTCGAGGTTTTTTGTATTATTTTCGCATTTATTTTCTGGCGGCTGATGAAAAACATGAGCATCGCCCATAAAGTAGCGCTAAACCTACAACTGACACATGAAATATTTGTCTAAAAGAATTTTTATCGTCATCTTTGAGTTATTCTCTATGTGTGAAGTCATCACCATTCGACATTCTTCTCTTAAAATAAAGTTTCTTCAACCGGCAACAAATGTAAACTTTTTCGCGTAAAAACCACATGTTGACACGTTTTAAAAATATTTCTCATTGAATTAGCACTTTGTCGACATTAAAAACGAACATCAAATATTTTAACTACCAATTTTTGAGACGGTTTTAAGCAGTGATGTTTATGTTTATATAAAGTAATTTATTTGTCAGCGAACTGTCGACAATTTATTAAATTACTTTACATTTCATCGTTAGAAAACTGACGAAGTGATGCGATGAACATCGTTAGAAAACTGACGAAGTGATGCGATGAACATCGTCGGCAGCAAGCAAGCAATCACCGCAATCAAAGATTAAACAGTTCAATAGTGAAGTTTAGAAAATAAACGCTTTTCTCCGGTAAAACTTTCTATCCGCTGCTCAACAAAAAAACAAAGTCGGCAATGAAGTAAAATTGTTGTTTGTGGCAGCTACAAGGCACTCGCGCAAGTTGTTGCACATTAAAAATAAATGATTCGAAGTTATGCGGTTACTTTCCATTATTTCTCCTTTTACAGTTGGTGGAAAATTGCGAAGCATTGAATTTCAATTTCCTATGTATGCAAAACGAGTACTTTAGGTAGATATTTATGTAAAGGATTTCGCTGAAAACGAAAATTTATGCAATAATTTGTTGCAACATAATCAAGACACGAACGTGTAAAACTCTCATTTCCTATTAATTGATTTATTAGATTTTGCATATCTGATTAATATCTGAGTTTTTGTTAAACTCATCTGACAATTAAATCTTGCTGTGAAGCAAGTTTACTTACTCAAGTTTGCAGCATAATTAATATTAATTGGACTGTGTGTTTTAAAGGAACAAACTTGTGAGTGAAGTTTCCAACATTTCATGTTAATTAAGTTTTCCCTCAAATACTTAAAGCGAGAAGATTTACGATTCCGAAATGTTCACGATCAGGTTGTTGGGAAAGGAAAGTTTTTGTGAATTGTTGCAGAAGAAATTGTAAGGGTCCATGCTGAGTTACAAGAAATTTTCTCATTTATTATCTTTGTCTTTGAAGAATTTTCTTACTTCCCTAGGAAAAGGGAGAAGGGAAATAAATCCGATATCGATGGCTGGCTGACAAACGAAAGCATTTAAGATGAACCGTCAATTTATTCTTTTCTTTGAAAGCGGATAAATGGGGTGCATTTCAATTTAAAATTTAAATTAATGCTTCTATTTATGATTTCAGCAGTCAGGAAATTGACGGCAGACAAAATTTATTTTATGTTTCCCTCGAAAAATTTCTTCTTCTTGCTCATTCCCGGAGATGTTGATGAAGTGAATCCGGTACATGCCAGATCTTAAATCGATAAACACTTACACATAAAATTATTAAACTGGAAAGAACTCATTTTTTATGAATGAAAATGATTTACGAATTACCATAAACTGTCATGAAAATGAAAATGAAAATGAAAAATTTTCTAGCAATAAATTTAATAATTGCGAAATGAAGCGAATGAAATTCTTTCGTTTTAAGCACGCAAACATCTGCACTTGGCAGAGATAAAAATAAGATACGTTTAATGACTGTTAATAAAACTATAAATTCCCATAAAGGCAGCTTTTGACGTTCCGCTCAGAACCTTCAAATTACAACAAAGTTAAGTTGAATCATTTGTCGAGTTTAATTTAAATTTTAGTCAAATTTGCATAAACAATCAATGGAAAGGAAAATTTTCTATTCTCGTCGCATGTCATCGTTGCCTTGAGTTTTTGTCATTTAAAACGTTCACTTAGTGTAAGCTTTAAATCGTGGCTTTGAAGTCTGCGGCAAACGATCAAAGGCGAGCAATATTTATTGCTTTTCAAGAGAAACGTCAAGGATTCTACTTAGATTATTGAATTACATTTAACTTTGCTATTTCTATTCCAAAGATGAACTCAATTTACTCTCAAAAGCAAATGCTATTAGCACGTTGAAAGCGAAAGATTATTTTTATATTTCTTTTAAAAATATAAACCTCGATATTGATTCTAATGAAGGCACGTTCGAAACATTTTCCGCAATTTTGTTAAATTCCGAAAATTCCAGTGAAGGGTGTAGCACAACATCAAACGAAATCATAAACTTTTCATAGATTTAAAGGCGTTAAATGAATGGTTATGATATCAACAAATGATATTCCATCCACGCACAAACTCAAAAACAGATCAATTTCTCGCTTTATTTAAATTCTATTAAATTAGCCTCGCTTTTAGTTCACTCAAAGCATGATTCCAAATGAAATGTTTAGTTCATAAATGCTTCTCTTATACTGCTAAGTTTGGCTTATGTCCGTACTCGAAAACAAACTATGAAGTTTCATTGAGAGCATGTGAATGTTTGTTTATTTATGTTGATTCCGAATGGAGAAAGTTGTTGTTGAATTTAAAAATTTAGTTAAAATATCGAATTGTTTATTCATAGGTACGCGTTGTTATTCGTTGAAATGAACTGGAAAAAAATCGCTTCTCCGTCTTAAGCAAAAGTTTACAATCACGATGACATCAACAACCGTTTGAACAAATACATCGTGTCATCACTTGTTCTCTTATTATTGTGTTGATGATGATGATTCTCCTTCCAGTTGTTTTATTTTGTTGTTCAGACGTGGGCTTGTTAAAAGTTTATTAATAAATTGAACATCATTTAAATTTGAATATCTGACACCAACAAAATAAATCATTCTACGATATGAAGCGGGCGAGACAAGACACAAGAAACAAGAAAATGCTTGAATCGTTGCATCATAAGATTTCATTTAAAGACAATTTAGCATCAATCAGTCAGAGTATTTATTGATTTATTTGTTTTCGACATATTCAATTTGAGTATTGATGAATTTTATGAGACGTCAATTAATGCAAGAATGGAAATGTTGAATTGAAGTTGAAATAAGAATTAATAAAATTAGTTACGGGTTGAAGAACTTTTGATTTTGATGTCGATTATTATCTTCCACCACGTCAAGAATAGCTTGTAGTGTTAAAATCACAGTCAGCATTGTAAGGAAACAAAAAATAGCTTCAGAGTGGAGTTGTCGATTGCGGCGTAACTTAATAATTGGCAGTTTGAGAATCATTCACCAGTTAATTGTATGAATGATACAATTCTTGCTTGTCATACTTCAAAGTTTCGCAAGAAAAACGTAAAGCAAAACTTTTACTGTTCTCACCGAGAAGAAAATCATTAAGATTGATGAAATCGTCAGAACGAGAGAGAGTGAAGCGTTTAATTAACTTTTTTATCAGCAAAAACTTTTCCTTCATCAAGAAACATTAACAATGTCAGCAAGAAAATCTCCTGAATATTTAAATTAAGTTCTTACAGTCAGTCGTAAGTTTTCCTTCTCTATTCAAGCAATTTAAGAAAAGAATTTCCATTGTAATTAGTTTCATTTTAATTTTCCTTTTCCTTCTACCCATCGGACTTTTCTTCTTAATTGCGTTCACTTATTCACGACGCTTCTCAAGTCTGACCATTTCAATTGAAGTTGATGTTTATAAATTCCATCTGGTTTTCTCTTTTAAGTCTTGAAATCATTACACCAACGACGACCACTTAGTGATGAAAAATCTTTTCTTCCATCCGTTTTCGTTCGATTTAAGATACTTTCTTCTCATAATTGAATCGCTGATGATTCAATTATTTTTGTATCTGTTTGAGTTTAATTTATGTAGGAGGAAAAAAGCAGAAACAATGTCAGGTTTTTGTAAGCTTCTCAAGCAACAACCAAAAATCTTTTCTTAAAATACTTTCAGTGTAATCAATAATTATGCCACTAATTTTCCAACTAATTTCAACTCATAAAGATTTCGATTCAAAATAGAAATGATACGAAATCTCAAGCGGTGAGCAATTAGCGTAGCGAAGTATTTTCTACAGTATCGTTTAATACCGATGTCATTAAGGCGCTTGGAATGATCGTTTTAGCTATGGCGAATGGTAGTCATAATACAAGAGTTGCGTGGGAGTAAAACATGTGTGATTTTGGAAGGTTTTCCGGGGCTTGTATTAACTTCAAGCCTCTCAAATGTGATGTTGAAAAAACCCATAAATAAAGTCGAGAGATCAGATAGAGCAGATTTTTATTAAATTAATTTCGGTGGGCGTCTGTTAAAACTTCCAATTAAAATTTCCGTGATATGAGATAAAAGTAAATTGCATTTCTACTAATCGAGATATGAGACTTTTAGGTGCGGTTGGGTAAAAAAATTAAACAATCTGCCATTCAAATTTCAATTTCCTTTATTTTAGTTTTTTTTTGATTAATTCAATGAAATGAAAGAAAAACAAGAGAAGAATTATGAAAGATTTTTTTCCCTTTATCGTCTGGGAATAACAACAAAGGAGAATTCCAGAGATTTATTGCCTCAAATGTGATCTTACAGATCTCAAAAGAAACTTTCCCTTCGTAGGCAATAAAATTTATTGCACAAACAAATTGAGAAATTTCCACAAGAGTCAGCGACATGAAGGAAATCGAAATGAAAACGATTTTGTTATCAATCATTGAGAACAGCATTTCTATTGTTATGACGAAAGTATTCTTAAGTCATGTACAAATTTAAAGAAATCAATCAAAAACTGAACTTAAAATTCCAATATCTTAAAAACTTGAAGTGAAATTCAAACTTGTTTGCGTCATTGACGTTTTTCTTTGAATTTATCGATTGATTGCTTACACAGTTGCTTGCAATCAAGTAAAAAGCCTCATAAGTGCATTACAAAGACAATAAATAAATAAAAAAGAAAGTCTTTCAAATACTCTTCAATTGCATTAAAAGTTTAAAATTTGTGATAGGAAAACAGACGCAAATTAATTTAATGGATTTGCTTTGAAAACAAAGAGTCGTTGAAGTGAATAAATAAAAAAGAAATCTTCTCGTTTTTAATATTCACAAATTGCATCTAATAAAATTAAACTTGTTTTTCAATTATCGAAAAAGCAAATTTATCGCAGCAATAAATTGTGGAGCATGGCAATAAAATTAGAAAATTGTTTTTTTATTAGATGTGAGACTTGGTGGCATTGTAACTACAAACCTGATTTTGTTTGTTTACTACTCAGCTGTAAAATTGTTCTTAACGTCATTTATATATTTTGTCATGACGATACTTGCTTGCTTGATCAATATCCTCAACTATTTACAAACAACACTTCTCCTGATGACTAAAACCGGTTTTGCTTTGTTCCATTTCTTGACTGCTTTGAGGTAATCGAACTGTTTTGTAATCGATTTTGTTCTTTCCTTCGTTACACACACGAAAAATCTATTCGTTTAAATGGCAATCTGTGTCAATGTACTTCATTTTGTCATGTTGATGACATGATACATGAGAATCATAATCTATGTTTATGACACTTGATACTTTAGATAAAGTCGTCATTGTGCTAAAAAATATTCTAAGATTAATAAACAGACCTTCGTTAGGCATCATCTTTTGTGCAAAAAAGAAACATATGTCACTGAAAACATTAACTTGGATAACAACGTAACTCAATACGAAATGTTTTTGCTGAAACTGAGAAGCACATCGAGTTGAAATGGGATGTCAGAAGCACTTTAATTGATTGGCAACAGAAACATCAACACTTAAGTTCGATGGAAATTTTCCATTTCATAATATGACAGTAGGAAGCATCTTCGGGAAATAATTTCAGACTTCGTTGATGTTTGCGTCACTCTCAATTATCGCCTGAATATTAAAGCTGATGGTAATCTTTTGCAATTTATGAGCGAGAAAAGATTGTATTTGAGCCATGTGTAATAAAACTGCCATCAACATAATAAAGAAAGTCTCTCAAAAAACGATTACATGACAAATAAGAAGAAAATCTCAGTTGATTGAAGTTGTTCGAGGAGTTGAGGAAGGAATCACTTATTTCTCTGACAAATTATTTATTGCTTTAATTACAATTTCAAATCTTGTTGCTCAACTGTGAAGAAAATAATAAACTGTAATTAGTAGCGCGAAGCACAAACAGCAGACAAACATCTTTTGACCTGACAATGCTATCAATCTTCACAGTTCTTATTCCGTGAATAAATTTACATTATAATGAAGTTCTCGTTTGTTATGCAATCGCTAAGTATCCGCCGATGTGTGCTGATAAATTGAATAGATTAAATTTTTGATATTAATCACGATTCAAGGATTTCAAGTCAATTGTATTATTTAGTTAGATTTCTAAGTATTTAAAATAAAAGGAGATTAAAACAATTCTCAAAGATTGCATAGTTAATGTAAGTGAGTATTGAAATAATTCATGAATAAGACGAGCTGTTCGCTTCTCAAGGCATAAATTACCAGAATGTCAATCATAAAATGACACAATTTATTGACATTTCTCGATGCTTATCTGAATATTTCAATATCATAAGCAAAAATATCTTGATTTAAACTTAAAATGACAGACAATGACATTTAACAGAACATTTATTAGAATTTTAATGCGCACATGTGACTTGGGAATGACTTCAACAAGAACGAAAGAACAAAAATAAAATAAAAAAACAGCTGGAAGTGATATTGTTGATGTGACGAACGCGCTCGTTCTCTTACATAACTTTCGGGAAGCACTTTAATCATTTCCTGAATATTCCTCGTCTTGATACGTGATGACACATCTTTCAAGATCACTTCTTGCTTTATGCTTTAACTGATTTATTTCTTTTTTAAGGCGTCAATTTAAGCCGACTTTTTTATTTATTTTCACGACACATATAAAGAAGTGAAAATTTCTTTAAAGAAGATTTAACAATCTAACAAACATAAAACGTCGTCGATCGTAACTTAACAGAGAGATGGAGGTATAAAAACTTTGATTTGATCAGGATAAATTGCCTCGTTATCTCAATTGACGGTTTTCATTTATCACTTGGAAGACATGGAAGTGTAATGATGTTTCGATTTCCCTTTTTCCGACATCACAAAACGACAGATTTCCCGACTGATTCGATTGATTGATTCCAATTTAAGGCTTAATGGTTCAGATTTTCCCTTCAGGGACTGTCTTCACTTGTTTACGAAAAAGATTTCCTTTACAAAATGTCGCCTTGTGATAAGAGATACGCTTTTCTATTTGAATTTCTGCTTGCTCCTATAAGTAACTCCATCGTTTCGTTTGCATGACTCGCAAGCTTAAAGATATAATCTTGTTGAGAGTAAACATTGACATGACTCCACATCAGAGCATCCGAATAAAAGGAACGATTTGTAAATATAATTTTCATCGTTTTTTTGAGGGAAATTTTCTTTCTCTTTCTTTTCGCTTGTAGCCGAATTGAGTTGCGATGATTCATCGGATTTATACTCGTGAGTTTAGACACGGAAATTTAATGGGGGAGTAAAGAATTTGAATGCTGAATTCTGAACATTCTTTAAGAGCGCTTCAGGCTTCAATTATTTACTTGTTTTCTGTTTTTCCCTAAATTTCCCTGTCAGTTTTATGATTATGGGAAATTTCCGCAATTTGGTGATGGAGAATATAAATGTGTAACTAAATTAAGATGATTGTACCTGCTTTTCCTCTAACCATCATTGAAAACAACGAGGAAAAAGTTTTTCCAATAAAACGTGCTTATGAAAAATTTAAAATTCGATTGAAATTTCATTTAAAAAGTTCAAAACTCATTGACTCATCAATGAACGAATTGGTTGATAACGGAAATAGATATGATGAAATGATTTTTAACGACTTCAACGGCACAATTCTAAACTCCCTTGAAGTCATCACAAATGGTAAAAATGAAAATTTAAAACATATGTGAATGCGTGAGGGTTGGTTGAGTTGCTTACGGCTTTGAACATAACAAACAAGGAATGGAATGAACTGAATTTTAATTTACTAAATGATGTGTTTTTCTCTCTCCTACTCGTATTCATATAAATATAACAACCGGGAAATCTTCGAACTTATTTAATTGTAGACATGAACAAACAAACAAACATTAAATATTTGAAAAGAAATTATGAGAGTTGGTTGTTTAGATTTGTCATAAAAGGAAATTTTAAGTGTAAACGCATGTACATGATGAGTTAGCAAAAATAATTGCTGCCAACGACACTTTAACAAGAACGTCACATTAATCATATTTCTTGAGCTTCAACCCCTCATGAAACCTAATTTTGTTGCATATCGTGCACAATGCATGGTTGATATGTTCAAGTTTAATGACTTACTGCGTATGAGGGATCAAAATATAATTTCCATCAAGGATTAATATGTAATTTCAAACCATTAATGCCACTGGAACTCTCAGAATGTATTAAGAGAAGATTACATCTCACATCCATTTCTCCAAATCCCAAATGATTTCAATCGATACTTGAAAGCAAACTGAAACTTGGATTATTC
Source organism: Clunio marinus (assembly GCA_900005825.1). Classification (NCBI taxonomy): domain Eukaryota; kingdom Metazoa; phylum Arthropoda; class Insecta; order Diptera; family Chironomidae; genus Clunio; species Clunio marinus. Next base: position 1,097,184 of record CVRI01000059.1, read on the forward strand.
ATTCATGATATAAATTAATATAAAAGCCTCAAAGCAACGATTCAAGGTTTATTCGTGTGTTTCCATAAATCATAAAAGAAGATTTTAAAACGTTTAATAGTTTAAACAATAGAATGTTGATTACATTACGTCATATTTTTGTTTTAAAGGAGAATATTAACTTGCGCTTACGATATTTTATGACATGAATGAGTAAGTAATTCATCATCATCGCGCGTTTTTTTTCCTTTCATTCCTTTTATTTGCACAACATAATTTTCAAACGTCTCGATCGAATCGTTTTCAAATTAAATAAACAACAGAAAAAAAGAATTTTTAATGTTCATTTGTCTTGTTCTTCTTGCTGTTGAATTAGTCACAACATAAGTTAGACAATGAACCGTTGGGCTGAGCAAATAAGGTGTAAGAAAACTAACATTGTTTGTGTATATTTTGATAAGAATTGAAATGTTTTTCTCATTGCGTCATCGTCTTATTTTATAGCGCCACAGTTCTTCGACATTTCAAATATTGTCTACGATAATAAAATTATTATTCTTTTGAGTTAGATACTTTCTGATCCGACTTGTGGGTGGAACTTAAAAATTCAAAACTTATTTCTGATAGCTCTTTTACATTTTGTTTTGTTTGTTGTTATTGGTTCATTTGAATTCTGTGTTCACAAACATGCTTTTTGTCTTGAAATATTCAATAACATTCTATCGAGAGAATGAAAACATGTTGCGATAATGGAACGCCTTCCCAGAAATAACATCTCTTCAACTTGACCATCTGTTTAGGTTTCCAGGTTCAAAGGATTTGTGAATAAACATTAAAATTGCAGAAGCATAAAACTCTTCAGATGACTCATACAAAGTCTATTGAACTGTGAAATCATTCAACACATTGGCGCCATCTATTGGTGACAATTAAGTGTGGGTGGCAAGCAACATCAAAAATAAATTAATCCTTCTTCGAATTCATTAAACAGAAAGCAATTTTCTTAATGTTATGATAATCTTTCTTACTGCAGGCGAAATGAAATAAAATAAAAACAATTCGACGATAAGTAAACGAATAAGAATCTACCAAAAATTGATGAAAATGAATAAATAGAAAAAAGCATATTGCATTTGAGGGTTGGAAAAGAGAAATCATCATTTCCAGTTGAAAAATTTCCTACGAACATATTTCTTTCTCTTAAGTTTTATTCAACTACGCTTTTCCTTTATGGTTATGAGATTTTACTTTCCTTCAACTTGCAATTCGTACAATTTCATTTTTTTGTAGATATCTAAAATAGAAAAGAAAGGAAAGAAGAAGGAAAACTCTTTATGATGATGCCGTGGGGTGCAAAAAAAATTCCCTCCGCTTCGCACCATCGCCGACATTCAAGAAAAAGAAAATTTTCTTATGCAATGTTTTATGAGTCTTTTGGGGTTTATTTGCTTCCCTAGGATTGCGATACATCACCCCAGCACAAAATGACTCATAAGTAAAATATTTTCTGCCTTCAACAGCAATATTTTTCCTACTTCTTTAAAAGTGAAAACTCTCTAAGTGAAAGAAAAATTGCGGTGAGTTCATCGACACTGCTGCCGAAAAGTTCTTCTCACTCCATGAGGAAATTTATTGCATGCTTTTCTCTCGCAGTAAATAAATAAATAAATATTTCAGTGGTAAACTTGCGACACAATTTCACTGCCTAATGATGACTTCATGTGGTGCAAAAAGGCTTTAAAAGTCAATTTGGGAATTTGAGAGAAATCTTAAAGTGTCATCAAGAAAAAAAAATGAAATTTTATGTTTGCACTTGTTCCATATTGAATTTTTACGAGCCGTTACACCACATAAATTCATTCGGTGATTTTACTTTATTGAAACATAACTCTTTAATAAAACTGCGTTGTGATTGCGTGTTGATTGGAGTTTCAGATTTCTTCATTCTCATTTACCAATGACAAATTAATCACGCTGAAGTCAACAATAATTAAATCGGTCAATAATCCTTTTTCTTGTCTTCTTCATCCTTCTCAACTCAAATTAAAGAGCTACAAAAACATTGGTAGATTAATTATAGATCAGGCAAAAAGGGATTGTTGCCTTTTCTCGTGTTAATTTTTTAATGTCAGTTCGTGCTGTTTTTGAATAACAATTTCTGCTTCCACTGTGGGATAACAAATCATCAATTATCGTTTTTTTTTAATATTTATTTACTACGCTTGAACACATGCGAGTGTTTGCGCACACAAAATTGAAACTCGCGAAATTCAAGGCTCATGTGACTGTGAACAGAAAAAGTATCAATTTTCGAATGATTGATGTTGACAACAACATAAATACTTTAGTTTGCTGCAAGAACAGAACAGAAGCGCTTTCTTCACTTTTATTTACGTGACTATATTGATATTGAACCGCGTAATTAACAAAAATCAGAGCTGTTGTTGCTGCTTTGTTTTTTGTTATCATAATAAAAGCTTAATGGAAATACATCAATTTAATTCAATTAAACTCGACATGATAACGAAATCAACAACAATTTACGGTTCATATAATTTTTCAGGCGTTTCGTGTGATAACAACGCGAGCACACGAAGCTTCATCTAAAATTGAAATCACATTTATGTAGATCAACAGCCACGAAGTGATGAAGCAATTAACGGGATGGGATGTTTGCGCAAATGTTTGTAAAATGATATGAAAGTTAATTGTTCATCACGCAATAATATGTAGAGAAAATGGTTTTACTTTCTTTTAAACGATTATTCATTCAGACACGATTCAGTTGATGTCATTTCACTTAATTTCTTCTTCATCAAATGTCGACTATTCATCCGGTCATCGCTTGACTATTTCTATTATTAAGAATGCTTATAAAGAAAACAATTTGAGAATTTCCACGGCTCATCTTTCACTTATTGTGAAACGAATTATTACGTAACTCAGCTTAATTAAGACTAAATTGTCGTAAAGAGCGTGACCAGATCTCACATTTACGCTAAAATGGAGAATACTTCGAATTTAATTAGCGCCCATGAAATTGCGTTAACAATTAAAATTATTTTGTTATGTGTTGGTTAACAGCATTTGGTAAATTGATGGAAACAAACGGAAACATGAAAAAATATTTAACAACATTCCATAAAAAAAATTTTACAAAATAGTTTCATTTTGTAATTAACTCAGATAATTGAATTCATTTCAATATTACTCACTTGAAATATCTCTCGAGTGAATTCTTTTTTTTTCCTATCGATAGATTAGATTTGAAATGAACAAGTTTTTGATGGACAGTGTGACTGTCTCCACATTGACATTTTACCCTATCATGATAAATCTAAAAAAATAATTAATTAGCGTTCTGAAATGTCACTGACTGACATCATTTTTTTCCACTGCTATTGCTGCTGCTGCTGCTGTAACACTCAAAGTCATCTAAAAATAATCTCGATCTGAAAATTCGGTCATTTAAAACAAATATTAAGAGTGTAAACAACGTGAATCCACAAAGTCATGAGAATAAAATTAATTTTTGCAGATTCATCTAGAAGGAAGAACTGAGACAAAAAACGGAAAAAAAGAATCGTCATAGCTTCTTTAAGTTTGTATGATGGATGAAGAAATATTGAAGACAGTTGAGGCTGTTTTAGGGAAAGACGTTGAGATAGTTGATTGTCAGAAAACGAAATCAGTGCAGGAAGAAGAAGTTTTGTTGATTAATGGTCAGCCTGTAAAGCTTGAAGGTAAAGACGCGGCTGCGATAAAGAAAGCGTTGATGACCGGTCAGATCCCGCCTTGCGATTTGCTCAATCAAATATTGTTCCGTGCGGGTATCCTTCGACAGCCAGTTCGCCTCGAAACATCGTTGAGTGTTAAATCAAGTCTCACGACAACAGAAGAAATACGAGTTGCACGTAACGGTTGCATACTTGACGAACGATCACTTGAGACGAAAGAAGACAATTTCTACACAAGTTCATGCAGTGAAGTTTGGGAGCCAATTGGTAAAGTTTCATCGGTAAGAACTACAAACTGTGCTGTTGATGAAAATTGTCTGCCAACGGCAGGTGATGATAACAATTTGGAATACGTGAAACGCAAGAAAAGTTCGTCATCAACACAAATTCCGCCAATGCGACAGAATTCTGTCTGCACCAACGATTCAATTTATTCGTCGTCAGCATCGTCATCATCGCGTCCGACGAGTGATTTATCTGTCAATATAAGCAGCAGCGATATGAACCTTTACGATAACATTCAATCGTATTTAATTAATCATCATGGACATGCGAACAATAATATCGTCGATAATTCCACGAAACTTAACCAAAGTTTAAGCTGCGACTCAGGTCATCACGACTACAGTCTCACATCAACCACAGTCAATGATGATGAATACGCGATACCATCAACAACGACACAGTCATCAATTACAACGCAAAGTTCATTAAATGGGAAGACGGCGAATAACTCAACAGCATCCATCGACGAGGTTGATTTCCAACGCTGTCGCGTCAAAGATCTACCTACGATAGTGAAATTGAAACCGCAGCATCATTTGGTAAATCATCTGTCATAAATAGTTTTTCTTCTTCTTTTTATTCACTTTTAAGAATTCAATTAACATTTTCAACCTCTCATGGAGACCTTCCCAGTTCCATAGTGATGTCATTTAACATGGAACTTTTCTCAAATGAAAAACAAAGAATTTTAATGGATTTTCTATTTCTGCCTCGTCCATTATTGCGTTTTTTATTATTTTCGTTTAACTTGAAAGCTGATTCGATGTTTGTTGAAGGCATCCATAGAAACACTTTGTCTTTGTGAAAAACGATTCGTATCATGTCAACAAACAGACAAAAGTTTTGGAATGTTTTTAAAAGAATTTTCCATTAAAAAGACGTAGCATAATTTATGTAATGTGCTTGAAGATTTGATTTCTTTTTACCTCACGACATCACACTTCCTTCATCTGCTGCAATAAAATTAAATTCCCAACAATTTTCAACTCACATTTTACGAATTTCTGCTTGTTAAAGCCGAAAGTGTTCAGCAGAGAAAAGCCCTTGACGTTGAAACGCCATCGACCATTTAAATAAATAATTGCAAGTAAATATGTGAAGCTGTTCTTCGCAGACCATTGTTGGCATGTGTTATGACATGTAAAACATTTCACGAATAGGAAAAAATTGTACAAATGTTCGGCGATTAATTTTCTCTTTCAATGTTTCTTGTGTCTTAATTTCTGACAGTTCATGATGAAGTCATTTATGATGTCTGTCGACTTAAAATAAAGTTTAAATTGCTTCGAGATGAAAACATAAATATCAATTAAATTTCGCTTTAAAAAAGATGAAAATTTTCTTTCTCACATCAGATTTGTTTGGGAAAATATTTCAATTCTGTTTATAAAATTGCCGAGATAGAAGAAAAAGATTTTTTTTATGACTCATCTTTACGGAATCTCCATTAATGCGATTATTATTTAACATTTAGAAGTCAACAGAGATTAACAAAACAAAAAAATGTTTAACCCTTTCAATCTGCCTAATTTCAGCCAACAATTTTCGGCACAGTGGCGTCAGATCAAAGCCCGAAAGACATTTCTAGTCGTCGAGTAAGCAAACCCACACGCAATCCTAACATTCTGAAATTTATATTTATTATTTAATTCTTTTAGGGCCTTCCACAAACCGTGTCTGGCCATCAGGTGATTTCATCAACTTCGGAATCAAGCGTGAAAGATTTTGAGTCTGATGAGAATGTAAGTTGCGTCATATTTCCAAATATTGTTTCAATTTAAAGATGACGTCACGTCGTCGCACATGTGTAACAATTTAATTATTTACGCTTCCGAAAACATTCAATTTGTTTCAGACTTTAATTTATCGCGATGGAAACTTACTTTCGGCGTCATTGGAGGCATTGATTCAACATATGGTGCCAACCAATGATTATTATCCCGATCGTTCTTACTTATTTGCATTTCTTTTGAGCTCGAGACTCTTCATCAAACCCTATCAGCTGTTGTCAAAGATTTGGGATTTGTCACAGCAACAACAAAACTTGAAGTCATTCATTCAAGTAAGTATAAAAGCTAATGATTAACAGATGATGGTTTGGTATCCTAACCAGACCAAAATCGTGTGAAAAGAAAGAAAAATAATTATAAATCATTAATCCTCCCATCAAAACAAAAAAAAACAGCAAAAGCTCGCTCACAATAATCCAAAGTTGAGTCGATTTACACAATATTTGATTCAATTACTTGCCGAATGGACTGACACATTCCCTTACGACTTCCGTGACGAGCGGTTAATGACACAGATTCGTGACATCACACAAATCTCGATTCAAATTAATCCCAGCCTTCGCAGTGACGTGTCGCAATTACTTCAGAATCTTTTATCAAAGCTTCAATCACTTGAGAAGTATGAAGAGTACATGGAGAAATTAAATCAAAAAACTTCTGGAGGCGATGAAGTGGATGCAAATGAGAAATCGACAAATGGATTGCAACAACAAATCTCCGTGCATTCAAATCACAGCCATAAGAGTAATTCATCGAATAGTTCATCGATCGTCTCAACGCTCACACATCAAACTGACATTTCGGAAATGTGTTCATCGCCACTTATTCTCGCCCATCAACTCACGCACATTGAGCTTGAAAGGTTGTCACACATTGGACCGGAAGAGTTTGTTCAAGCTTTCACCAAAGAGCATCCATCAATTGAAACATCATTTAAAGATCTGAAGAAGACACGCAACCTTGAGTCGTATGTGACGTGGTTCAATCGTCTCAGTTATCTCGTAGCGACAGATGTTATTAAAGTACGTGTTGTTATTTCCTACGTCGTTTATGCATGTTGACGTTTCCTTTTATATTCCATTTTCATCTTTAGCATCAAAAGAAGAAGCAGAGAGCACGAATAATTGAGTTTTGGATTGAGACAGCTCGTGAATCTTTCAACATTGGCAACTTTAACAGTCTCATGGCTATCATTGCTGGCCTTAACATGTCACCAATCTCAAGACTTAAGAAAACTGTGAGTTGTTTATATAATTAACTATGCAAAGACAGAGAGAGAAAGTTGATCATTATAATATTTTTTTTTACAGTGGGCAAAAATCCAATCTGCAAAGTTTTCTATCCTTGAACATCAAATGGATTCATCAAGTAACTTCAGTAGTTATCGATCAACACTTAAGGCAGCTATGTGGCGATCTGCCGGAGCCACCGATGAACGTGAAAGAATTGTCATTCCATTCTTCTCACTTCTCGTTAAAGATCTTTACTTTTTAAATGAAGGATGTTCAAACAAGTTAGTAAACTTTCTTGATTTTATTAACAACATTTTTATACTTTCAAATAATCTTTAGATTGCCAAATGGTCACATAAATTTTGAAAAGTTCTGGCAGCTTGCGAAACAAGTGACTGAGTTCATCGCATGGAAACAAGTCACATGTCCCTTCGAAAAGAATGAAAAGCTCATTCATTATCTACAAACAACGAGCATTCTCAATGAAAATACATTGGCACTTGCATCTTTTGAGTGTGAACCACCTGACAACAATCATGAGAAGGATCACTACAAGTTTCTTAAGAATGAATATCAGAAGTAAATCGATAAGACGACAGACTTAAACAGAAAAGTATTTTATATGTGATTGAATGTTTTGCTATGAGTCAATGTTTTACACAATAGAGAATTCGTTTATTTTACAGTAGAAATCTTATTTTACAGCTGACAGTTAAATAACTGCGTGTTCATAAGTTAGGTTGAGCTAGAAAAAGTGTTCAAGATTCATATATGTAGTCGATGTACCATAATTGGCCTACGCTCCCTAAGCCTTTATGTGAATCAATGTTTTCTTTTTATGATTTAACTTTCCATTTGGCAAAAGCGAATGAAGAAAAACAAAAGTTTTATTATTTCTTTTTGTACCTGGCTTTGTAACCGATGCGTCGGACATTAAAAAGAAGAAAAAACTTTTTTGTCAATTTGTAGCCACTCGATTGTCAAATGTCGAGTTGAAAAGAAAAAAAAAAGCTTAAGGCAGATAAATAATCTTTGACAACTATTTTTGTATTCATAAATAAACAAATGTCTTCTGAAATGAGATCAACAATTTTTTTTATATCTTAAGCGGAATGAAACGCAAGTTAATCAATCAATCGATGGGCTAATAAATAATGTTTGATGAACATTTATTTAGAAGTAATAAAAAAGCTAAGTAAGAATCATAAGGATTTATATTCTAGTCACTAATCTTATATTATTTACAACTTTAATACAATTAGATCATAAGAACCATTCATAAATGTTTTTATTATAAGTTAAAGATTTTATTCGTTTAGTTTCTAAAGTAAAATAAGTTTCTCAAAATCAAACACAAAAATCACATTTGATGACAAAGTTTTATTAAAAAAATACTTTCAGTTGTCATTCCAGACAGTTTCAAAAGAACATTTATACAAAAATCATAGTATTACAATAAAACTCTTAAAGAAATCTCAGAAATCAATCCAAGAAGCATCATTTCTTACAAATTTTATCAAATTCTTAATAATAAAGTGACAAATTCTAGTTATTATTCTTAACTCTCTTTCTATTACTTATCATCAGAGATTGTAATGATTATCTGAATGATTACTTATCATGATATTGATTTTTATAAAATTAAATGAACCTAAATCATGAATTTTGATAATCCATACATAAAACTTAAATAAAACATAAAATAAAAATATGAGAAAAAGTTTTTTCATCCTAATTTTAAAATTCCTTTCAGAAAACTTTCGGCGAAGTTATTTTCGTGTTAAAAAGTTTCGAAGAGTATAAAAATCTTTCCAGTCTTTCTTCTCTTTGATATACTTGTTAATTAAGTAAATTGATTGATTCACAGGGCATTGAGTACGTGGCACTTTTAACAAATTACAATTCCGTGGTTAAATCTCTTCGGCTGAGAATATTTGGATGCAGAAACTTGTAATATACGAGCATGGCACTAATTCCAATTAAAAATGAAAGAATTGGTATGGAAGCAAAAAGAATAATAAAGTTTCTTGATATTTCTGTGTACAAGATAAACAAGATGACAGCAAGAAAGTTTTCGAGTCCCGTGAGTATGTAGAAGAACGTATAACGTGAACACGTCTTCTTGGTTTCTCTGGGAAGAATGTACGTGAAAATAAAAACAGCTCCGAAAATCATTGAAAAAGCAAAACTATGGAAGATTGTGTAAGAGCAAAAAGGTGACCGGTCGAGCAGAAATATCCATAAAGTCATGAAAAATGCATGACTAGCGATGGCAATCACGATCTGAATAGGAAATACAGAAGCAAGTAAAACGATGGAAATAACTCGCGATAATGGTACACAAAAATGCCAGACACATTGTGCAAGCATGCCAATAAGACTAAGTGGTCTTTTATCAGGTTGTGCAAGTCGATTGCATCTTGAATAAGCAGCTAAACTCCATGAAAACCCCGTGAAGGCTGAGGTCAATGACAAACTTTGAAGTACTGTTGGTTGCAGTCCCGATTGAAGTATTGCCGTCATGTGAATTATTTTATGTGGACATGCATCCAGAAAGCATTCAATAATTCTAATTAAAGCGACATCGCTTTCTTCCATTACCATTAACTTGTAATAGTGTCTTTGTCTTTCCGAGTCTTTGTTCTTTTCAGCGCGCAAGCTTTTCACTTGATAAATTAGCGATTGCATGAACCTGAAAAAAGGTTGAACGTTGAACATCAAACAGCTTTTACTTTTAATGTTCTCTGAATTGCACTCACCTTAAAGTATATGGGAAAATGATAACAAAAAGAATCAAGTGACAAAATCCTTTCTTTCTTAAATTTTCTTTCTTCGAGTCTTCATAATGTCTGAAAGCAATTTATAAAAAGTTTTTTTCTTTCTTTCAAACAACTTTCAAGAAGTTTATAAACTCACAAAGTTATCGATAAGAGAACTGAAATAAATGCCGGGATTAAGATGAAGCACAGTGTCATTTTAAAGAAGAAATATTCTCCTTTTGTGTAATATTCGTAAGCTAAATTTGCATTGAACAACACCGTAAATAAACGCAACAAAATTGAAATGACATTTGATAGAATATCCCAGCCTGAGACACGCATATCTATTTCTTCTGATAACATTGTATTCCTCATTGTATTCAAAATTTTCGCAGATGTTTCGTCGTTGAAGATTTTCATCTCTCTGGTTTCAACCATTTCACTTATCATAAGTTATGCAGACAAAAACTTAAATCAACACATTTTTTAATTCTTGAACTCTTAAAAAAGACACGTTTCTTTTAGGATTAATAAAATAATACTCAGACTTCTTGATATTTACAAAAGAATGTTTATATTTGTAAATAATCAAATATTACGAGAAACACTTTTAAGGTCTTTTTGCATCCGACTGTCTGATATTTTCTTCGAAATGTTTGAATAAAAGTTGCTATAAAAATTTTGCAATATTTCACAACTTAACTTTTATAGGAAATAAACGCCATCTGTTATGTGATAGTAATAATTTCAGTCATAATTTTTCTTAGTTCGAATGTTATTTAATAAAATTTCATTTTTATTGCATTAAAATTTTCATGTTGAATTATTTTGATCAAAATCTTAATTCTAACTGTGCACAGAGACCTCTGTGAGAATTTTCAAAACACCGCATGATCCTTTGGAAAGCTCTCATTGGAAAAATCTTATTCTCAATTACTGCATTTTCAACGACTCATACGTTTGTGTTCATCATATAACATCTCCGATTTACATTTTCAGTCGTATAATTTTTGTGAACGGGATGGGAGATCAAAATTTTCTCAATGAAATCACAGAATTTTCATGAGAAAATTAATTTTTCCTACTGTCTGAAATAAATTCAGAAATATTAAATAAGTTTTTAAGACGTGAATCTCATCGGAGTGCGGAATTTACTTTACTTGTAATTGAATCTTGATCGGAAATTAAGTGTAAAAATAAGGAAATCAAATGAATGAATAATGATGATCAAGAAAGGCTTAAAAGGCAAAGAGAAATTCGATTAGGAATTATAATTTATTCATCGGTGAAAAAGGCAAAACTCGTAAAACGAAAACCAAACAATCGGAAAAAGAGAAATTTCGGTGATTTATTTGATTTTTCGATTTTTTGGTGCTTTTCACGGTGAAAAAGAAAATCCAAAGATTGAAACAAAGAAAGACTTTTATCGAGAATCCTTCGGGTTGCCAAAACGAGAAGAAAAACGAAATAAAAACTTTTCAGCAACTTCAACAATATTCTTCGCTTCTCCGCGGTCGTCGTTCTTAGCTTAAAAGAAAAACAGGGAAAAACCTTACATAATAACTTTTCGCCAAGTGAAATTTCCCGCCCCTTAAGGAAAAAGGCGAGAAATGTAAGTATAATGAGAAACTTGAAACTATATCCCCCTTTTAACGCAAAAATAAACTCGCCTTTTGTTAGTTCATTAAAAACGGAAAAATCTGTTTAATTTTCAATTTCTTGCGTATTCTTTCCTTGTTTCAACTAACTCGCTCATGAGCCAAATTATTTTTAACAGCGAAAGAGAAAAATCCGCCAGGTATTTTCATCGTCCCACGAGTTCCGTACTAAGTAGTGAAGAGAAAACTTTGTTTGAGTTGGGTCAGTTATATCGAGCGAGTCCATGATTTTTCTTTCTCCATATTCCAACTTTCATTTCTCTTTGTTCTCATGAAGTCACTCCGAAAAGTAAACTTTCCCACACCCCCGCATCGTTTTATTAGATAATTTTCTGCTTTTACTCGTGAAGCTTCAACTTAATTGATGTCAGTGTACTGGAAAATTCCTTGTGAACAAATGAAAACGAGAAAGAATTCATAACAAAATAAAATGCGAATATTTTCATCGCGTTAAGTTTTGAATGAAAGGGAGAGCGAGCGTATACGAAGGAATCGTAAATCATATCGTTAAAATATAAATAGTCTCGTTTACCTTTAACTAATTATGAATTAATTAAGTTTTAATTAATTTACGAGTGAGATTGTACGTGATTTCAACCCTGCTTTATGAAGTGGAAAAATGGGTCAACGTATGTGTAATGTATGGGTCGATGGTGAGATCTTGAGATGGGATATCAAGGGAAATCTCGATGATCATTTTCCCACCCATGAAACGCTAATGACACATGAAATTCGTACACGTTAAATAGCAAAAGCACGTAGCAAAGAGAGCTTTAAAATATGGTGACTAAAAGAAGTGTCAAGAGACTTGAATTAATACGACTGAAAATAAAGTAAACCATTAGCTTATTAAATTTCATATAGTTAATAAACAATGACGTCAGTTAAGGAATTACCCCAGGGTTTATTTTAAAACAAAGTGAACGAGTGGGGGGATTAGTGAAGTTGTGGCGCCCAATTTAGACTAATTTGGCGTCGAGAAACTTTATTTTCTTTATGTTTATATTTTCTTACTGAATTTTCATTCCGTGTCTGTTGTCGTTGGGTCATCGAGAAACATGAGAAAAGGAAAAGAAGAGGAAAATGTTTTTAAAACAATCAGCAATAAAAGAAATGAAGAGAAAGACTATTAAAGTTTCCTTTTTGATTTTCCACGTTTTATTTCCACTGTATTATTGATGACGGAAAATTTTATGTGCATTTTCTCATCAAGTGATGTGCATTGCTTTTCTTAAGAAAAAAATATTTTCTTCACATCTCTAATGAGATTTATTTTTAATACAACATGTCTCTGACAGTGACCTCATTCATCTACTCTCAAGTGTTTAAAATAACGTATGAAAACATTTTATAAATTGAACGATATGTTTCATGTCTTCTTACCGTAAGCTCCACATATTTCAAATTCCTGATCTTATAATGTTTATCTGAGTTAACCGTGTAAACCATTACAACCTACATGTGTTTGCTTCTAATGTGTTCTTTCTCACGATCAATAAAATAAATCATTCCTCGAAGTGTCCAATGTGGAATTAAAAAATGAGAAAATATTGAGAAAAGATAGAAAAAAAACCAAAAAATTTTTAATAAGCGACAAAATCTGTGTCAATTGCTTCATCACTAAAATAATTCTTCACTATGTATGTTTACACATATGATTTTTGTGCAATATGAAAAAGTGCAGAAAGAAAATTTAAGAAAGCGAGAAGAAGAAAACAAAATGTTTGTCTTAAAGGGTGGAGAGGCTAAAAATATAATAACATCAAGCTAATTTGCCAAACGATGATAGCAGATAAATGTTTAAATGAACAAGAGAAAAATATTGTCATCGTCATAGGAAGAGTGTCGAAATCTCTGATTTCTTATGAGTATATTGACGAAGAAAACCACGAAGATTTTCGTTTACAATATTGTGAGTTAGAAAAGAGAGAAGAAATAAAAAATACTACCGAGGTTTATAGTCACCTAGGAAAAAAAATTAAAAGAAAAACATTCGCAAGAGGGAAAAAATCGTTAAAATAAACTGCAAAGTAAGAAATAATAATAATAAAAAAAAATTCAATGGCAGAGCCATGAAACCGTGTTGATGTGAGTGAAACAAAAACATTTAAGAAAATCTAATTTTACACTTGATGCACTCGTCTAAGAATAAATATTTTGATTTACTTTGTCATTTTGTGCTTTGCGAGTAATTATGATTCTTTTTAAATAAAATGTAAAAGAAAGTTCACAAGCGCCATTGAAGATAATAAAAAGTTTAAAAGATTCCAGCTTATTATTTATTTACATCATGTATAAACAAACACAAATGCACACAAAGAGTCATAAGCCATCAAAAGAAATGAATATGATTGTAATAAAAATTCAGATCCATCATGAATGAAAATGTGAGGAAAAATGAAGGAAAAGCAAAAGCACAACAAAATTATTGATTTGTGTCTCGTACACTTTGTATTCGTAAAGCAGAATCGAAATAGCAAAACATTTGATAGCGGAGGTGGTTAGGAAAGCACAATGAGACAACACAGAGAAAAAAAAAAGAAGGTGTGGTGCATATTGAACCTGTTTGGAATAATCTTCATTTCATTAAAAGTCATTAAATTCAAGCGCACAACGAACAAAATAAAAAAAAAAGTTCAAAGCAACTCATTTTCCACACTTTCTACCCGATTTTCTTGGGATGAACGAACGTTTTGAATAAATATCTCGTTTCTTTGCTGTTATGACTCTTCAGAGACCAACTCATAAAACTTCACCTATCGATTTTCCTATTTAAGGAAGAAAAAAGTGATGGAAATTAAAAGAATTTCTCAACTTTACATCCCAAGACCCAAATCCACTTCATATGAGTTTCCAATGTTTCAAATTTCCTTGCCTTCAATTCGTCCCTTTTTCTTTGTTTCTTTATGTTTTTGTTTTTTGAATACAGAACGACAATAAAATGACAAAACGAAGTCTCATGTATTTGATTATGTAAAGCAGGCGATCTGAAACAATACCGAAACAAAGACAAGAAAAAAAAGTCAACTTTCAAACAGAGCTTTTCTTGTTTTCTTTCTTATTTTCTGATCTAAACATTTTTAACATAAAAAATGCTAATTAATGCGAATTTAAATAGAATAAATTATATTAATTGATAGGGAGGTAGCAAATTGTGATACTTTCTTAAGAAAGTTGTTCGTCCTTTTCTTACAATGCTCTGAGGTAGTCCGAGAGAAAGTATCGTGAAAAGCTCTTAGCTTAGTGTTCAATTTTCTTCGCATCATTAAATATTTATTACGAGATATTTTTTTATTAAATTTAACGTGAAATTATTCTGCTCTTGGATCCTTGTGTAATTCATCACATCACATATTTGTAAAACATGAGCTGGTGCTTTGATTGTAGGCACGTTTTTCATCTTCACGACTTCCAACCGAGTCATGTATGTATCATCTTTCACACAACTGACATTCAATGATAAATTTCTTCCTGAAATGTTTACGCTTATTATTGTTATGTTGGCAGCAAATAATTTTTTGCCTTCTTAAAAACTGAAAGCAGTGAAGAAACTTTTTCCTTCCATTCTCAATAATCAATAATTCGCTGTTAAATTGGTGCTACGTATTCTGATCGTGCTCGCTCTCTCGTCGCGTTTGATTACTTAAAAATAAGTATTGAAAAGGAGAACAGTGAACAAGGAGCAAATTGGCTTTTTCCATTGAAGCTAAGTAAGTATGTAAACAGCTTTTTTACTCGAACTGTGATGTCGTCTCTCTCTTGTCATGAACATATGATTTATTTTCTTCATAGCATTGTGTAAGTTCATCGTGTTTTCTTTCCTTTGTGTGCTTGCTTGTGCTTCTTGTAGTACACACTCCAAAATACTTTTCCACATACATAAATGATAAAAGTAAGTCGGCTTGGAATGAACATGAAAAAAAAGTTAAAGCGAACAAAATGTGTATGAAAATGATGTTTTTTCCTTTCCACTACTGTAAACATTTTTCATTTTGATAAATGAATATTTGACATGGGAAAAAATTATTCTCTATGGGGTACAAAAGGATGTTCCGTGCATTGTTATAAAAGCTAGAATGAGCAGGTTGAGACATCATCATTTTATTCTTAGAAATTCATTCTTTCATAACAAAGAAGCTTAAATAATAATTGAGATTTATTTACCGACAATTTAAAGTAAATAATTATTGGTTTTAGGCGAGAAAGACGAAAATGATTCACGCCCCAACTTCAGACACGAATCACATTTCATGCTTTTCACTTTGACTTATTTTTCACACGTTATATTTGTTGAGCTTTGAACAGCCATTGAAAAGATACGCACAAATAAAGTTCAAAGCCATTTATACAATAAGTTGGAAAGAAAAAACTTCCAAAACCATTAAGAATGGTGGTAAAGGATCCGAAAACATTTGATTTTTATTGTAGGGAAATGTGAATGGTAGAGAATTGAAAAAAAGGGAAAAAGAATAGAAGCAACTTGAATTTATGGGTGGATATGAAATTATTCATTTTCCTATTTTTATCCATTTTTCGTGATCCTTGAGCCATCCATAACATGACACTTAACAAGAGATATGGGTTGAGGTCTTCCATGGGAATTAACTTTCACTCATGGACTACAATCAAAATATATTTCCTTTCATTTACTGTCATTTTCGCTCTGCTTGCTTCCTTTAAGTTGATCTTTTAGGGTTCGAACGAGTTTAAGGCTTTCCCATGTCAACTTTCACTTCAAATCATTCTTTTATTTTCTTTCAATTATCCACATTGATTAAATCAACATCAAATTGAATTATTTACAAAAACTCTCAATGGTTTTTAATTTCTTGTTCAAGTTGAGCGTAAAGTTGAAAAGTCATGGGGATTGAGGCGAACTTTTTTGTTGACTTTTGAAATTGCTTTTGATTTCGACAACTGAGTTTCGTTGGTCCCTCGAGATGAAAGAATTCTGAAAGTAGTCTGAATGAATTTATTCGATTTCCTACTTTTTCTTTTGCTCTGTTGATGCGTGTACTATTCACAGATTACAAAAACGATGAAAGAACTTTGTCAGCAATGTTAAAAGGGCATTCTTACCTAAAGCTTTCCGAAAGCACGTCCTTATTTATGAAGTAAACCTTGTGCTGACAAGAAAATCTTTTTATGCTGAAAACATGCGGTAAATATTTGAAAATGAATTTCTAACTTATGAATGAACATGTAAAATCTATTTCGCAAAGTAAGTTAATGTGTTTGCTACAGGGATTCGATTTAATTAAATTATAATTCCAATCACTGACTTTTATAAACTTTCTTACTAACATTCATGATCACACAGTTGGAAGTAAAAGTCACCATAAAATCTTTCATTTCTCGTTCTTTATACCAGAAGAAAATTTACAATGTAACATAAAGCATAAAAGTAAATAGTGGGATGAAACAAAAGGGGAAAAGGGAAAAAAGTTTATTTATAATTATACTTATCGAGCAATAATTCACAATATTTAATGGCTTCAAAGGGAAATTACAGCAAAATCTTTATTTCCTTGACACCTGATAAAAGCAACAATAATTTCACTCAACAAGCCAATAGCTTTACGTCAACATAATAGCGACATTACACAACACATTGCTATTTTAATTCAACACATAAAAGAAACGATTCAATTTCCTCTATCCATAAACTAAAAGTATTGTTGCGAGTCGAAAAAAGAAAGGAATTTTTCAATAAGAAAAAGAAATTTTAAATTGAAGTGTCTATAAATAGAAGAGTTTGAACATGCAAGGACAAATTTGCTTTGTTGAAGATCTATACCTTAATGTTCTTTATATAAAAATATATTCAGTGAGCTTTTACAGCTTGTAAAGTTCATTAAAATTGAAAATATACCTTAAGGATCTGCTATTTGCGAGTCACAACTTGTAACAAGATAACAAAAGTGACTTGAGGGAAATTAGGGAAACCTGTTTGAATGTGATTCTGGAGTTAAGTTAACTCAATGTTTTGGACATCAACAGCAGATTACACAGTCCAGCTATTCATGAAGAAGGAAAACAGGTGAAGAAGACGAAGGAAAAGAAAATTAGTGAAAGAAAATATTTTTTCTTTTCCCGGAAGCTAAAAAACAAACAAAACGAAGTTTTTCTATCATTTCGAAACGACAGAACAGGAAGGAAGGTCTGTGAAATTGAATCTGCTTCTGATGCTTTTTATAGCCTTGTTTAAGCTCAAAATTTATTTATTTTATATTTTCGTCATAAACACACATTAAGCTTATGACTGATGTCCCAACCATAACGCAATTTACATCTGCATATTAAATGAAAGGAAAACATGTGCTTTTATTTTCGTTTCACGAGAACATGGCAGTGCCAAAGTTCTCTCGTCTTTTTATTTCATATCAAAATTATTTGTGATGGATGAGCAAACGAATATTGACAGAATGCCGATTCAGAAAATGGAAAAGCGTGGGTGAATTAATGGTGACATGAAAGGGAAGAAGGAAGAGAGGAAAGTAACAAATTTGTCGCTGTTGAATTTTCTCTTCAATGTTATGTTTTGATAGCCTTTTTCTCGACGGTAATTGATACATGACATTTCAATAATTTCCTATTTCATGAAGTGAAACTAAATTGTACGTACATTGAGTGAAAAACGAAATTATGTCTGTCCATTTATTAAGATGACAAGACAGAATTGGGTTCACGGTCATGAAGTGACAGTAAGTGAAACTAGACAAGACAAGACAACTCTTTTAACTAATAAAAGAACAAGTTTGGATAAGAATATAAATAACTACAGAGCTTTGGTGTCAAAGTGTAACGACGAGGGAATAAATAGTTTTTCATCTTCATAACTCGACATTGTGGCGTCTCTAAGCAGTTTCAATAAACATATCAAACTCAAATATTTGTATTAATGTTCTCGCTTTATGTCTTCGTCAGTAAACGATACAAAATTTCTCCCTTGAACGCCGTAAAAGAAACTTCCAAAAACTTGTCGATTGTTGCTAACCACAAAACTTTAATAATTTAATAAATAAATCATCATTTAATTATACTCACTTGTTTCCTTCCTTTCTCGCCATCATCGTGTTTGAAAGATCGGGGAAAAAGTTTTCTTCCGTAGCACAGAGAAAATGAGGAAAATGGAAAAGTTTATTCAGAAGTGACTCTGATCAGTTTCATCAAGCACTTCATGTTTTATTTTGACTAACGAGTTTTAATTAATGCACTCTTGGGGGGCGGTACGAGATTGGATATTTTCGCTCTCTTCATTACTTTGTCGCTTTTACTGGGTTTGAAGTATACTGTCGACAGTTAGACTTGGATATCATTAATTTTAATGAACAAACATAAACGCTAAAGAGTCAACAAGCAAATTTGAATTTTCTACCAATTATGAATAAAAGCAAAGCGGCGTTAAATGAAAAGACGTCATTCAGCTGTTGTCAACACATTTCTAAATGTTCATTGGTAAATAAAATTTAATGATAATTCAATTTTCTTTAAATGGACAAAATGAAAATATGAGTTCAATCGATCGTCAAATTGTTTCCAATGATTAAGTTTTTCTCACTTAATTAAACTGACACTCAATAATTTATTTTTCAGTTTCAATAAAATTATGAAGTTTGCACAATGCAACAGATGAAAATGATTTATTGTTATGTAGTTATGGGCAATACAAAGTAAAAGAAAGCTCGATAAATTCTTTCTACGCTATTTAAGATGAAAAATTGCATTTCTTTTAAGCATGTACTTATTAAAAGAGTTATTGAGAAACTTTTCTAATAGTGTTTTTCACATTTGTGGATTATTTTAAGCGTGGGTGGCATTAGAAGGTTATACATAAAACTTAATGCTTTACTTGTCTAGCAAGACTCACATTAAAGCATAAGAAGATTACTTAGGAAGTGAGGAAAAGTTAAGACAGTGAAATATGGAAACATTAAATATCTTCTTAAATAAATAAGTTTGCTTTTAAGAAATATTTTTTCTCTCATCACAAATCACTCCCACATTACCTTTAATACCTAGACTTCTATGTTCTTTTCTAAAGTCAAATTAATATTTCAGGTTCATTTACTTTTTCGTTTCGGATGTCAACCTTGCTCCAATTTCCAGCTCAATATTTCATTCAAACGAAATACGATGTCTCGCAAGTTTTCACATAAAAGAAGAAATCTGCAAAAACGATTTTCAAAACGACTTCTTTTGATACTTATTTCATACAAGAAAAGGAAAGAAAGACAGAAGCTGAAATTTTGATATCAAAATTATGGGAATTTATTTCAATTGCATTCTTAATTATTTTCTTTTACATTTTTATTGTTTTTCTTTCTCTGAAATTCTTCACGAATTTTTATGGCACGCTATATATAAAATGAAAAAGAAAAGTCCTTGAAAAATATTCCTTCTTCAAGTACTGACAAGAAATATTTCCTTATGTATGTGTTTTTCTCGGAAAAATCGATGGAAAAATGAATAAAACTTTTCAAGTGATCGTTAGTTTCGAAAGAACTGAAGGCTTTAAAAGAAGAACGCTTAATTAGCTTTTAACGACATATGGCGTAAATGTGTTATAACTTTGAACAAACCTTATTAGTTTATGATTAAATATGAAAATATTAAAGCATCGACGAAAGCTTTAAGGCATGTTGCAAGGAAAAACATATAATAATGAAAGCATATGAGCGAAATTTGATCAGAAAATTGTGCCATTAAAAAAGTCTTTAAAATAGAACATCAAATTAGACAACAGCAATTCTGCTTCATATTTCACCGAAATGATGACTTTTTGGGGTTAAAATTTCATGCGCTTAATATTTAGATGTTGATATTGAATTAGTTGAAGCATAACAATCTTGTTCATGCAGTAAGTAATTATAATTCGATAGTCAACTAAAGCTAAAAGCAAATGTTATTAATAATATTCATATTTTCGAGCGTGTTATTAAGTTTGAGTCAAAATTGTTGTTCAATCGTTATTTATGTAATGTAGATGTGTTTATATATCTCATTCTGACAGTTAAAATAGCGCACGAGAGCCTACGGCACATGAGTAATTAATTATGTAGTATGTGATTTAGGTAAATATAGCACATTGACTTTTACTGTCTTTCACCCGAGACATCAAGACCGACCGACTGAATCACAAATAGCACAAAGTTGAAACTCAACAAAAGTCACGAATAAAATTAAAATAAGAGAGAAACAGAAGCCAAGAGATACCTCAAACAGAGAAACAATGTTATGATAGATATTTTCAGTTATTTCTTTACTCAAAAAGAAACTTTAACACAAAATTCGAAAGAAAAACGATGGAAATATTTTATTATTTATTACGAGCACGCGAAAGCTTCTTAATAAAAAATTTCATTTAATTTCGCTTGTCATAAAATTCAGCGTTTCGTTAAACTATAGTTTTTCTTTACCTCCCCCCTTCTCTCTCTCTCACTCACTTTTTTCCCGATGCTTAATATTTTTATGCTTTCATTTTTTCCCAATGAGCGCGTGATGCTTACAGTGTTATGTTTGGTAGAATTAAACGCTCATTTTCCATTAAAAAATATTTTTATTTATTCTTTTTATTTGTTCACGTAGCAACATGAATGGTTGGCCAACTCAGCATGTGAAGTCACAGCTTTTATAAATGTTCTTTTGATAGTGAAAAATGATTTACTTTTTTAATTAATTGATCGTTTGAAGAATGGCTTGGTCAATTAAAAGTTTCTATCAATAAGGTAATCGCGATCGAATCCGACCTAAAAACAATTTAAGTGTAATTAAGGTTTAGTATACCCCAACGGTTTAATTGGAAAAAGAATGCTTTCCTGAGCTTTTTTCTTTATTTTTGATAATCTCTTCTTCTTATCTTTTTGTTTTTTTTTTTTTCAATTTTCTTTTTCATGAAACCAAAGTTACACAACAACATAAATTTAAGGATGATATCTGTGAAAACTCACGCTACAACCTTTTATAATTTTAAGTCTTGTTATTTTCTGGTGAAGAATAAAATTTGTAACTGTGGTGATGAAGAAGAAGAAGAAGAAAATTAAAAATAGGAAGAAGAAGAGAAAAGTCTTTTATTATGTAAATGCCACAAAATATAAATTTAAATCTAATAGCGTCATAAGAACAGCTTTTAGGTCAACCATTTATCGTACCGCGAGAGTATGAACATAAGGGATGAAGTTTATGCAACTGTTGTTGTTTTACATTATGTTTTGGCCCCTTGCTAACAACCTTTTTGTGTCATCTGTATGACATTGCGAGAACCTAAAATCACAATTTATTCATACTCATGTAGTCAAGGCGAGTTTTCTTTTTGTCATGGTCACAAATATAGAAATAAAAAAGAAATATTCAACATGGTGCATTAATTATAATTTATGGCGTCAATTTACTTATTTTTCACTCCTTCTCCGGAAAAATAGGAGGGAAAAGAGGGGAAAAAAGAAAAAGAAAATCAGCAAGTCGTTTCCTTTCCAATTTGAAAGTTTCGTTTTGAAATGTGACATTAATAAGATCTGTTGCGACAATGATTAAGGCTTAGATACGCTCATAATAAATTAATGGAATATTTGGGGGAGGAAAACTTTCTATACTGATTTGAAAGACGACATAAGAAAACTTAACTTCACCAGAGCGGAGAGAAATGTTTTTCATCTGGTTTGGTGAAAAAAATATTTTTGAACTTTTCTTTACAGACTTTGAGTCATTAAACTTTTTATGAGCTTTTTGAGGAAACATTAATCTTTTATGTTTGATAAGTTATCGAATGATTTATGATGATTACAAGTTGTGAGAATTTTTTAAAGTTAATTTAATTTATTAATGTAAATATTTGAAGTGAAAAAAATAAAATTGTTTCAGCTTTCATGATCTTCAAAACCACCTAAAGCGTTTCTTTAGAGGAAAGTTTTCTCTGGTCACGAAATCAATAAAACAGAAATAATTCTTCAAGTCATATTTATAACTGACAGAATGAATATTCCTTGAAAGTTTGATGAAGAGAAGGCGCACAATTTTATTATTCATGGGATATGCATGTAAACGAAATACGTTGAGTTAAGAACTTTTGAAACATATTCTCTGATATGAATGAATGAACGATATATTTTATTCTTCCAAACCAAAAGAAATATTTCTCCTTTCCTTCATCCGTAAATGTTTTGCATCAACGAAAAAGAAAACTCGAGAAATCTCTTTTTTATATGAAGTTTCATGAAGGTTCTCCAGGTGGCAATTGAAATTTATGTCCAATACTTATGGAAAACATTCCTACAAATCAAAAGATTATTCAATATTCGAAAAGATTGCTAACCTTATTTAAGAATCTTTCCCAGAACATTGTGAAGAAGTGAATTTGAGATATTGTGTAATAAAAGATTTTTTCTTTCTTTCCTTCTTGTGCTTCAATGTTCGGTTTTCAGTGAAAGAAGAAGAAGCGGAAGGTTTTATTCTTTCTGGCTTTTCATCGCTTTCAAACATAATGAAAGTTTATTCATGATGAAGCTCCAGGATAAAGTAACTTTTGTATAAGTTATTGCGAGTGAATAAAATATTATAAGCTTAAAATTGTCAGTAATTATGTGAATACAGCAAAATCCAATCAAATTTTAGCATCTTTCTTTTAATCACTTTATTGAAAATCTTTGATTTCTTATCAGAAATTGTTATTTCTTCGCGAACGATGTCATAAACTTTACTCGTGGGAAGAATTTTCAATAACCATTTTCCTTGAAAATTTTTGAGGTTTTGCCGATGAAATCTATTTAATGGAATGAAAACCATAACAAGCTTATACACTAATCCGGAAGTGAATAAAGTGAAAGCTGTTCGCAATAAATGTCGAATCACCGCGATGAAGCGATTTGTGGTTTACGATAGATTGGAAACTGTAATCAGAAAAACGGAAAAGTTTATTCCATTCAACAATCAAAAAAAAATAATTGAAAAACAGAAAATCTCTGGAAAGTTTTAATATCATTAACATAAGATTTACCCTTTCAGATGTAGAAATGTCGTTCCTTCATCCTTTCAAATGAATTTAAAGGGACAACAGCACAGAAGAAGAAAAACCAGAAAGTTATTTGCATTTTATATTTATTTCTTACTCGAAGGCAACCGAGAAAGTAACAACATGAAGAAGCTGAATATAAATTTTATTATCTTGTCTTTTTACAATAGAAATTTATCGATTATGACTTTGTAAGGCTCTGCTTAAGGGTAAAAGTCATCCTTTAGACAACAGTGTAATATTTAGCTAGAAATCTACCATAAATATGTATGAAAATATATAAAAAGAAGAAGAAAACGTTTTTTTTAAGTCTCCCTGCATTACAAGAGATAATAACGACGACAATCTTCTTGGGATTTGTGATGTTTACTCAATGATAACAGCGTGAATTGTAATTGGAGAAAGTCTTTTTGGCTTTTATGAGCTTTATAAAATGATCGAAGCTTTTCTGGCATTTTTCCTTTCTTCAATTCTCCTTTTGATTATATTCTAAATGAGAATGAATAAAGTTGAGAGATTAACGGACAACTGTAGGCCAATGTAATGCTTTTTATCTCGTCACTTTTACACGGACTCAAGTCAGAGTCAATTGACATAAAACAAAATCACTTGAATTGTAGGAAAATTTCCTAACCGATAAAAGATACTCGAACTCTATGTCAATTTATATTATCTTGTCTTTATTTTTGTTCTTTTCTCCTCTCTCCTTCCAGATGTCTTCTTAAGAACAGCTTGTCAATCCGTAAAACATTGCCAACACGTTCGATCGCAATTTTCGAAGAAGAAAGAAACTAAAAGTGGATATTCAGCTAATTCCACATTCAACGCCCCCCAAAAATCCAATGACATCGGCTTCTTCAATGAACCATGACATAATAAGAAAATCAATAAGCAAACAGCCGAAACAAAGAACTGATAATGGAGACATACTAGGATTTACAACACAGCATCCAACTCAAGAAATTCAATCACCTACAAACACACACAAACCTTTCATTCCATCATCTCCACCTACACTTTCATCACTTTCCGATGTTAACCGTCGGATAGATAAAAGACGAATTGCAACGGCAATTGGGTTGAAGCATTCATTATGGCTTTATACAGCTTTGAGTGTCGCTTTAGCATTATGCTGTTTCGCAACACAAACGAATGCAAGCGAGAACGACATTCATCTACTTCCTTTGTAAGTTCTTTAAACTTTCGTATAACTGTTGTTGTTCTTGTGTTCTAAATATTTCTTGAATACGAAAATGAAAATAAAGTGTTAAGTGTTTGACATCTTCAGAACATTCAAGAGGGTGCTTAAAGAAACATGACGTCTTAAAGCGTTTATAAAGCTTCTTTTTTATATGTCAGAGTAGAGTTGAAGAAGCTTTTTATGAACATTTATGTAGAAGCTTATGAAGCGCTTTAAGCATCAATTCAGGAACATTCAATATAAATATTTATACATCAAGATCTGGATAAGAAAATTAATGAATAAATTTTTATATTCTCTTATCATTAAATCCTGCACAACAATCACTCAACATTGATTTAGCTTTGCCGAAGGAAAGTCAGACAAGGAGATTCTAGATCAGCTATTAAATAATTCCAGATACGATAAACGTCTTTTGCCACCTATTAATGGTAAAATGTTTATGGAAAACTTTTCAACCTTTTTCACTTCTTTTTTTTGTATTTATTTATTGACGAATGAAAAAGTTTTCTGTGACACTCTGAATTTTCCATTCAATTTTCTTTTCAATTCTTTATTTTTCTTAATTTTCTCTTAGGAACTTTAACTGTAAACGTTAGCGTATTATTATTAAGTTTAGCATCACCAGATGAATCTAGTTTAGTAAGTTTCCAGTTGATGTTGTGATTTTTTTCCTTCGCTCAAGGAATATTTTTTCACACAAACATTTTTCCGATATTTTCCTTTTATTCAATCAGAAATATGAAGTGGAATTTCTTCTACAACAGCAATGGTATGATCCGAGACTGAGATATGCGAATCAATCGTCATATGAATTTCTCAATGCCATTCATCATTACGACAAGATGTGGCTAACCGACACGTACTTTATCATGCATGGTGATTTCAAAGATAATCCAATCATACCGATGCACTTTGCCTTAAGGATATTTCGTAATGGAACAATCAATTATTTGATGAGGTGAAAGAAAACAAACAAAAAGAACAACAAGTATAAGACCTGTTAAAAGAACTTTCTCTTGATCTCGATGTCATTGCAGAAGACATTTGATTCTCTCGTGTCAAGGACGCTTGAACATCTTTCCGTTCGATGATCCGCTTTGTTCCTTCTTGATGGAAAGCAGTAAGTAGATACAGTAAAATACAAATGATGCTAGAGAATGAAAGCTTTTACAAGCTTTTACAAGTTTATTCACAAGAAGAAATTTCAAAGAAAAATGAAACTCTTAAGTGAGAATGAAAAAGCACATAAATTTAGGGAAGCAAAGAAAAGGGAAACAATTCTTGATTACTTAAGTGAAATGAAAGAAAACTCGAATGGCTTCTTTAGAATTCTTGAAACACTTGAATGAACAACATCATCAAGCATTCAAGCTTCTTTTTTCATTATCAATTTGTCTTGCTTTTATTTAATTCTTAATTCTTCACAGTATCGTATGAGGAACATGCAATCACCTATGTGTGGGGAAACGACGAAGGTACGCTAAGGAAAAGTCCTTCATTAACCACTTTGAACGCTTATCTAATCAAAAATGCAACTGATTTTTGTGATAAAAAAGGATATTGGAGAGGTGAGAATGAGAGGGAAATTTTTTCATGCGCTTCATGTCGTAATTTATTTTCCAGGGAATTATTCATGTTTAAAAGTAGAATTGACATTCACGAGGGATCGAGCTTTCTATTTTACGACAGTTTTTATACCCGTAAGTTTATAATTAGAATCGGAGTTTCATGGTAAATTATTTTTGTATTTACATTCCCAGGGAATTATCCTTGTAACATCTTCGTTCATAACGTTTTGGCTTGAATGGAACGCTGTACCCGCAAGGTAAGCAATCTTAAATCTTTATTGTCCTTTTATGGATGACATCACAGTCAATCACTAGAGAGAAAAACCTAGAAGATAATAAAACTTTTGTGATGTTTTCCTTTGTCAGAAAGTTCTCTTATTAACCAAACTTACATAAATATTGTGTTTTTTTTCTAAATCCAACAGAGTCATGATTGGTAAGTTTCACTACCTTTTACCTTTTCAACAGACTTGTTGAATTTTTTATTAACGATTTAAATGGAAAAAGTTGAAAACATTGACATTTCTTATTAATACAACATCAGAATTAAGTGAAGCTTTTATCGAAGCGCTTTGCAAAAAAAGGCATTAATAATGGAGTTCCATTAAAATTAATATCACAACTCAATATCGTGTTTCTGCAAAGAAGGAAGCTACTCATTTTCATTCATAGAAATTTATTTTCTTCCTGATATTCATAAATATCAAATGAGAATCGCTTTGATTTCCTCAATTTATATTTTTGCCTTGTTATTATTATTGACGACCGAAGGAAAAAAAATATAAATGCGAGTGGCCGAGAGAGCTCCTCAAGGCAAATCAAGAGAAATATCTTTCAATTTTTTATCAATTTCCTGGTCATTCATATAACTTTCTTTC
This sequence comes from Clunio marinus, assembly GCA_900005825.1. NCBI lineage: Eukaryota > Metazoa > Arthropoda > Insecta > Diptera > Chironomidae > Clunio > Clunio marinus. The sequence continues at coordinate 1,124,281 of CVRI01000059.1, forward strand.
TTTATTTATTTTCTCTTCTTCTTGAATCTTTTTCTGTCTGGGATTTATTTTCATGTCATGAAGGCGTTACAACAATGCTTAACTTTTTCACAACATCGAACGGCTTCCGAAGTACTTTACCAGTGGTTTCCAATCTGACAGCTATGAATGTGTGGGACGGTGTGTGTATGTGCTTCATTTATGCATCTCTTTTGGAATTCGTTTGTGTCAATTACGTGGGAAGGAAGCGACCAATGCACAATGTTGTTTATCGTCCTGGCGAAAATCCCGTCACTCAGGTGAATTAATTTTCTTTAACCTTCCAACATTCAATTTGCTTTTCATATCTATTTAAATATATATAAAAGACAAAAAACAAATTTGTAATTGTCATTCATCAGTCTTCATCATGCATAAAAAAAAGATAAAACAAAATTCTGATGCGGAAGATGAGAATTGGAGAAAGGAAACAAATCAATTTCAATGTTTGAAAAGTTGAGGCTTATTCTCTCTTTTATCCTTCTGTTGAATCAATAATTTGTTTCGTAAGCTTCACTGCATACATGCAAACGTATATTTCAATCAAACTTAAAGCTTAAAGCTTTAAAAATTTCATTGATTGACATCAGACAGCTTACATTTTCCATTTTTTCTCTTCTTCCGTATCTCATCCATAAAGGCAATAATTTTAATGATAAAAGACATTTCATGTCTCATAATGAAATGAGATTATGTCAAAATTATGCTTTCTTTATCACATTCACACACTTCCATCTTCTGTTTACCTTTGTTAACCATCAACATCATCATTTTGTGGAAGTTTAAGAGTTTTATTTGTGAAAATTGTTTGCTGCTTTCTTGTGACAACAAATCAGCTAACTTTCTAACGAAAACTTTTCGCTTGTTTAATTTTTTTTGGAGTGATTTTCAAATTAACTTTGGAAAGAATTTTTATGTAATTTTACGAGTTAACTTGTCATGTTTTGTTTTAACATTTTTTTTATATAAAAAAAAGTCAAGAATGACGATTTGTTATGCAACTTTGGATTAACAATAAACATTTATACACGTGAGATGAAAACTGTAAGTGACAAGTAATGACTATAAATGGAGAAATTGTTTTGAGAAAGTGAAACAGTAAAAGCACACACTAAACATAGCTTGTGATTTATATTAAGATAGATGTTTTGTAGAAGATAAAATGTGGTGAAGGGAAATTTTAAACCACAGAGATAGATGAAAATTACTTTCCTTCATCTGCGGTTACTCTCTATAGAGCTTTTGAAGCGAATATAAACCATGTCACTTTTCCCTTTTGCAAATGCTTTTAATTCCCAATGCTCTCACTTATGTAACATGAAAAATATTTTCAGCTTCACTTCGAAGCTTTTTCTTTGTGCGAGTTGAGTTCACTATTCACCATTAATATTTTGTTTGGTTTGAACTTATTCCCAACATTTCTCTTCCACATTTTCCATTTCCTTAAAATAATCTATCTTTCCCAATGGATCAACTTTATCAAATTGCCTGAAGAAAATTTCCTTCTTCAATTTCTATTTCCATTTCTTCTCTTTTTACCACGTAAAAAATGCACATCACCAAATGTAATTTGTGTGTAATCCAATTTTTTGTAGCGTCTTCCAGCGGTTCTCAGTCGATTTGGAATGATATTGGCGAGTCCTTTGGTAAGCTTTTACTTCTTTCACTATTTTTTATAAACTTTTATTATCTACCTTAGTAGCAATTCTTCTTCTTTTCTGCGATAAATTTCAATCTTTCACTGATAATTCTTTTATTGATCTGATTGTTTCGTAATTCGTAGTTTTGTACTTTTTTTTTAATATCATTTGGCAATGCCAAAAAATTCAAATATCCCGATTGACAGGATGAAGCTTATGTAATTTATGTAGAACTGTTTATTAGTCACTAAAGTTATTTGACACGACACGTTGCAGTAAAAAGTAGATAAGAGTTATTTGTTGCCAAAAAAAATGTAGTAAAAGAAATTGTCGCCATAAATTTACTCAATCATAACAGATCAAAGTACTTTAATAAAATCAGATAATTTATACATATTTTCCGCAGAAACCAAACATAAATTTTTGATATATTTTGAATGCATAAACGTTTTTGGTAATAATAACTTCAAATGACGCTTTAATTTTATTTTCTTCTGCATTCAAATTGTTATTGTGGGTAAAATATTTGAATATAATCGCAACCGATAGCAAACCATAGAAAATGAATTTAATGTCGCAATATGTGCTGAAAAAAGTGGCGGATCACATGCTACAACACGCCCATCAACATCTACAGCAGCACTTTCAGCAGACACAGCAACAACAAGTACTGCAACTCTTGGTAGTAGCGTCAAATCGACGCCGACAGAGAAAATTGACTGTCTCGAAACGGAGCTCCCAATGAAGCCGATTCGAAATAGATCGAAATCAAATCCACCGGTTGAAACGACAATCGATAACTTGGATGATGAAAACGATGTGAGTTTCCGGAAACGTGTGTGGATAATGGCAACTAACACTCTAGCGATTACAAAGATAAACAAAAATCATTATTGATTTTTAAAAAATATATTTCTATATTTATATTTATACCTTCAACTTATACCCCACTAGTTTTAGCCTTCAGCCTTGGTAGATATTTTTAGATTCTCTTTGCATGCTTTAAAATTTATTTTCAAATCAATATTTAAGCTCGTCTCGTTCTTTCCCTTTTTATTCTGCTTTGCTTATTTTTGCGGCTGCTGCTGTTTAATTTAGTTGAAAATGTCAACAAATTTTACTACAATTTTTCTTCTTTTCATTTTTCATTTAAATAAAAATGTCAATTTGATATTCTTACAGGGTGAAAAGCGTCGAGAACCGAGTGGTCCCAATGAAATTGTAGCTTGTACGAGCTGTGGTAGTGATGGAAGTCCTTGTACTCACTCCGCAACCAATAATGGATGTGCCACTGAGGTAATCTTATATTTTAATATTTTTGTTTTTATTCTTTTTTTTTTCAATTTATTATTTTTATTTTTCTCGAAAAGCTCTCAAGCGAGTTTTCACAATTTTTATATATTTTTTATATAAAGTAAGCAGAAGTGCATAAAAAAGAAACATTTCAAAGCTAATTTTCACAAATTAATTATGATTAATAAGAAAATGTGAAAAGAAATAATCTCTAAATCCGTAGAAAGGTTTCTGATCATGTAAGCCTTTTGACAGCTCATAATTCCATTATCCGAAAAGCGTCACAAGCATTTTCATTTTCAAATATCTTTCTTTATGCTTTTCTAAAGCTTTGTGATATTTTTCATCTCAGATGGGATGTTAAATTCTTAAAGCTCTTTTATTATATTTTTAATATTTGTTTGCAAGTTACAACCAGCACATTTTTTGACTCAAAATATGAAAGTTTCCATCGTGAAACTCTTTTGAATTCTTTCCGACAGCACATCATAAAAATTATTTGTAACTTTCGTTGAATTAATCTTCTTACTTAAGTAGTGAAATCTTAATGAAAGCGCTCTTTTGCTCTAATTTAATTCACAATGTCGTGAACAGAAATCCATTAGTCAACCCGTAAAAGGGAAATGCGCAATTTTACGCATCAGAATTTCTATACCGAATACAGACCAATTCATAATTCAACTCGTGCTCATGTTCGCCTTGCCAGAAATAATCCAAACGACATTGCCGTGATTCCATTACGAATTAAACAGATTGAAAGCATTTCCGGAAGACTTAAATGGTCTTAAGAATCATAACAAGGATTCAGTTGTGAAGAAAATTGATCTCGCTTTATATGCCATCATCTGATTCCATTTATTTGATAACTTCAACAAGCCGAAGACGACTTTACACCAAAGCCATTTAAAACAGGAATAAATTCGAGGAGAACTAAATCTTTCAGATAGCTGGCTTTTCTTTTCCTTTTTTTGTTTTCATGCTCCGTCAAGTTACAGAAGGAAAACAGCAGAAATAAACCATGAAAAAGATTCTTGTAAAGCTTCTCCCATTACACTTCTCATTGAATTCTTCAAGGAAAAAAATTTGTTTTCACAAATCCTCAACACCAAATGAGACTTAGCGATGTTTGGATTTTCTCATGATTCCAATTTTCTTTTCTTTTAAATTTTCTGCCATAGACTTGCTTTGTTCAGATGAGGAAGAAAGAGCCGCCGCATCCTATACGTGTTGCTAAAACCATCGATGTCATAGCAAGGTAAGAAAAAAGACGAAATAACATGTTTGAATAATTTATCATATAAACTTTCTTACGATATTGATATTGATCGGATTTTTTTGTCTTTTTCTTTTTTCTCTATAGAATAACTTTTCCTGTTGCCTACGCTCTGTTTTTGGTGATTTTCTTTGCACATAAAAAATTTTTTGCCAGTGATTCCGAATGATATTATCAAATGTGTCATTTCACAGTTTGTTACTCTGTTTATATATCGAAGAAGAAAAGCGAGAAGAGATACTTAAGAAGAAAAATAAACATTTGTATCATCCTAAATAAATAAATAACTTAAAAAGCCATGAAATTGTGTTGAGATAAAAAGACAAAAGGAAAATGATTTTAAAATATTTATAGTTGAATTATAATCTCAATTTAATTGCACGTACAATTTATATCAAACCCAAAACAAACAAAAATATCTCAATAGCGTATTCATTTTCTTTTTTTGAATAAATATTACATTAATGATAACGGCATATCATGAAATTGTGTTAAAAAGTTGAACTTGTTGTTTTCCTGACTTTCCGAGATTTTTTTACATTAAGTTTTTTCCGTGATTTCAGCTTTTTTAGTCGGCAGCATCATCAATTATTCAATTTGCGTAGCATTTTCACTCGAAAATTTCAACAAGAAAAATATTTGGATTGCCAGATAAGATCGACTGTTCCAAAAAGATTATATGTACCTGAAACAACAACATCAACAGCATTCTAAAGTGAAAGCTTGCTGATAAATTTTCTTAATTTTACTAATTTATGCAAATGAAACTCTACCTCCTAGGTGTCAATGACATTAAACGACTTTAGGTAGATATTTCTATCGTGGAAGAAGTTCATGAATGAACATTTTTCAAATAACAATCGAAATATAGAAGAAAGAAACAATTTTTGTTCGTCATATTTTTAAGCTTAACGTCTAGCCGACATTAATAGTTTTTATTTACATGCTTTTTTCATCAAAATAAAAGAAAAATTATGAGTTTATTGAACCTTCAACGAAATAAGGAACCATTCGAATTAGTCATATCTTCAATTCTTAACTCGAACATCAACACACCAACTCAATGTGAGGAAATTGCGATTCTTAATGACGGCGGCAGTAAAATTAATTTAAGCATGGAAATCGAAAAAAAAGTTTCGGTTGTTATCAAGATCAATTTCAACAGCAGGGAAACATTTCATAAAAAAGAAAGCGAAAACCATATGACTCGGCTTTTTTATTCCTTCCTTTTAGGACTTTACCAACAACAAGTTGATGGTGTCAAAAAAATGAAAAGCTTTTGTAATATGAAAAAATGGAACAAAGAAATCATAACAAAGTTATTTGAGTGAGTTTTTGTCTCACTCTCTGCTGCTGCTTTCCTTTCGTTTAGCAATGGGTAAAACGTGCTTCATGTTGTTCGTATACGTTGCTGTCTTTCTTTCTTGTCGGAAAGTGCATAAATAATTCACGATGCGCATGCTTTCTTCGGCTCTTCTTAGCGATCGCAGCGGACTCTACTGGAAAACTTTCATTGTGATTGAATGTTGAGCTTTTTTTCTTATCTATTATTACAAATCATCATAATTTCCTTTTACGATCAATTTTTTATTGAATTTTTTGACCATAATCATAAAAACGGAATCTTTGTTATCATGATGAAATCAATAAAAAAAAGAAAACAACATAAAATCTTTAATATTCCATAGACTATTCCAACATTCAAGCACATGCTCTTGCCTCTCTATTCTCATAACGTAATTTTCGTATTCGCTCGAAGAAAATATCCTCAAAACGAGTAAGTGTATTTCCATTCGAATTGTCTCATTGCACTCAGTCTGCTGCGGATTTCAAAACGGTAAACATCTAAAAACTGTCACGTCTTAATAGTTGGAAAGAAAAAGAAAACTCACTTCAAATATTCTAATTATTTATATACAAACAAAAACAAAAAATAGAAAAATAAAAAGAATGAAAAAAATAGCAAAAGAAAAATTTTACAATTAATTTTTTTGTTTTCTCGTGTAGTGGCAAATGATGAAAGGGAAGAGAGAAATGAAGAGAGATAGGTGAAGTGAAAAGAGTTAAAACAAAAAATGTGATAACTTATTGTAGCAACATCAAGTAACTTAATTACGGTGGAGGAGAAAATTAACGTAAAATATTCATTTTTTTGTATTCATTACTAAGAAACGTTTTTATTTTTGGTTTTGTGTTGCTTGTGACCGAAGCGAAAATCGATATCAACTAAGAGAATAAAGCCACATATATTTTCCGTGTTGTGATATCGAATTAAAGGAAAAAATAAGGATTTTTTCGTTTTATTTTTTGATAAAAAATATAAGAAAGAGAAAGAATAAATACAAACAGATCAGAATCAACTTGATGAGGATTACTTTTGGAATTTTAAAAAACAAATTCATTTCACAAAGGATATTATGATTGTAAGTGGACTGGTGTGATAAGTTGCGATGGGATCATCAGTATTTATACTATGGGATATCCGGAAGTAACCTTTTTTTTGCTTGGTCGTCGCCAATCTAAAAATCACATCGTGAAGTTGACTAAGGTCGTGAATCACTCGAGTAATCAAGATTAGATGATAATTTCATTAGTCGACTTGGTCTCATTTCCGTCAACCACAACAAATCCTTTAACAAATTGTAGTGGTTTTCCGTGAAGAAAAAAAGGAAGAAGCAACTGGTCGTAAAAAGGTTCAAAAGAACTGTAAAAGTTGTTATGAGACTTTTTCGATTAGTGGACAATAAAAAAAAAGAAAGAAGAAAACATATTTTAACTAATTAAATGCAACAATCTAAATTGAAAGCTTTTCGAAATGAAGACATTTATTTTTCAAAGATCTACTAATTTCTGATATCGTTTTGATAACAACTGTTTAATTACATTCTACATTTTCAAAGTCATCAAACCGCCATTTGAGTTTATGTGAGTGAATGTAAAATGAAAAATTAAATTTTAGAGTCTTTCATGAGCTTTTCGACAATTTTAGGAACGCTTTGCGAGCAAAGCACGGGTTAGTAGCGAGAATTGGGTTAATACGAGTTGTAAAAAAAAGTTTACAGCTTCTCGGGAAAAAAATAACGAGAGGATAATTTACATTTTAAGAATGTGCATAAAATTTTATCAGGAAAATGAAACATTCGACAGCGTGAATGAATAAACTTTTCTGATGATTATTCTTCAGTTGAGAAAAGAAACTTCCAAGAAGGAAGAAGTTTTATCAGTTGTGCTATTTCAGTTGAAAATTATTTCGCAAGTTGGGATTAGATTTCACTGGGGAGAGCCGTCGTCGGTACTAAGTAAACAGTTTTTTTGACGAAGTTAAAAAACAATGGCTTCTAATTAGAAAAATTTCAACGCAGCTTTTATTTCTCCAACCTTTTCTAAAGAAAACAAAGATTTTTGTGTATTTTGTTTTTTTTCTTCCGTTGAAAAGCTCAGTGGAAAAGTTTTCATGTCGGAGAGAAAAGGAAATGAAAACTTGAAAAGTATGTTTGTGAAGCAGTGAAGAATAAGAATTAAGATCCACTGAGGCGTCAGTCATCATTACTTCTTAATTTTGTGGTTCCTTGTCACACATCAATGTAATAACACCTGTTGTTTTGCTTCTAAATATTTTCTCATGTTAAATATTTTAAAAAATCACAAAACTTTGATCTTGAATGATGTTGACAAACAAACATTAAAGTCTGTTTAATTCATCTAGAAATAACATGGGAAAAAGGAGATTTTTCAATAAGTGATATCCATGTGTCATTGTGACATTTTGAAAGGATCTCTCCATCATTCAACCTTTCCATTTTCATTATTCACGTGCAAATATGCGAGAAGGAAAACTGAATGAAAAAGGAAAAAATATTTCGCGAAACTGAAGCAGGCAATAAAACATTCCGAGCGAATTAAAAAGCTTACTCAGTCAACATAACTCTAGAATATAAAAGCTACAATGTAACGGCTTCAAACGCATCAATTAAGATGAGAACTGTCACAGCTTGATGCGGCTGCACACCGAGACGAAATATGAAAAGCTTTGTCCAAAAATAAATTTTCAATACAATGTTTTCTCGATTCTCATTCCTTCCGCAATTTTTTTTTATAGTTTTTCGCTCTGTTTCTGTCCTATACACATTCAGTCAGCACACAAATATTCAGTTTGGTGAGTGAGTCAAACGTCACAACGGGTGGAAAAATATGTGAATGAAAATTAACTCGTGCTTCTGAAGGCAAAGAAGGAGAGAGAAAAATCGATAAAGTTTGATTCGTCATTGATGAAACGAGAAAACGAAATAATTTATCGGAGAACTAAGTTAAGTGGGCAACGTTTATAACTCCGTTCGATAAATGCACCGTCACAATTTCTAGCTTCGATGCTATTGAATGTTATTAGTAATGCGGGTTAGATGAATGTTCTGTCAAAGTATGACCAATTTGTTTAATGAGAAGCTTTTGTAGCTTATAAATTACTTCTATAAAAGTCAAGTTAAGGTACTTAATTTCCTTACGATCCCTAATCAGAAGACTATTAAGAGGGTTTTCAAGGTTCATTGGATATCTTCTTGGAAGAAATCAAATTTCATTGTTCACATGCTTCACATCATCTTAAACTCGTTTTCATGTTATTGTTAACATGCTGGAATGTTTCGGGGAAATTATTTCGCTTGAATTAATGATAAGGTCAGAATCTAACGAAACTAATAAACTTCTCGACATGTGATACGGTCTTCAGTCTTGATCGCAGAATAAAAGCTCCCTATAAAGGAAAATGATATGTTTTCCATATTTATGTAACATCTCTAATTAAAATCTCGTCGGATGAACCTTTTTATTCTTCATTAGAAAAGTTTTATGTTATATACGATGATTTAGGATACGATTTTAAGTAGAACATGGCCTTGTAAGTGATAAAAGAGTTTAATAATTTCATCGAATATCAAGATTAAAGAATTAAACAAATGCTTTTAAATAATTAGGTACTAACATAGCTTGTTGGCGGGTGACGAAAGCTATTAAGAGAGTTTACGAACTATCACGCATAAAGTTTAACTGACTAGACGGACGGTGATAAAAAATATTTGTACAGTTGTGAAGAGTAAAAATAGTTACAAAGTTTTCAATTCCCTTCCGAATACGACAGCTGAGCGAGATTGATCCCAAGAAATAAATTCACAAATGTCTTCTTTCGAGTTCACCTTCATTTCTCATCTACTTTTCAGATAATATGGGTTTGAAATGCAATGAACTGGAAAGCACATTGAAAGATGAAGTGAACTACGAAGACAAGCAAAGATCATCAAGTTCATTGACGAATACGTCAAGGAAAAGACGAAAGCATGCCACAAACAAGCTGAAAAGCTTTCTTCATACACTTTTCAAATGGTATTTCAAATCGAGAGCTCTTCACGATGAGTTCTCACAAGCAGGCACAAATGATTATGAAATTTCGATTGAAAATATTAGCGCACTAAATTGTAGTGATGACGAAGCTAGTCTAGCTTATAGACAACATAAATATCTGCAACAAATACGTACGTCGACGACGAAAATTTCACATGCTCCATCTTCATCAAGTTCAAATCTATCACATAGTCACTATTTAGTAAGGCAATCAATATGCTTATACGCAGCATCCAGTGTGATATTAGCTCTATGCTATTTAGCGACACCCTCTTCGGCAACGACAGACACGTCATCACATCCAGTGTAAGTATCTTTATTCATAATACATCGATCATAAGTTATATTGAATTAAAGTCGTCAATCATTTACTGTTCATTGCGTCAACACTTTTTCTTATCACTAAGTACATATCTTCTTTCATTATTCTCTTTTTCTTCTTTATTGATTTTCCAGTTTTTCCGATGGGAAATCTGACAAAGAAATTCTAGATCATCTCTTAAGGAACTCGCGTTATGACAAACGCTTACTACCACCCGTCGATGGTAAATTATTAAAACCATTATTTAAACACAAAATACCAAAATCCTTTGATGTTTAAACTTTTCTCTCTGAAGTTTGAAGTTTGCTTTGCTATGTTTAATTAAAAACAAAAGAAAAAGATATTGCTCTGATGGGAAAGATGAAAGAAAAGCTTTACAAACAATTTGGAGATACTTGCGATATTTAAATAATTGTTTCTTCACTTAAACATTCGAAATTTGCTTAAAACATTTCTTTATCAATCAATTTGATGTTGTGTTCAATTTCAAGCTTTGAAACAATTAAAATAAATTATATTTACTGCTTTATCTTCGTTAACAATCTCAATATGTATATCTCATGACCTACCACAAATCTATTGCCAAAAAGTTGAGCCAACATTGAGTAATTAAATCAGTACACAAAATAACAATTTATCGTTTCCCGAGAGAAGAGACAAAAAGGCAGCAACATGACAGCGTTTATAAATCATCTTTTATGCTTTTCTTTTGATTCGATTTCATAGTCAATTGACGAAATGGAAAATCAATGTTTTTATGAAATATCACTCGAACTTTTTACGATGCAATTTAACTCGGAAAATGTTAAATTAGAGCAGACGAAAAAACTTTAATTTAATTTAATTATTATGTAATTTAATTATTATGGCATTATTCTGAGTGAAATGTCCTAATGTTCATGAACTTTTTCAAGTTGAGTTGTTTTTTGTCATACGATCACGTACACCTTTTCAATAAAGTTCGTAAATTAGCATTCTACAGTCTCTCGAGCTATCTCTGGAACTTCAGATGAATTTTTATGTGCTTCAAAAAGCAGCGAACTTCTCCCTTGATTCTCTTTTTTGTCTTGTTTTTGTTCCAAAAGAACATTTTTTTGCTTGTTTAAAATCGAATTTTCCATAATTTATTGACTTTAACGATTTCAGTCATAAGAAATGAATATTTTTGTCTCGAAGTGAGTTAAAATGTTTCATTTCTTTTCGATGAATCACAACAAGCATGAAAAGGAATATTTCAATACTTATTGTAAATATTTTTGCAGATGCAGATTTTTGCTGTAATTTAAAGTCGCCATCTGACAATATCGTTCTTAACTCAACTTTACTACCGGGACATTTGAGGCACAGTCGTGGTCCGTTGCAAACCAAAGTTCTTAAACAAAGAAAAACAAACTTTTAAACAGACTTTTCAAATGATTTTGATCGAGATTGATTTATTCTTCGATATTTATGGTCATAAATTTTCGAAAGACATAAAACTTGCCTTTTCTTTTATCTTAATTTTTTATATAACTCTGCAGCCCACTGCAGTAGTTAAGATTTCTTTCAACTTTATCAACAGAAGCAGCAAGAGAAAGAAAAGTTTACTTTAAGAGTTTTTTTTATGATTGAAAAATTTCAAACGATTAAAACACAAAATTTAAGCCATTGCCACCTTAAACGTTTTAAGTGCATCCGACATTCATTCTCTCGATCAGCATCATTTGAAATGTGAATTCAACTGTTGTTGTTGTTGATGTTGTTAGAATAATGTCACACGTTTCGATGATTTTCTTTATATATTTTCTTTTGATTTCAATTTTCAAGATATCTGTTGTTTTCAGAGGTGGAGAAATCTCGAGCACAATTTTATTTCTTTTTTTTTGGCTTTCATGAGAATTTCGTACTTCCCTCTTTTTTTTCTTTTTGACACAATGTCAACATTAAAATTGTCGACACAAATTCTTTTACGTTTTATATTGTACGCTTCTTAGGTCACCAACATGAGTGTGAAATTTATTTTATTTCAATTCAATTTGCAATGTGACACAATCAACGTACAATTTCTAATCATTTCTAGGTTTTCCTCCGGAATAAAAGATTATTATTAATGTAAATGAATGGAAGAAAAGAAATCAACAGGCAGGCTCGATGACATTTGACACTTGATAACAACGACAAAATCACTTAAAGTGTTAAATATTTATGTTGAATGTTATCGAAGCATTGCATTGTCGATTTCTGTTCGCTGCACATAATTTGTTCTGAAAAAACTTTTTTTTCATGCTGTCTACAATTTATGTTCTGTTTCCGCAAATTTATAAGCTTTGAGATGAAATTTATTGCGAAAGAAAGTTTAGTTTCAAGGAATGAGTTTGCATAACAAAAATGAATGAGAGAATGTCAGAGTTTGCTGATATTTGACAACATTTTGCTATTTTTATTTTCAAACTTATGCTGCACAATTTTAATCTCATTTTCTTTGTACTCAATGTTTCACAAGCAATTTGTTTTTAGTCGATATTTTCCTTCTCAAAGCCTCGATCTTTTATTTCTGATAACAATTGAAACTTCTTTCAGAACTTGTTTTTGTAACAAAGTTAAATTAACTTTTCAGGAACTTTGACTGTAAACGTTAGCGTATTATTATTAAGTTTAGCATCACCAGATGAATCTAGTTTAGTAAGTTAATCAACTCTTTTTCAGACGATTATGTGAGAAAAAGCTTTAATGATTCTTTATTTCCTTTGTTCCTTAATTGCTTGCATAAACTCGCAGAAATACGAAGTGGAATTTCTTCTACAACAGCAATGGTATGATCCGAGACTGAGATATGCGAATCAATCGCAATATGAATTTCTAAATGCCATTCATCATCATGAAGACATCTGGCTACCCGACACGTACTTTATCATGCATGGTGATTTTAAAGATCCCATCATACCGATGCATTTCGCCTTAAGAATTTATCGTAATGGAACAATCAATTATTTGATGAGGTAAGTAAAGCGAAAGAATTAAATGAAGGTGGAAAGAATTCTTAACTCATAAAAATGTTGTTGAACTCACATTGTAATTACAGAAGACATTTAATCCTATCATGTCAGGGAAGTCTCAACATATTTCCATTCGACGATCCTCTTTGTTCTTTCGCTTTGGAAAGTAGTAAGTTGTACAGCCGAGGGATGGGATTAATTTATCGTTCAATTCATTTAATTTTATTTTATCTCATTCTCCCAAGTTTCTTATGAACAATCAGCCATCACTTACGTATGGAAGAACGATGAGGATACTCTCCGTAAAAGCCCTTCACTGACAACACTAAATGCATATCTTATTCAGAACCAAACAATCGCTTGCGAAATCAAAGGAAGCTGGAGAGGTTTGTATATGAATGTTTACGTCAAGTTGTTTGAAAATGCTATTTATTTATATCTACTAGAAAGCGCAATTTATGATAGAGATTACTCTTTTTAAATTGGATTTTTTACATGACTACTTAGACAGCAAAATGAAAAAAGAAAAAAAAAATTCTTTCATAGTTTTCTAGTTTTCATTTTTAAAAATAATTTGTAACTGCTGATAGTTCTTTTAGGTAGAACTTCCTTTTCCAATCTCCATACAAACGAATTGCGCGACTTTACATAAAAGTAAATTTCTCTACATATAATAGATAAATAATATTTTGTTACACTATTATTCATGTGAAGATATCGATCCATCTTTAAAAGATGTTTACGGAGGTAAAATTATTTTTGTTCTCATACATAAATTTCTTAAAACATAATGCAACAAATATATAATGCAACATATATCGAATCGAAAAGCTGTATAGTTAGTCACGCGTTTGAACAATGAACATATCAAGCTACATATAAGGAGATTACCGTTTATTTTCATAACATAAGGATTCGTTCATAAATTGTGTTTCTTTTAATACATTCTTATTCATGTACATATAAGCTTACTTACAACAACGTAACAACACAAAAGGCGACAAGGAATTTATGATTGCAACAAATTTCTCTCTTTCGTGATGAGAAACCACGAATGCTTATCTTTATCTTATTTACTCGAGATATTTTCAAAGTTATTTTATAAAAATGATAATTTGATGTATCCTTTTATGAGTTCAAATGCAATGCTCTATAAAATGTTTTTCATGTTGCAATCATAAATACTTAATGAATGCTCATAAAATATGTTAACACTTTGTTGGCTTCATATTATTATTATGTTTTATTTTAGAAGATTATTGGCTTATTCAGATGTGCAATGTGATACTTAATTTATTTTTCATAATATGATGTGTCCACCCCCCCTCCCTCCCCTGTGTAATGACCTTTTAAACATTGTGAAAAAGCTTTCAAAATTAGATATTCATGTAACATCATTCCAAAAAATGCATTCATCATAATCTCTGTCATGTTCAAATATCGTTCAATGAAAACTTTTGTAATTTGAAATTTAAATTGAGCAAATTAGAGGGAGAGAGAGAGTGACAGAGATAGACAAATGGAAAGATTAATGTAAAGTTAATGTTACTTCACACTTTAATATTCTGCAGTTTCTTTTTGAAAACGTCAGCATTATTCCCAGGACTTTCCTTCAAAAAGACATTTTGTTGTCCTAGGTTTTCATTTAATGTCACTTCTTTATTATCAATCAGAATATTCAAGCATAGTTTTAAAAGTTGAGGTGCAAAGAGAATAATCTTCATGGCTTTCCCTCATTTAAAGTGATACATTAAACTTGTGAATATTTCTATGCTTCACTTGTAAAATCTTCAACCGTTCAAGCGACGATCCTTCAATGGAATCAACATCCGTTCAAGTCACGTTTTGGTTGTTTAGAAAAGTACTTTTTTATATGTAGTGCACAAAAATTCTAAAATAATTGCAAAGTATTGCAGTCAAACCAACCGTGATAACCTGCGCTATCTCAAGGTGTGTCACAAGTTGTGCTCTGTTCACATGTAAATTGAAAGAACATAAATTTATAAAAAGAAGAAAAATGTATGCAGAAGCAAAGTCAACACATTAGCTTTCTAAAGCCATTTTCACATTCATGTCAGCAAGTAAATTGGATATTCACTACAAACATAGCATATAAAAGCATGTGCCAGTAAATAACCAAAAAAGGAAAATTTCCATTTCGCTATAAAAGCTTTAACATGCTTTCTGTGAATACAACACAAAAATAATCCAAGACGATTGCATTTTGCTTAAATTTCATTTCGTTTGATGGAAAATTGCTTGAAGGCGAAGAAAATCCAAACAATAAACTGCTTCATCACTTAACAAATGCCCACATGAAAATGAAGGCTGAAGGTTTTATAAATTTCGCTTCTTTTTCTTCACCCTGAATGAATAATTCTAGGCAACTACAGTTGTTTGAAAGTGAATCTTATCTTTACACGAGATCGATCCTTTTATTTTACTACGGTGTTCATCCCAGGAATTATCCTTGTCACATCGTCATTTATCACATTCTGGCTTGAGTGGAATGCTGTGCCAGCAAGATCGATGATAGGTAAACATCGTTGAACCTTGACTTTTTACTAGCATAAGAACATACCAAGATATAAAAATGAAAACAATAATCAAATACATTTGCAAAACTTACATAAATAATTTGATCCTCATAGTAGTAATGTTGTTAAGGAGATATTTACAATGCTGCTTTATCTTTTAAAAAATATTTATATGTAAGAACATAATCCATGACGTGATTTGTAAATATTTTATCACCATCATCCTTTCGGTTGGGAACAGAAAGTCGATGTACGTTGCTAATAAAATAAGAAGATAAATTGACGCACGTATAAAGTTTTGCTTATTTTTTCTAGCATGCGATTGCGAATACCAAACATAAAAATAAATAAATAAATAGCATTTGAAAATGTATCATGATAATTGAAAAATAATGAAAAGCTTTGCTCCGCTGCTTATAATTAAAATGCAAAACCAAATTTGTTCTTTTTTTCTTTGTACATTTTCCCTAATGACCAAAAACCAAAACAAAAAAAATCATAAAAATCCAAAGGCAATTATTCATGCTTGAGAGTTTTGCTAACATTTACACGAGATCGACACTTTTATTTCACGACGGTCTTCATTCCGGGTAAGTGGTGATTGAGTCGAACCACCATTAACCACCATTAAGGAAATTAAAACATGAATTTCAGGAATAATTCTCGTAACATCTTCGTTTATTACATTCTGGCTTGAGTGGAATGCTGTCCCAGCGAGGTAATGTTTCCACTTTCAAATTATCTGCCACCATCCTCATATTATCTTAATTTTTTTCAGAGTGATGATAGGTAAGTAAGCAGCTGTTAACTTCCCTTTTTTTTGCTACATAACAATTAAGGATTAAACCTTATGCCGCCTTAGATAATATAAAATATCTCCTTAATTTTCAACACATAAAATTAATAAGATAAGAAGAAAAACAGCACGAGGATATTTTAAAAGCAATTCTATTAAAAATAAATTCAATTTATAGAACTTGTACACAATGCACGATATCTATTGCTTTAAAAATAAATGTTGACATGCTATTTCTAGGGACGTACTCTGTGGTGGGAGTCGTGTTTCATTATCAATTTTTGATTGAATCTAATTTTGTTGATTTGTTTTGGTTTTTTTTTTGAAAATTCCTTTAGGAGTCACAACAATGCTTAATTTTTTCACAACATCGAACGGCTTCCGAAGTACTTTACCAGTGGGTTCCAATCTGACAGCTATGAATGTGTGGGACGGTGTGTGTATGTGCTTCATTTATGCATCTCTTTTGGAATTCGTTTGTGTCAATTACGTGGGAAGGAAGCGACCATTGCACAATGTTGTTTATCGTCCTGGCGAGAATCCCGTCACTCAGGTTCGTTTTTGTTTTAAATCTTCTGTCCATGTTTATCTTTACGGATAATTAATTTTTCTCCTAGTATTTAATTATAAAATAACGCTAATTGAAACAAACGACTAAACTTTTCAATAAATCGAATTTAGTTTTTTCCTTTTGTGAAGCTTCAAAATCTGCTGCTTCGAATTGGTTTTAACTTTCTTATCTTCTTCCTTTTCTTAAATATATCGTCTAAAGCACTACTTTGAAAACTTTTATGTGTAGCTTGTTTGAAGTTGTTTGTTTTTGAGAACAAAAAAGGAAAAAAAGTTATTTATTAGTTCACAAAATCAATTGGTTGATTAAATTTTGTTTCATTAAATCCTTAACAATAAAAAATTTGTTGAAAGTTTACTTTTTTTTGTAGAAAAGTCAAACTTTTCGATAGTCATTGTCATCTTTGACATTGTACAATAAAATTGTTTGTTAATTTTATTTTAATTACCAAATCAGTTGGCAAAATATTTTCCACTCAAGAGATCAATTATCGTAAAGTTTGCACTCTACTAAAGTAGACTTACGCTAAGTAATCTTTTATTCATCACATGTATTTCCCTTTTCTTTCGTCTCTCGTCTTTTGATCACATTATGAGCATGCTTAATGTTATTTGATTATTGACGAAAACAAAAGAGAATAAACGATAAAAAAATTAAAGTGTGTCTAGTACCAATCAAATTGTGTGTATACTCGTCTTTTAGCGACTCCCCGAAGTCCTCAGTCGTTTTGGAATGATCCTGGCAATGGTAAGCCATCTTTATTTGAATGCAAAATGCAACAAAGAAATACCAAATTTCAAGTCATCTTTTTTGGGCGCTCATAAACTCTCGCGACCTGTCCAATTTACTTTACAAACTTTTGTTTTGTCTTTTGATACTTGAACTTTAATTAAAAACAAAATGACTTAAGGTTGGACAGGTTACACATCTTTTCTTTTTAATTTCATTTACAATGTTACCAACATAATCGTTTTTGTAAAAGTTGCTATGGAAGCTTCTGTTGGTTGTCGTTAGGCAAATTAATATAATTTGCTTTTGGACTCTGAAATGTTGTCCAATTTCGTTTTCCTAGCCAACGAATGTAGACAGAAATTTTCCATTATTTTGATGCTTTAATTCCTTCTTTTTTTTTGATTTAAGTTTTCTATTTTTCGATCATTCCATATCTTCGTCAGACGCCCTTTTAATTAAGCACACATTCGTAGTACTTTACACACGTCAAAATGCATGATGCTTAAGCTTTTCGTCTCAAACATTTTCGTTTTTATTCTTTCTTTGTTAAAACTTTTAAAGTTTTCACCTTTTATACATTGCACAGTGCATTGTGTAGAGAAGCTTACTTATCTGGCAAAAATATTTGCCAGACGCGATAATTTTGATGTTTACTGCTCTGCTGTTAGTGTTGATGGTGTGAACAAGAATTGTTATAAATTCAAAGTCTTTTAAAATGACTTCTTTGTCATGATTTAATTCAAAATTCTTTTTCACCCATGCAAATTAAAATTTAAAGTCAGAAAAAATAACAAATTTTCACGTCTACTTATTCCAAGTACTTACACAACAAAGACATGACTTCATTTTTAATCTTGGTTTTAATTAACTTTTGCCACATTTTTATTTTCCTTTACATATAAATTTTCAAAGAAAGCTTTATGATTTTAATTAATATTTTCATGAAACCAAAAAAACTTTTTAATTTTAAGGAAATTTTGAGTTTCCGCAAGGCATATAAATCTCACAAGCACCGCGTGGACTCATCGCAAGCTTCTCCGAAAATTCATATAAGCAAACACAAAACTGAGTCTTCTGTAACCAAGAAAACTTTGATAAATGAGCAAGTGTTTATAGAAACCGAATTCCTTGCGCCGCGTCGAAACAGCTCGCCCCAAGCGTCTCAAGAAGTAAATAAAAGCACAAAATTGTGAAGAGTGTTTCGTTCCGTTTTTACCTTTTTTCAAGTGGCATTAAAATATGTTTTTTTCCTAAACACCATCTAACCACACACAAATACTTAACAACAGAAAAAAAATCCTACAATAATTATCAACATGCCCTTAAACAACTCCGGCTTAACGTTGAAATTATCTTATAATTAAATGAATTTATTAACAAACTAATTTACTCCATTTGTTGTTTTCTCTTCCATGGAATAATTATTTTTCTTCTTTTTTTCTTATTTCGCATTTCTAAAGCCGGTAAATATGAAAATTTTTTACTAAGTCGAAATAAAATGTTTGCCCTGTGTGTGTGTATATGTATTCACTAAGCGTTAACGGGTTATATTGTGTAATGGAAAACAAAACGCAATTATTGATGTTACATAAAAATTGCGAAGATAATGTGCAAATGTTACAGAGATCATTAAAAAAAGTTGAACTTTTGACTAGAGAGTTATATCTTAAATTATAATGAACCACAAAAGGGATCTCAAGCAATAATAAATGTTTTCCATCCTTCCAAGAAATAAAGCAACCTTATCATGAGTGCGAAGCATGCATGAAACACACAACAACAAGAAAAAAAAAGATTTCACTTCATTTCTTTTAAATATTTTCGCGTGCTTAACATTCAACAATGACGACTTTAAAGCATGATAACAACTTACACACTAAATTATTCGACGAAGTATTTCGTGTCGCTAATAATTAAAATTTATTATCTTACACAATTTCTTTCGTCACTAAAACACAAAATTGTGAATTAAAAGAATGAAAAGAAGCGAGATGCAGCCGGTCCCAATGAAATGGTGGCGTGTACAAGTTGTGGTGGAAACAGTCCCTGCACGCACTCAGCTAATAATGGATGCGCAACAGAGGTATGTTGTAGAATAAATCTAATCAAACTTTGATTATCAAAGCACTTTGATTTAATTGCATTAACATTGATTTCTTTCAGACGTGTTTCGTTCAAGTGAGGAAGAAAGAACCGCCGCATCCCATACGAGTTGCTAAAACAATTGATGTTATAGCAAGGTAAACTTACATTTATCTTACATTGATGGGAAAATCTTGTCAACCTGTACTTAATAAGCCAATTTATTCTCTACTCTTCACAGGATAACTTTCCCCTCAGCGTATGCTGTCTTCTTAATATTTTTCTTCATCCACTATAAAGGATTCTCGTAATGAAATTTTCGAATAATGGAAAATTTCCATATAGCAACATATAATGATACCCGAAGATACAATGAATCCAAAATTCCGCGAAATAAACTGCCTTTAAGTCATCGATTTAGTCACCTGCAAATATCAACAGAAACTCCCACACACACACAACACACAAACACATATGCATAATCATATTACTTATATTGGAAAAGAATGTAAAGAATATTTGATTAAAACCTTAAAGAAAATTCATGATGATAGGAGAAAATCAAAGGAAAATCACGAGAAAGGAAAGAAAAATCAATTTTTAAAGAATTTTATTACATTTTAATAATAAATCATAAAAGAATATATAAAAGACATTTTTGAAAATTTGGTTATTCAGTAGTGAATGTATAATAAAAGAAATATATAAATATGTATCGATAAACGAGCATCTTAACGTATTAGAAATAAAAAGAAATAATTTTCTGAAAGAATGTCAACGATCGAAAAGAGTTCGTGCGATTATGAACTTCATAAATCGAATAAAAGTCTCTTGATGATGTCACGAACTATAAAAAGTGAAAAAGTGTAAAAGTTCATCACCTGACAATTCCTTTCGAAAAATAAATAAAAGAACGGCAATATTTTCATCCAAAAGCTTTTAAAAATTGGACCAAAAAGAATTCTAAAAGGAAACAAGATTAATTTGTATAGAATGATTCAAGAATGATGAATCGTTCACCTCTCACAATTTTCCTGAACAATGAACGAAGTGTAATGAAAACGGACAAACTATGTTCACACGTGTTTTAATGTAATCGAAATGATCTCACAATGATAAGAAAGAATAATGTAATTATTTTTTCTTAATGAAAATGTTATTCTTGCCCTGACATAAAAAAGAAAAATAATAATAAAGAAACTCCCACACACACTCAAATTGTGTATACTGCACAAAAGAAGGAAAGAGAAAAGAAATAACGAAAATATCTTTGTAAATTCCTGTGAAACTATCCCACGCACGCTGCGGGACTAAATCTCTTATGAACTATATGAAAATATGCCATAATAACATATCATTTAATGAAACCTGCTATTAATGACGATAGGTTCTAAATGCGAAAATTTCTTACAGAAAATTTCACGCCTTTCTTATAACCACGAAGAAGAAAATAAAATTAAAACGTTAACTTCAATCTGTTGATTTTTCTCTTGAGCTTAAACAAAAATAATACTCGCTTTTGTTTTCTGAAAGCTTCAAAGTTCAAAATGAAATTATTTCGCAATTTAAATTCAATTCATCAACTTCAACAATGAAGATGTTTATCCTTATTATCTTTTACCATAGAATACAAATGTTCATGTTTAAAAGCCTTGACAGTGATACGAGATTTTCTTTTATCAACAAAGCTTTTCTTTCAAAACCACCACCACCCTCCTGCTGGTTGGTTGGTTGGTTGGTTGTCTTATGAAAATATTTTCTCACTCTGAGTAAATTTTTCAAAATAATATCAGCCCTTAGCTTGTCTCAAATCTTAAAAAAATGTTTTTCTTTTCCGTATAAACACTTGAACCATTTGCTGAACAACTTGATGAAGTGTTTGTAACTTCATCTTTATCTAATAACCAAATAATGTTAAATATTTTTATTTCTCTCCAGTGATTTCAACATTTTTAGTTAATTTATGAAGGAAGTTAAATGAAGATGAAAAAGAAAAATAGAATAAAATTGATGTTATGTGAAGGCAGAGGTTGAGATTTCATTGGAATTTTCATGATGGTAATGAGATTAAATTTCGTTTAGTTCTCGGATATTTTCGGTCAATAACATAATTATTTAATGAGGTTAATATCATGAAAGAGCATAAATAGCAAATTATATCGGTTTGATCCTCATCTCGAATCAATTTAAATTCCAATCTCAACCTTTGTATGAAAGTATAAAATTAAAATCTCAAAATAGATCAGCTCAGCTAAAAATGTGATTATATTTTAATAAAAAATACGTAGATATGTAAGATGAAGTAGTTAAATTTAAGTGTTATTATCAAGCCCAATTTAAATTCAAAGACAAAAATAAAGACGAGAATAAAAGGAAAGCAAAAGGATTCAAGAAACCGAACACAAAGCTAACATAAAATCTACTTGCTTTTCATTGCAATTACACTTAATAGAAAAAAGTAACAAAGAATTGTAAGGAAAGTGGAAGATTTAATCAGTTATCTGAATTGGAAAATTCCACTCTTTTCTTCACATCCTACAAAAGCATCAATCAATTCATTATGCTTTCCAATTCTCTTATGCTGTAAGTTTCCCCTCGCCCTTAAAAGTTCACAAAAAAAAAGTAACAAGAAAAACAACTGTCGTTATACATGATGTTCGAGTAATATGGGTAAAATATTAATGAAAATTAAAGAAAATATTCATGCATTCATGTAAGTGCATGTAAAAGTTTCTTCATTTCAATCTCGATTTAAATTATCATCAATATTTAGTTATAGATGTGACATTAAAAAGAAAAATGAAACAAAGGAATTCTCTGATTATTATGAACTTTAGTCGATACTTATATATGTAAATGAGATTTAATTAGAATTTGTCTCTCCCTTCATTCCATCCCCAACAAATGTTCTTGAATTGTTTGCTTATTAACTGTTGAGTTTGAAACTTACGCATATTTTTATCAAAGTTATTATGAATATTACGGGATCATTAACAAGTTCATGATCCGAAACAAATTACTGTTGATTAAATTATCGGAAGTCTGTATATATTTATCTAATGATTATGCAAAATTTGTCATTTCCTTTTCGTTTTTATGTCAAAAATAAAGCTATGTAAATATTTTAGCACAACATAATGAAGAAATTTTCATTTTAATTAGGCCACAATCCATTCTTGTAACTGGTCATGAATATAACAGTTTAAACAATTTGAAATTTTAAATTAAATGGAAAGGCACAAAAACTATTGTTGACCACAAAATATAAATGCTGTTGAAGGAAAATTCTCAAAATTGACTTTTCATCTCAAGAGATTTGTGTTTGTATAAAAAAAGTACAGGAAAATTTTAAAAGTTTTTGAATAACAACTTGATTGCTTTTCCCTGGTTACATTCGTGACTGAAAAGCTTTCAAACAATTTTCTCTTTCAAGGATTTTCCAATCAAGAAATGAACAATGCAAAATTCTAATTTAATTTTCATGACCATTACATAAAAATTTATTGTAGAAATTGTTTTCATGTAGAAGCAATTGACATTTCTCACGAAATGTTGAGTTAATCAATCATTTTGCAGCGAATTTTCCAATATTTTAAAGCAACATTTTATGTTTGTATGACGAAAAGCTCTTCGCGAATTTATGTTCATATTTTTCATTCATGTGAAAATTTTCACAGAAAACAATGATAAAAAAAAGAAATAAAGAACAAAGGAAAATATCAATTTAAATTCCTGTACATACCAAAAATATATTTTTTCTCTCTCTTCAATCTAGACAAAACGTTATTTGTTCAAATTAATATAAAATATTGCCATACGAAAAAGAAAGAAAAAAAATCTTAATTGTAATTAAAATACAACATTGTAGATAGAATTTATTTTAATGATTTCGATTTTTCATGTTTTGTTTACACCAAAATTGATTTATGATGATGATAATGATGAACAATTAATACTACTAAAATATGTTACAATTTCATAAGTCATAATTGGAAATAAAAATTTAAGTCACATTTCAAACTTTCTCGTTTTCTTTTCTAACTAATGAAAAGCTTTTAAATGAAGTTATTAAGATCTTTTACTTGAAAAGCTGTCTTCAATTTGTTGCAATGTTTTGTTTTTGGTTTCAGGCAGAATTACATAAAGAACGATAGTACCAATAAGGGCAATGCAACCATAAACCAGGAAAACGCCAAAGGTTTCCAAAGTTTCACTGAGATCTACAAAAGTTTTAACAACGACAAAAAAGCAAATAAAGTTGAAAGATGATGTCAAACCCGAACTGAAGCCTCTCGTAACTTGTTGCAACATTTCTCCCTGAAGCACCCAGGGAAGAGGGAAAATTCCAAAACTGATGAAGCAGATGTAGCCAATTAAGAAGGTCATGGACAACCAAGAATAATTGGAATTGTTGGGTGTCGTCTTGTCAAAGTACATAAACATTGAAACGGATAGTAAACAAACAGATGTTCCCACGCCAGATATCAGCATCAATGTTCGTCGATAACATATTTTCAGAAAAATACAAGCGATAAATGACACTAAAACTCTCACTGTATCGATTATGATCATTGATAAATATTCATTCCCTGCACCGGTGATGTTTTTCATTAAACTGACAGTGTAGAAGGCGACAGAATTGACACCAGAAAATTGCATGACGAAGAAGAAGAACAGAATGATAGCCAATGGCATTACAAATTCTGGTTTTGCTAAGTTTGTTTTCAGTTTTTCATACGAGCTTTGCTCTTCAGTTGCGTCTTCTTCTTTTTTAAGTATATCGTGCTTCTTCACTAAGCTTTCTAATTCAAACAAAGCATCATGTGAGTTACCTCGTAACCAAAGAAAAGCTTCTTCTGCTTCCTTCAATCGATGTTGTGTCATAAGCCAAGAGGGTGATTCAGGTACAAACGATAAAATGATGAACATCGTAATGGGAAATACTCCCGCAACACAAGCTACAATACGCCAGTGATAAAATGTTCCCAACACATGGCACAATAATATGCCAAATGATAAAGAAAATGTTATTGATGCGAGAAGAAATCCGCGATACTTTGGTTCACTGTGAATAAATAATCAAGAAAACACTTTCATGTTAACATGATGAGAAGAATTAATTGAATGTGAAAGAGAAAAATTTAATTCCTTTCATCATCTTTAAAAGGAAAATATTTTGAATATATTCGTTGAGGGTGGATTATGGTAATAAAAGATTTTCGTCATAATAATCAATATTTTGTTTATACTTAAGTAGTTCACCTCGTTTCACCGATGTATACACTGGCAGGCGGTCCCAGCAACCCAGTAGCTAATCCTAACAAAATTTCATTCAAAAAGAATAATTTATGAGTCTTATACAAGTTGTTTATATTTTCCATGTTTATTTACCCGTCAAGAGTCTTCCAAGTATTAAGAACGGAACATTTTTAGCGAACAAAATTGACAGCCATCCAAGGATTGTCGGTATGCAGAGAAAATATTGTGCAAATTTCCGTCCATATTTTTGCATTATAAATCCTCCAATTAAACAGCCTGGTGCCATGCCTGGGTAATAAGGAAGTAATAAAATCCACAATGAAGTCAGAAAAGAAGAAGATATTCAGCATTACCGAAAGCAGCAATGCTTGCAATCCATGATGATTCCTCGTTTGTTACATTAATACTGCTTGAATTAGATTGAATTTGTGGTAGGAATATTGCAGAAAAGCCTGTGGTGAAACCAGCTGCAACAGTTGATAATATCGGTGCACCAGCAGTCAAAATCTGAAAAGCAAACAACGTCGAATATTTTAAATTTATTGACATCATTAGCAGATAACAAATGATTTATATTCTTACCTGCCTTAACAGTGGCGAAAACTTTGACGCATTTTCTCTTTTCATGTAACACTGCCCAGATGAATCACTACACAAGCTACTTTTGCTTTCATTTTCACTCTTAATATTTGATTTTGTAATCAGTTTTGATGATTTAACAGATGATTTCTCCATTTCATTTGCTGGGATATCTATTTAAACTAATTAAAATAAATAATGGTAGATATGCACTATGAAATTAAACTACTGAAACAATTTTTACTTTCATCATGTTTACATAGCTTGCAATTTCTACGCAAAACATTTCAAAGATAGCAAAGATAATCCATTTAGATATTTAAGTGGCGTCGCACAACACCGTATTAAAGCTCTTGATTTATGATGCAACTTTATCTTCGAAGATATTCAGAAAAAAATCAAAAGAAGAGAAAGAAGTTCACGATCAAGAAGACGTTTTAAAATCATTGTGCAAATATGAGTTTTATAATAAGAGAAACTGAAATGTGAATTAAAAAATGCAGTTGAATCAACTTTATTAAACTAATTTCTTATCATCATGAAAACTTGAAACAAATAAATATTTATGTACTTAGAAATATTTCATTCTCTCATTTAAACTCATTATCTATTAACTAAAGCAAATAAAATACTCTCAAATATTGCATCACTGAATAATTTAGATATAATTGTTGTTTTGTAAATTTAAAACTTTCGGTTTTATAAACTTGTAAAATATGAAGAATATACAAAACCACGACCAGACAACAACTGGCCCGTAAATATTTTGAAAATTCTCTTTAACTTTCTTTCTCACGTAACAGTTTAAAACTGTATCTGTGTCAGGAAGAAATTTAAAAACAATTCTGGTAATATGGAAGACCTTTGAAAATCAAAATGTTTTCTTCACATTTCATAACAAGATCCTATTTAGATCGTTCATAATATTTCCATAGTCATAAAAAATCAGATGCAGTTAGAATGCATTTTACCTTTATTTCAAATATTTAATTAACTACTGACACATATTTGACAAAATTATTTTTATTAACTTTCGACTTAATGAACGAACGATCAACGACACACTGAACATTGACAAACAATTTTAAGCTTGAATTTGAGTGCAACAAGATAATAAAGAAGAGAAAAAGAGAAAGAAATACGATCAAGAAATGCGATACAAGCAATAGCAAAGAGTGAGTTGAGGCTTTACCGTTTATGAATCGTAAAGAGAGTAAAGTTAAATTGATCTGAATCAGCGGCCGTAACATAAATTTATTTGTTATCATTGATATCACTCACATAAAGAACTAACGAGAATTGACCCACCCGCAACATCTCAACTTCCAACTTTTACAACTGAACAATTACCCATGAGTAATAAATTCCATTAATTGCCATAGAGAATAAAATGTATAGATATTATGTGCTATCAGCAATTCTTATAGATCCAGAAACCCAAACGACGTAACAAAAATTTTTTTCTTAAACAACATCAACAACAATTGATGTATGTTTGGAAAAAATTTCCTGCAACAAATAAAAAACTTCGCAAGCGATTCAGCTTCGCACTACAAACAATACGTAAAACGTAACGTAACGTAGAAAGTCTGTGGCTTGATTTGAAGCTTTAAAACATTTATATAAAATAAAACTGTTGTATGGTTTCAATCTGCGAACAGCAATTTTGCTTAATGGAAAAAATCAGAAAATTTGTATTATGCTAAACGTATGAAACATCAAACAAAAAATCTCTTATATACGACAACTTAACATTAACAACAAGAAACAGGCACTTCTCATGCTATAAAATGCTGTGATTAATTATCCTGATCCTAAGAACATTTTTAATCAACGCATAATTAAGCAACATGAAAAAAATGTTTCAAGCTCTTAAAATTCTAAAGAGAGAAAAAAAGAACATTTCCATCATACTATTGATTTTGTCATTAGACGTTTGTGATTTTACTTGGCATTTAATTCTTACGCGATGTTGATCAACGAAGAGTTTATGTCATTTATCATAACATTTTCTTTACACCAATTTTAGCTGTTGTTGCTTTGCGAAACTGTCGTGCTTTCAAATTAACAAACGAATAACGATAAACAAGAAGAGTTTAATTTGTTGATGACTAAATGAATATACTGACAAGACAATCATTACATCCTTTATTAATTTGTTTGGGATTTCCTTTTGTTGTTGGCGATAATGTTTATTATTTTTATTGATTTCATTGTATCGAAGTGTTAGAAAATATCTCAAACATGGAACCTTTCAAGATTATAGTTTAACTTTTATCCTTAAATGCGCTTGCCCACATATGCATTATGAAGTTTTGAAAATAAATGTATTATTAACTTCCTTTTTTATCTCTCGATTCAATCTATGATTACACGGAAAGCTTGTCGAAAGCATTTCATTCGACTTGATTATCCTCGCTTCTGCTTTTATTGACGTCAGCGACGTCACATAGCGAAACTATTCAAACAAGAAATAAAAGAGTAGAAAAAGAAATCAGGGAAATCGATTTTGAACACAGTGACGGGTACAGCCTACATTTGTTTCCGTAGGAATTCCGACCGAAAAGGAAACGTTGAATAATTTACGGCACATGCTATCATCAACAAAACAAGTTGAAGAAAAGAAAATATTTTAAATTTAAAAACCTTCCCTTTAGATAATTTGATTTTCATCATCTGTAGATCCTTTTTCACTGGATTCTCTTTTCTTTGTTTTCTTTCGTCATCAAACGTTGAAATTATGGATTAATGTTTGATAAGCAAGTACAACAACAGTGCAATTGCGCAATTTATGTGTTAACATGAAAGAATTCTCATATGCCGTCGAATGTCTAGACAATAATATAATTTTAAAACGCAAAATTTTCTTTGAAATAATCTAAGGAAATATTTATTTATGTGAATTCAAACATTGTATAGTTCGTTGGAATATAATTTAAATGTTTTTCATATTCAAATTCAGTTTAAATAAAATTCGCTTTTAATTTTCTTTGATATTCAAGAGTCTTGAACGTTGAGAAAGTTTCGTTGTGTAAGTGACATTAACAAAAGAATTTCCAACATCACCGAGCGCTTAAATTTAGCTATAAAGCGTTCTGGTCCGTTACACATTTCTGCTGATGGCTTGATACGTGTACTCGTACATACCAATTCATTCTCATTTTGTGAATAATTTTTATTTGTTTGACTCGGGAAATGTAATTGGGAATGAATTTAAATAACATTTGAAAAATAAAAATAAGCTAAAACTTCACTTGTTACGTTCGAGAGAATCGAGCGGGTGAATTAAAAGCCAACATGTGTTCTTGCATTCAATCTCAATTGTTTCCAAATTTTTCAGAGTGGTTTTCTTATGTGTGTACATTCACCGACTCTATCGACATGTTATTTTGTTTTAGGTCAATTGGAAATGTTGCTTTTTGGCACAATTCCCTTTCATATCCTGAACATGATACATCGAGTAACTTACGACATGTGTTCCTAGACCCCTACGTGCACTTTAAATATAGCTTAGTTGATCAGGTGAATTAAGGTTCATGAAACTTCGTAACATCAGATCGAACTTATGACCGTGAAATTATTATGACAATTTCACCTCACTGTTAACGGTTTTCTTATTTCATTCTTTCCTTCTCCAATTAAGAAAGTTTTGAATCCAATTTCACATTCAAACGATGATTGATTTATTTGTTCTAAAGGAGTTAATGCTTTATGGATGGAAAAATGATTAATAATTAAACAATCGACTGAATTCTGAAAAGGACAAGGCAAATGAACTATGTATGTAAATAAACCAATTCAATCGTTGTGTTGGTGGTGTGACTGTTATTATATCGATTTTTTTTCCTTCATTATAATTTTTATATTATAAATTTAGATATCATTTGTCTTTCACAAACAGAAGTGCTTGATCATAGCAGTTGTTTGCTTTCTTCGTTATTCTTTATAGTTTTATGCACCTTCCTTCCTTCCTTCTTTCTACAATGTGTGCACTTTGCGCTTTTTTTAACGGATAAATGCCTTTCTCGTTTTATTGCTTTTAAAAACACCTGACTCACAATTTTTAATTTCATTAACGTCTGCCTAATGTGCTGTCATGTTTTCATTTCTCTTTCATTCACATACAGTTTCGGTTTTAAATTATCTTAGCGAATATCTTACCAGGTAAAGTTCTTATCGTGAACATCATCATCAAATGTTAAATGATGAAAGTTTCGCTGCAGATGCTAATTGACAGATTATTTCTCATATTTATGCGACATAATTGTTTTATGAGAAACACAACCGAACAAAAGAACTTCTGATTAATCCTTTAACATGTAAATTACCAACGATTTCATTCTTATTTAATTATTCTGACTGTATTTATAATGTGTCGTGAACATACTCATTTCACTTATTAACATTTCTGATTGTGCAATTTTTCTTTTCCATGTCAGTTGTAACTTTGCGTTTTTCTGCGATATAATTACGACAGCATAATACTCTCGTTTTAACTCTTTCCACCCCCACAATTTTACTCGCTTTTATTTCATCCAACACGATATTTAGATTTCTTTTTACTTCTATACAGCAAGCAGGCAGGCAGGCAGGAGAAAGTCAATATTTATAGAATATTCTCGTTTCAGTTTTTCCTTACATGAATTTTCATAAATTGAGTTTTAATTACGTTTGTGAATGTTTCAGGTAATTTTGTTTGATGATTAAAGGGAAAGAACATGTAGAGTGGGAAAGTTTACAATAAATAAATGAACAATGTAAAGTATTGTGTTGTATTCTTGGAATTAACAATAAATATCTGTTAAAAAGATGTTTGATTTCATTTTTAATAGCTTCATGAAGACTGACAAATGACAATTATAATTCGAAAATCGCGCTTGATTTTCACATTGACATCAACATCGACTAATAATTTCCTCAATCACGTAATTTTCATATAAATATAAGTAGAAGGGAAAAGAAATCACAAATAGATGATAATAATTGTCGACAATATTTATTCGAAACCCTCGGAAAAAGAAGAAAAAAAATTCAACGACCCAATCGTCATTCACAATTCTTGACTCTTTTATACTTTCTTCCTTTATTTCTTTTTATCCTTGGTCCAAGTTACAACTCAAATAGCTTTTACTTGAGCTAATGTCATAGATAAAACCGCATAATCACCTCATACCCATTAAAAGTTGTGCTCGTACTACATAAACTTTATTCTTTCTTCCTTTCAAATTATTATAGCAACAAACCACCCTTTAATTATTTTTTTAGTAACAGAGGAATGGTCGTCGGTGTGGTCACGCTTTCTCCGATAATTCATACTTAATAAATTCTGAAGAACATGGGAATTCGCTACAAAAGAACCAAATGATTCCCAAGCGCATGAATGTGTTTGTCTAGGGTAAGCGAGGGTGGCGTTCGATGAGGCGACTGAGATAAGAAAGCCTCGACTCAAAGCAAATCACGCACTATAGCGCTACTTTTATACACGACTTCTAATCGCGATATTTTCCTACCTACCTACATATAAGCATGTAGATATGTATATCGCAATAAATATGATGTAGAAAATGATTTCTTAGTGCACGGAAAAGAATTTCGCTTCTTTCGCTTGTTTTCCCTCGACCTTCTTCTCCTTTCTCTTTGTGCCCACATCGACATTGTTGGTGGATTCCACCTTTTCGTGCCAACATCGGATTATGCTCAATATATCAGGTAGAATGAAAAAAGAAGAAGAATATTCTACGCTAGTTTTTCGATTTCATCAAAAATGTTTTTTTAGTTTGAAGTTGAATAAAATCAGCGGGCAGTGTGCTGTCTATAAAAGCCTCAGACGATGATAATAACTTTGCAATATTTAATGTTCACGATGAATGAGAAAAAAGGAATGTTTTTCACAATCATAAATCAACTGATCGATCATTTTACTTCCTGGGCGAATCGTAAAATTTTCTTTGGAAATTTTAATCCAAGCAGATATTCAGAACTTCAATCGGACCCTAATTCATTCAATATACACCGCAATCAATATTACATTAAGTTTTTCCCATTGTTCTTTGATCATTTAAATTCATACAAACAAAATTAAACACAAACACACACACATGTTATCAGATGCACGGATACATCCACAGGGTTCTTTTCCATTCTTTTGGACAGGTGCTGGGGAAGGTGAAAGAAACCATTCACCGCGACACAAACTGTTGTGTTTCATGTAGAAATAAACATACAAAGTAGATGGATACATGTGACTGAATGTGAGTAATTAATGAAATTACGGTCACTAGCCCTGACTCGACTGAAGCTGAACTATAAACACATACAATTTTCTGTTTTCATATAATTTGAAGCTTATTTTGCTTTGCCGCTTCACACGCACACGACCAACCGTATATTTTTAATCAAACCATCTGAAATTCTACCCGAAAAAATAAAAAATATATAGAAAAGAAAAAAGCCATCATCATCATACCACTTCACCCAACCAACACGCGGACGGTGAATTTTTTTTATTATACTTATTCATTCTCATTTCAAAGCTGGGGGCTGAAGCAAAATAACTTAAATAGTTCTCGACAGTATTTTTTAGTTTTTCGTTTGTTGTTGTCAAGGATACATTGCACGGTTGCCCAGAGGAACGAATAACTTCAAAACATAAGAAAAGGATATTCAATAATTCTCTTCCTGCCTGACTTATATAGTCAAGTGTATGGTTTGGAATATCGTGGAATGAAGGAGAAATTGTATTAAGAAAATTAGAAATTATTCAGTTTTTGAGCTTTTTGCTCGCAAGTTTTTCTTTTTTTTTCGCTGCCTTACTTCGGTCGATGTTGGTTGTGGATGGAAAAATTTATTTAACTCATCAGATTTAGTTTGGATTTATTCGTTGACAGTGCTAAAGCTCTTGAAGCTATTTTTTATTTTTATTCATCATTTTTTTTCATTCTTTTTTATTAAGTTTGAAAAATTAATTCTAAATCAATTTTAAGAAAAAGTGTTTGTTATAAGAAAAATTATTTTGAACTCTCGTTAAATTCTTCAAGAATAATAAAATAAAAGTGAATAATGTGAGTAGCAATTTATGTAAGTAAAGTTTATAAATTTATGAAATTTGTCCATTCGTAAACGTTTTAATGTAACATGACATTAAGTAAAATTATCCGGCCGGCCTTTGGCTTCGGTCAAACGTTTCTCGTAAGCGCTTGATGTAATACTTGTAAAGTAAATCGCGCTATCGCGAGTAGAAAATCTATTTTTATGTCCATTTCTATCTGTTCTCTACGCCTTATTTTCATTTCGTATAAAAATATTATAGTTGATAAGCACACTAAAACTTCAACCAGAAAAGAACATAAAACAAACTGGGGGAAAATAAGCGATGGATGAGAATTTTTTACGGGCACATTTTCACATTATTGTTCTGAGGCCTTGCGATGAAACAGCCAGATTGAAGAAAAATGTTGCTTTCAGTATGATCAAAAGCATTGTCAGTTATTCTCTGTCATTGGCCTTTTTGATGGTCACTAACAGCGTGGAAAAATTGCATTTAGAACCGAGAAGTTTAATGATGAAAAAAAAAGACAAAAATCCCCTTCATCACAATAAAAAAAATTCCAAACTAATTTTCACATACAAAACAGTCATAACTTCCGTTCGTGAGTCGAATGTTTTCCTCATTCTTGTTATTTTGTGTCCACTAAGAACGATGATGAACGATGTGGAAAGAATAGAATAGAAAAATGAAAATAAATTTCCACTGAGTCAGGATTTTAAATTAACTGACGTGCTAGAAAATTCCTTTCATGTGCATTGTCATTTTGCATATTGAGAATGTTATAATAAATGTCGATTGACGAATCTTGGCACTTGGAGAATTCACAGTTGTTACTTAATAAAATTCTGTGGATCTTTTGGTGCCATTATTTGTTAATTGCCAACTCAGCTTATGACGCAATAGATAATGGAAAATGTTCATGTTTTATTTTGACATTTTAATGTACATTAAGAATCATTGACATTCATTCATTCATTTCAAGTGTCCATGAAAGAACATCGCGAGCTTCAATTCTTTTAACAATAGAAGTATAGCTTTTCATGAGAAAAGTCATGGAAATTGACACCGAAAAAGTTCGCCTTTCTTCTTGACTTAGTAGCTCAGAGAAGCTTTAAATCAAATGATCATCTCGGTCGGTTATATAAAGTAAAATAAAATACATGAAGACGACGTTAAGTCAGAAAATAAGCCCAATTTCAAGAATTCCTCCATTCGGAAAACAGACAATTGAAATGTTTTTCAAACACGAGAAGTTTAACAAAGAAATTATTTCTTAATGGTGAGAAATCACTGTCAGTCACAAAAACAAAAGACGAAACGAAAGAAACAAGAAAAGATGAAACAAAAAATCGCTCAATGTTGCTCTTGTTGTGAGTTGAAACTGAATGAACTTTCAATTTTTAATGCCATTTCATTATCATTGAGCAGCAAGCTCACCTGCGAAGTATTTCACTCTTTAATCTCCCAAGAGTGGCCCAACGTGATGGTTGTTAAATTACTGCGTCCGGAGAAGGTGAATTGAAACCAAAAGTAATTTAATTTCACGTGAAAAGCTATTGTGAATTTACGGCTTGCGCGATATTTTGTGAGTGCTTTGTGTCGTTCAATTAAATTTTAAAGAAACAAAAAAAAAGTTAATTAATGGTTGGATGTCTGACAATTAAAAGGTAATTCTGTGTGAACCGCAAAGCACATTTAGATATGTTCCATTTCTCAATGATCTTCTTGTGGCTTGTGGTGGAAGGAATTGATTGAACTTTTCGTGCTTAAAAGTGTCAACTTAAGTAAATTGTATAATCATCATAACTTGTTACTAGCTTAAAATCCCCATGAAGATACTTAAAACAAAAATCGATAAGTTAAAAAAAACTTTTTATTGTCATAGCTAATTATTATTTTTTTATGCATGATTCGTGTGTGTGCATGATTGTTTCAATCTTTCGTGATAGCTTTGCCTTCTCCAGGCTTAATTTTATTTCTATAAAAAAAGAAGAAAACTTTTCGTCGCCATGCAAATTAACAATGTATACCAATGCATGTTGTCGCCATAAAAAAGCAAACACTGAGAGTCTCAAAGTTGAATAAAAAAAAAAGAACTAACTAAATAAAAGTTTGAACTTAAAAGCAGCAAACTTTCTTTAATGGTTTTATTATCAATAAATGATTCCTTGCATGCAATAAAAAATAAATCAATGTTAATTTCTATTTTAAGCATGAGCTTTTTATTCGCAAAAAAGGGGCCGTGAATTGTGTGTTCGTGCTTAGTAAATTTCATTCTATGATGATTATAAAAGAATATCGTTTTATATTTTTCATGCCCTCCTTATGCATGTAGCTAGAGACCCATGAAGGGCAGTAAATCAGCCTCGATCTAAACAACAAAAAAATGTAAGCGAAGAAGTAGTGAAATAAATTTTATTATCATGACGATGATGATTCCTTTTTAAGCTACAAAAGTATTTTCCATGTAAAACTTTATATTGACGTAAAGCGAAGGAAATCAAAGTTTTTTCGTCGCGAAAAAGAAAAAGAAAAGCAAATGAAAATTCGAAAAGCGACTGAAGTTATAAAGCAAAGAATGTTTGAGCAACTTCTATGAAACATTTTTTTTATTGATTTAATAACTATAGTAGATTTTAGCTTTAGTTTCGTTTATTTTCTCTCTCACTTACTCAACTTTTCCGTGCTTATAATTTGCCTTTTTTTCCAGACATGAATGTGAATGTAGCAAAGCAAAATATGGCACCACAAAACTCAACCTTAATAAATTTAATAAATGATGATATTAAATCGATAACATCAGAGCGTTTGAGTCCTATTGAGAGAAACGTAGGAGGGACGAGTTGCAGTGATGAAGAAGAGGTTTGTTGAAATTTCTTTAACAAACTTTTCAATTTTTCATGCCTTAACTTTTTCTTTTGTTTCTTCGTTTGTTAATTCACAGGATGAATACGATGACGAAATTCCAATATATATTGGTCACGTAGCGCGTTATGTCTCCGGAATAAATCGAAAAACAACATGTAATGACATCATAAAAGGTAATTTATACAAACGAAAAATGAAATTCATCAACGTCACTTTCCCACCAGTAAACATTTTCTGACACTTCTGACTCCCCCTCTTGATAAATAAAAATGGAAGAGAATTTTTAGCTTCTAATGATAAAGTGAAAACATAAAAAGCGTCCACTTTTCAAAGCACTACTTTTATTTCATGAATATTAATTATTCTACTTAAATATTTATTTTCTCACCCTCAACCCCCCAACATTTTTCCCTTTTTTTGTGCATTCTCTCACTCACTCACTTTTTTTATTCTTTAACACGACTTTAGCTTTGATCGATGACGAATTGGCCAACACGAAAGTTAGTAAACAATTAATTTGTGAGCCGCAGCACTACACCATTTACGAGCGATTTCAAGATATCGAGCACGCACTTGGTGGCGATGAACTGATTTATGATTTATGGCGGAATTGGGGCGGCCACCGAAATGACGTACAATTTCGTTTGAAAATTAAGAAAGAAAGTATCGAACCGGATAATGATGATGATGTTGTTGTTGGTGAATGTAAATTAAAGTCAAAGGTGAAGAGGAAGAATTTAATTTTCTGTTGTTCTACATTCTAATTTGTAATTTTCTTTTGTTTTTTTGATATTTTGATTTTCACAGAAGATAAAGAAAACGGGAATTAAGAAGCTATTAAAGAAAGTTCTTCACCAAGGTGAAATGATTCAAAAGCATCTTCAAGAGATTGCTAAAGCGAATAATCTTCAACAACAAATTTGCGAGTCTCGTGAATCATTCGCCTTTGAATCTGATGGACGATATTCGCCATCGATTGTGTCTGAATGGAAGAATCATGTGGATGCGACAGATACTGAAGACGAGCTTTTTCTTGTCATTGAGAATAACAATGACAACGACTCTGGCGTCTTCATCACCAAAGAACAGTTTTTTCATGACATGGAAATTGATCAACCAAAAAGTATCGACGGAACTCCAAAAAGGAAATTTCGTAACAGTCGCGATTTCCAATCATTGAAAGGTCATGCAATTACCACTTTGAACCCTCAAGAGAACTTCACTCGTGCAAGTGATGAATTCGAATTCGCTCATAAGCAAATTTGTTCTGAGATGAATGGCGTCAAGGAAATTATTGAACAAGAACGCTCATTTTTAAGAAAAATCAATAAATTCACTTATAACGATCATCATCAATTCAATAACACTTCGCAGACGAATTCTGAATTTGTTGACAACATTTATGAATATTGTGATAACAATGAGACGATAATTGTTTGATACTTTAATGATGATTGGTTTGATTTCTGTTACTGAAATTATCTAAACCAACATCAACTTAATCAACTAAAATTGTACTCAATATGAAATTTTACTCAATAAAATATGAAAATTATTTTTCTACAATTTTATCTTAAATGTTTTTATTTGACATAAATCTTTATCATTTGTTAAACTTAATTATTAAGTTGAATCAAATCATAAGATTTCTCTTAAATTATAAGAATAACTTGAGAACCTTCATTAAATTTTCAAGAATCTCGAGTTAATGATGCGATTTGAAATTGATCAATTAATTAATCTTTTTATTAAGTCGTTCTAAAATAAATGTTTTTGTTTCTGAAATACTCATTGATGTAATTTTACTCCGAATTGCTCTGTTCAGAACTTGAAGACTTCTGTTGAACGTAATGTTGATCATCAAATTTCCTTATTATTACACTTTTCACACGTGGAAGTTCGGAGTGAATTGCTTCACCATCATTATCATGAGCTTCTTCTGAACTTGGAAGCTGACTCAATGGCTTTGGGTTACTCACAATTGTCGATGACATTCTTCGTTTCTTAAAATTCTTCGATGATTTCCTACGACTTTTTGATGATTTTGATTTATTTGTTGTTGTTTTCGTTCGCCACTCATCGTCACTGGTGTCACTTTTAGAAGTTGTTGACGAACTATCACTTGATGAACTATCAAAAATACTTTTGCCCGTCACACGTTTACGAATTGGATGGTGATAAAATTTCTTTTGATTTGTTATAATGTCATCAGGTTGAGATGCAGTCGAAGTAGATGCTCCAAAATTAAGTAGATTTAAATTATCGTCTAATGTTCCACCACCTGATGCATCGGGATTACTTTCGTCATTTTTGATTTCCAAATTTATGTTAAATTTATTTTCACACATTTCTGATTTTAATTGATTTCTCGTCTCAGATAATGGTTTGTTGTCTTCTGTGTCTGAGGATGAAGAGTAAATAGATTTTGGTACTACTGGATTAGGTATGAAGACAACGTCGCTATCACTTGCTGAATCTAAACTAACTTGTTCTGGTGTTCTTAAATGCGGTGGTTTTAAAGCTAAGACAAATTGACATTCACTATCTGATGATTCTACAACCACTTCAGAGCTTGCAGGTGGAACATTTTCAGCTATCTCGCCGCTATTCATATCGTTTATTCTACAATTGTCTTCTTGAGGTCCCGTTGTTTCAAGCACAACTTCGGTGGTGACATTTTCAGGTGTTACTCGTATAACTGATGTTCCAGAATTTCCAGGAGATCCTTCATCAATTACTTGAACTTCGCCATCAGATGATTCATTTGATGAAATTTCAACTGTCGTCACATTTGCTGGTCGTGGACTGTAGTCAACACTTCGATCATACCCCACAATATCGTATGGGGAAATTGCAAAATTGTAAAATTCATGAATGAAATGATCAGTTTTATCATGCAAATATCGAATGAAATAGTCGCGAGTTAAACGGCTTTGAATATCGTGAAGACAAAGATGTTCCCGCATCTCTTCCAAGATTTGTGGAATTGCATTTGTGTGGTTGGGTGGCATAAGAACAACAAGTTCACGATTCAGCCATGGAATTAATCGATGAGTTTGTGCTGGATTTTCCCTACAAGAATTCAAAACAATTTAAAATTGTTTAAATTTATTAGAAATATTTTACTCACCTATAGAATTCTGCACTACATTCTCTATGTCTGCCTGTGAGATCAGGGAGTGGTAACGCATAAAGATTCCTATCGTAAATATATCTTCGCCATTCAGCTGGTGTAAGTCGAGTATAATCGTTTTCAGATCGACTGCCAAACAATTCCTGAATTCTTTCATTCTGTTCTAATGTAGCTTCAAATCTCGTACGATAAGTAAATCTTCGTCTTGGCGAGTGATTTGTTACAAAATTCACACGATGAAATACGGAATTGAGTTCGATTGGAACAATAGGAATCACCAAGTCACTTAAATTGATGGGCGAGTCCGATGGACCTCTATTTGCTACAATTACTTGATGTCTATCATATTCAGTCTTCGACTTTACATTATGAATGATTATGTCGAAATCTGTAAGAAAAAAAATGAGAATTTTTTAGTTGAAATCGATGTGTGTCCATATTGGTTTTTTTCTAAGTTTCCCAATAAAAGCTTATAAAATATAAAAATTCACTACTAAATTATTCTTTTGTCTTACCTTTCTTACACAATGGACATTGATTTTTCTGTTTGCTCCATTTGCAAAGGCATTCGAAACAGAATATATGCAAACAACACTCAGGAAAACTTTTTTGACCTTCTTTTACAGATGAATAGCAAATCACACAAATATTATTCTCGAGAAGTTTTAATTTTGATACACGAGCTTCCTCAAGATAGCTAGACGATCCCTCCAACACTTCTTCAGGAGTTGGAGGACAATTTTCTAATCTTTCAGGAGTTTCCATAACAAAATCCTGATTTTTTAAAGTCTTGTATTTTTAATTTTATTCATAAAAACAAGGTTTTACAATGCGCGTGGTTTTTGTTTATGCTGTCTCGAGAACTATTTGCCTCGTACCCCGACGGTTCGCGCGGATTTGACCTTCCATACAAAATGGTGTCCGTGCACGAGATTTATTTCCGACCACGAGATTTGCGATGGCAGCGCCGCCAATGAAACTGCAATAACAAAAGTAAGGAAGCGAAGAGGCAAGCACGCTTGCCGAACAAAATCACTTCTTAAATGATTTAAATTATTTTGCAATCAAAGAATCTATCGCAATCATGTCTGGTGATATTCAAACACGTCAGAGACGAAAGGAAAAACGAAAACAAAAGAGAGGTATGACACTTTATCAGTGATAAGAAAATTTTGCTTCGAAAAAAGAAAATTCTTGCTTGATCATTTGCGGGCTCTCATTCTATAAATAAAATTCGCTCTCTTTGCTGAAAAGGAAAATTATTAGAAAAAAATAATATAACGTTAAAAACTTACCTATATCACGAAGAAGAAAGAAACAGCATTTCAACACTTTCCAATTGTATTTTGTTTAATTAAAAATCATCTTTCGACATTAATTTATCAGCTGATTTATGTGTTTGTAGATAGTATCGATCAACATGCTCTGCCCAAGAAATTTAGCTTATCGGAAGGTTTGATATTATCAACTTGTTCTTCCTGTTGTTCCGCATTCATCCAGTTTTGATTATAATTTTTCTTTCTAAACTCTTTTTTAAGTTTCTTTTTCCTACCCATCTAAACTTGTCAAAATTATTTTTCTTATAATATTTTTATTTTTTTATTAAATGAAAAACATTAAAGATGAACCGGCAATTGGAGTCGATACAACAAAAATCAAAGAGAGTGAAAAGAAAGATGTTCAAATGCACATTCATGATCAGCATGATCACGGTGTCGGATGGTGTGCGAAAATAGTTTTCTTCTCGCTTATGGCGATTCTAGCTGGATTAGTTGTGCTAATTGTGCTTGAAAATCGGGGACAATCAGATGGTGAGAATATTCACTTTGAAGTAATGCACAGTGATGAAGAAATGTTTAATTAAATTTTCAGTTGACACGCCATTATCAGAGTCGAGATTCTCAGAATATCTCCAAGGCTGGGTTGATGAGACAAGAGAAGAAGAACATCATGACGAAGTTCATTTCACTCCGCCAGATGATGATGAACATGATGATGATGGCCATGAAACGACAGCAATTCCAGATGATGAACCTTATCCCGAAGAGAAAGATTACTCAACACCAGAAGAAAATAACGAATCAGAGGAATTGAATGCAGAAATTAATGCAGATGAATCAACACAAGATGAACAAAGTGACAATCAAGAAGATGATGACGATGACGATGAAACAGTGGAAGCTAATGAGACACCAAGCAACAATGATGATGAAGACGAAGTGGAAACTCGAGGTGATCAGCAACCAGAAGAAGTTGATGACAAAGAAGACGAAGTTCCAAACATGTTTGAAGACAGTACACCATTTGAAGAGGTAAGAAAAGTCTCTAAACCTTGTTGTAAGTTTAACTTATAAAGTGTGCTTATGAATATCTAACAAAATAGTCAGAACTTAAAATAACTGGAAATAAGTTGGAAAGTCAGGTAGATGAACTTTTTGATACGTTTAATGACATCGCAAAAATCCTTGGCAAAGAAACTGTCAACTCAAAACCGACAGAAAACATGTCAAATGATGATATTTTGGACGCTGCAATAATTGGCAAGGTCTGTTCGTTTGTGATTTTATTGTTTTAATTTGTGCTGCGTTGTTTATTCATCGTAAATTTATTTTAATATAAATAAATTTTCCTTCCTGCAGGAAGACAATGACGATGACTTTGAAGATGTCATCGATAATGATGTGGGTGAAGATTTACTGCTTCAGAAGTTAGCTGAACAAAGTGAAGCTGCTGCAGCACAAGCTGATGAAAATCAAGAAGAAACTGATGAGGCTGAAGCTGAAGGTTCTTCTTCACGTAAGTTGTCATTAATTAAGATGAATATTTATACATAAGTTTATAACGGAATCAAATGCTCTTATTAAATTAATTGTAATTTTATTAACTTAAACAAAAAAAAGTAATTTTGATCATTTAAAGTGCAAGGAGATGAGAAAGTTTCATCAATTTTTAACACAAATCTTTGGAAAAGAAAAACAAAAAACAAATGTTTGATTAAATTGTAATCTTTTATCCCAATGAATCCTTTCAGTTGGCGTTAAAATCGGGGTCGGTGTTCTTCTCGCTATAGTTGCCCATCAAATTATTATTAAAAAAATATCAGCAACTAGTGAGTTCTTTTTTTTCTTTAACTTTCTTTAAATGTCGTTGTTTTTGATGTTGTTTTTACGCCTTCTTTTCTCTTTATTATTAATTATTATTAATCTTTTCATTTTTCTCATTCACTAATCATAAATTTGAAGAAAAATTCGATTTTAATAAGAAGCTCAGAAACTATTTTAATTACTTTATAATTATGAAGCATGTAAAGTTGGCCAATAGGAAAAGTTTTTCTTTAGTTCGAATTGCACTTTCTGAATCAAGATTATTCTTTTCTCTAAATAAATCTTTTTAAAGTAGGCAATTAACAATTTGTTTGCTTTGATTGTTTTATGTTAATTGATAAATTTTAATTATCAAGTATCTTGAATTCATTAAGATAGGACGGAAATAATGCCAGAAGTGGAAATAATGAGTAAAGAAGAGCTTTTAAGTAAGAGACGATTAACGATGTTAACTGGATCTGAAGAGCGACTGATAAATGATGAATTGGATGATGAAGAAATCGTTGAAGGTTTGATTTGATCTTCGACGATGAAAAGATGATTAATTTAACTGCCATAATTATCATCACTCAGTTATGATGGTGTCTGGCGCACATTTGAACGATGACGATGATGAAGAAGAAGCTTACACAGATTCGGAAGATATTGGCGAGGAAGAGGAAGAAGAAGATTACAGCGACGGACGGGATTCTAAGAAACCTTTCGTTCCAAGAACATTTGAAGATTTCCAAACATTATTTAAGCATCAATTTGAACCAACATTAGAGGAAGAAGGAATTCAAGAACCAACAAGCGACAGTTCTGAACCTCAACCTGTTGATGATGAGATGGAAAAACGAGTTGAAGAAGCTTTAATGCAAAAACCATTTAAAAAAGTGATTGAAACTAAAATTCAAGAACCTGAATCATCTCCAGATGAAGCTCCATATTCACAGGAAGATGATTATGACGCTGATGAACCTGAAGAATTCTCAGGTTGAAATCGATTTGAATTTTATTTAATGAGAATTCTTAAAATTTTCTTTTCACGATCAGGCGAAGAAATTCTTGAAGAAGAGGAAGAAGACGAAGAAAATGATTATGAAGATGAAATGGAAAGTGATGAAGATATGTCTGACATTGATGACACTGATTTGATGAAACGACTTGAAGCGAAATATGGAAAAATCAGTGGTGAAAATTCAGAAGATGAAGAAGACCCTGAGGCTTGGACAAGTAACTTTATTGCTAAGAATTTACTAACAGAAAGCTTTTGATTCCGTTAAATTATTGCGATCGTTTAATGAACGTATGTTGATCATTTTTCATCTACTCTTCCTTTATTTAGAAATTCCAAAAGAAGGTGGAGAGAAAAGCTACTTAGATCAGCTTTTAGAAGATCAAGTTCGAATGGATAATGTAAGAATATTTCTTAATCAAACTAGAAACTGAAACTAGAATTAGAAATTG
Organism: Clunio marinus; assembly: GCA_900005825.1. Taxonomy (NCBI): domain Eukaryota; kingdom Metazoa; phylum Arthropoda; class Insecta; order Diptera; family Chironomidae; genus Clunio; species Clunio marinus. The sequence continues at coordinate 1,167,354 of CVRI01000059.1, forward strand.
AAAAATTTCCTGTCTCTGACTTCAATTCATTCTTTTTATTTATTCCACTTTTCAGAACAATTATTAAACTTCTTTTTTTTTAATATCCAATCCACTAGTCAATCAAAGCTTTAATTATGTTGCACTTTTTTATTGCTTTTTAATTTTCTTTTTTATTTAGTTTGTTTAGTTGTGTGGAAACTTTTTTTCTATAGATTTTTATGAATTTTTCGAAGAACTAATCTTAACATTATCAGACCAGAATTCAATGTTTTGATTACTTCTTTGGCTGTGATCGTTTGCTTTGTGAACTAACAAAAATAATTTTTGTTTTTTTTCCTGCATTGCATTTCGATGGGATTTTTGAATGAATTTTAACAAAAATGCTGTTGCCAACTAATACAAATTTGCGTATTAATATCAAATACGATAAATCAGAGTGAAGAAATTGAAGAAATGCTACTTGAGGCTAAGATAACCGATGCTCGAGCTGAGAAAGAACAAAGTAACAAAAGACTGATGGAAGCCATCGAATTGTATAAAGACTTACTGATAACACACGGTGATAAATTAAATGCTTCAATTTTCAAAGAAGTTGCCGAAAGATGCATCGAGCGAATGAGATTCATTGGAAAATTTAAAGCAGCTGTTAAGATCCACAGATTGCTTATTGAAAGATTCAGCGATGAGCCGAATTATCCAAATCAACTTGCAGTCACTTATTTGCTTGGAAATCAGTAAGAAATTTTATTTTCTTCCAGAATTTTAATTAAATTGAACAATTTCAGTCTTTCAGAAGCAAAGCTCATTCTTCATGAAATTTTAATGCGTTGGCGTTTCAATGGCTTCGCTCTCGTTCATTACGGTTTTGTTCTTAAGAATCTTGATAAAGATTATGAGAATGCAGCGCTTTATATTAAAGAAGGAATTGATTCAAATGAACCAGGAACACAAGACGGTAGATTTTATTTCAATCTCGGTGATGCTTTACAAAGACTTGGAAAGAATGACGAAGCAAGAGAAGTAAGTGAATTCCAGCTGTTCTAATAACTTTTATTAATACATTTAATTCCCAGGTTTACAAGAAAGGTGCAAAAATTGGATTGTTTCTATCGGAACACCAACGATCTCTATACAATGTCGATCATTTAAAGTCGACACCATTTTGGACAAAAGTGCAAACAACTTATAAAGATGATCTCATGGAAATACAAAAATATTGGCAACTTATCAGAGATGAAGGTCTGAAGTTGTTGTCAGAAGATGGTCGCTTCTCAAATGAAGCTGAGAATCTCAAAGATACTGGTGATTGGAAGCAATTTGAGCTGTTTGCTCGTGGAAGAAAAACCAAACATTGTATGCTTGCACCAATCACATGTCAAATTATTGAAAACTTTGACGCTGCGGCGACTTGTAAAAGGGGACAAGTGAAGTTCAGTGTTCTTCATCCAAAAACACATATTCACAGCCACACAGGTCCAACAAATTGTCGTGTCAGATGTCATCTTGGATTGAAAGTTCCTGAAAAAACATTTCTTCGCGTTGCTGATGAAACTCGATCATGGAAAGACGGCGAATGGTTGATTTTTGATGATAGCTTTGAGCATGAAGTTTGGCATAATGGAACGGGATTAAGACTGGTACTTATAGGTATGTTATGAATAATTAAATGTCTGACTCAATTTAATAAATATTTTCACTTTTTATAGTTGATGTTTGGCATCCTCAATTAACTGACTTAGAAAAACAAAGTATGAGTCCAATTTAAGCTTCCAAAAAACAAAAAAGTTTCAATTCATTCGGAATCTCTTAAACTAACCAAAGTGAATATTTTCAATGTGCCTCATTAGATAATAAAATAAAAAATTGTGTTTTGTTAATTTTAATAAATATAAATTTGTTTTTAATTTAAAAGTTAAAGATTTTCAGACAAAAATGCAAAAACCGTTAAATCTGTTTATTTGAATTTTCGATGTTTTTTCATCGCTTCGGATTCGACGAAAACATAGAAAAATACAAAAATTATAAAAGAAAACAAAAATTTAAGAATGTCCAAGAAATGCGATATAAAAGGTTGTGATGCAAGCAACAAAGCAAATATTTTCACAATCTCAACTACGGAAAATTCAAATTGGTTTAAATACATTGACAAAAGAAAAGTAAGGAATGAAAATAATTTGTTTTCAATCTGCAGACTTCATTTCGAAGATAAATTTATAAACAAACATCGTGATAATTCACCGGTAACCCTGAAGAAAAATGCCATCCCTACTTTACATTTATTAAAGTTCGAAGCTGGATTATCAACAAGTGACGACTCTAAATATAGACATGAGGAGTCTGATCAATCACAAAACACAATTGTTAAGAAGAAAAGAGGATCATCAGGCTTGGCTAATTTACAAAAAGCTCGAATGAGGAAACTTCTTCGACGTGAAAGAATGAAAAGCTTAAAAGAAGCTAGAAGAGCGAATAAAAAATTTCATGTTGGCAATAATGATGTGAAGAAGGAAAACATAAAACAATCCACAGAAGACAACAAACATCTAAGAAGCGAAGATTACTTTCTTGGAAATAGAGAAATTACTCCGGCAGAGAAGCTCATTGTACCATTACGTTCACATGAACTTCTTAAACGTCTTCATGATGGATCGAAACTTTGCAAAATTCCACCAGCATCGATCAGAGATCAAACAAAGTTTCCAATTTTCAACAAGATTCGTCAAATGGAAAATTTAAACGCTGATATTAATCCAATTCATTGGTCAATCAACGAAGCTAACATTTTCATATCAACAATCGCATCAAAAGCCATTGCAAACAATTTTCTATGTGAAGAAATTGACGGAGAAGCGATTATCAACTTGACCCTCAGAGATCTCACTGAAGTCTTTCAAATTGAAAAGTTCACCGCTGATAGTCTCATTTCAGTATTCTCTCAACTACGTAAGGAAATTATTCAACGATATGTTAACATTTAATTTTTATTCTTTATTAAAGAGCTTTAAAGACAAAAAGAGAAATGAACAGAAATTTGTTTTCTTAATTTTAAACGTTGATAAACTTCATAAAAACTTCTTCACGTAATTCCATAATGCGATTATAGATTTTAATTGATGGACCAGCTTTGATAGTCATAAGATTTGTCAAATCATCTTGACACAAACACATGAGCGCCCTTCCGTCAATTTCCTGCTCTTTAAATTGTGCCACAATGTCAATGTCGTCGATAAATTTTGTAAGAAATGTTCCAACATCGTAGACACTCCATTCATTTGGATTTTGTGTTAATGATCCACAAAGTTCAGCACGTTTTAAGACTTTTGAGTTCTCTTTCCATAAATTGTACGAATATTGAAATTGCGGTCCATAATCTTCGAGGAAGTCTTTGAATAATTTTAATTTTTTTTCAGGCATCTCAATTAAGTTACTGCTTTCAGTTTTCACTATTTTATGTTTTCTTCCTCTGCTCTTTGTCGCAGTTGTCATCGTCGTTGATGCTTCCACACTATCATCAATAATCATGACTTGATCATCAAAATTCTCTCGTTTAACTTTCGAATTTACTTCTTTTGTCTTTGATGAAATGTCTTGATTAACTAATTTTATGTTGCTAAAATGTAAAATAAAATTCAGATTGAATATTTAAAAGAAGTTCAAACAATTCTTACCGTTTTGCAAGGATTTTTGTGTCAAGTCTTGTTCCAAGTTTCCGATTTAAAATCTTCTTCCAATTTTGTTTCTCATACGGACATTCAGCAACATTATCATGGAAATAACGATCAGTAAAGGTTCCATTTCCAATTCCACGACAGCCAGCTGTTGGACATAAATCACTGCCTATTGATTTGTTGAAACCAGCGGGATGTTCAATCGGATGTCCAGTTTTCTCACACCAATTAATCGGATGAATATCTTCAGAGTCATCGTCAAGCCAGAAAGCAAATGAAATATCAAATCCATCAAAGATTACTTGAATCTTAAAATGGTCACGTCTTAGAATTGTCGCTGGTCGAATGAGTTGTCGATTAACTGGATCAACAACTTCAACTTTATGTCCTGGTTCGAAGCAGTTTACTTCACGTTTACGATAAATCAGGAAATCGATTGTCGCCTCTTCACTTTCAGTTGATTTCAAGTAATCTTTCCAATCAAACGGCGGATTTGTGGGTGAAATGAAAGGATAATCAACTGTCAAATGATAATTACATGGGCGTAGATAAGGTGAGAAAATATCTTTCCATTTACAGCCAATTTCTGGATGTCCATCAAACTCAATCAACATTCGATTGTCAAGAAGATCAATGATTGTCGCTGCATATAATTTATCGTCATTCATTGCTTCTAATTTGTCTCCGATTTTAAAGCGACTTTCATTTAAAACTTCCGACGATGCTTTCATTAATCGTGGAAACATTGAACGTTGTGCACCAATGGAATTTGTACGATCAAGATATTCACTCCAATCGAACTTTTGTTTAGTCCATCTTGGTGGCGTGTTAAGAACGCGATTATTACTTTGACAGAAGCCAGCTGGAAAGATGTTTGGTGAGTCAGCATTCACCCAAAAGTCATAATTCGGCGAGAATCCATCGAAATGAAGCTTTATACGATAGCCAAGTTTCTCCTCAACCGTACAAACGCAAAACATTTTCTGATTTTCAGGATCGATTGCTTCGACACGCATTCCAACTTTAAAAGGATTTTCATGACGTGGATATGGTGATTGAAAGAGATTGAGTGGAGCTGGGACACTCTTTTCAGTCAAGTATGTGTCCCATTGGAATTTCATTTCAGGCGCTGCTATTAATGAACGTTTATTACGAACACGTTTCGATCCTGGCACTTGTTGTTCAAGTAAATGTTGTTGAAGTTGCTGCAATGGAATCATTTCCCCACCAAACATTAATTTACGTTCATCAACTGGCGTCGTTACACCAGATTCCGATGATGATTCTCTGCCACCACCACCAACAACATTAAATTCGCTGGTTTTCCTTTTCGTTATTGCTAAACATGATTCACTGCAACATTCTGGTGAGAAAAAATCACGAATTGTTCCCATTTTTGAACAAACCATGCAAACAAATTGATCAATTGGATCAACAATTTTACGTAATTTTATTGACGATGTATTATCAATTTTAATTGTTGGCTCCAATTGCTTCAACTTTGCCATGGCATCTTTCTTATTGATGACTTCGAGAAGTCCAAATTCATCGTAACCGAAGAGTTTGTTGCAATTGTTGAGACCGCCAATTCCATCATCCCATTGAATCTTATTAAGAGGATCATGAAAATCAAGCTCGAATTCTAGCTTCTTTTCACCTTTCGATTTTCTTCCACTTGGTTGTGATGGTTTGTAAGGAAGTCCCAAAGTTGCAATGATTGTTGGATTTTTCGCTTTTCTCGTTCGTTTTGATTTTCCTGTCTCAACGACAGATTTTATTTCCTGTTCTGTGTCTTTCTTTGTAATAATTTCTGTTTTTGTCAAAGACTCCTCATAATCTTGAAGCTTTCGACGTTTTACATCACTCAATGATGATGTATCGCTTATTGAATCCTCCTCCAAAACAATCTCGAAATTCTCCTTGTCGCATTCTTCTTCTTGTTTCAATGCCTGCTCCAAATTCTTCTTCACATCATTCATTGATGAATTGATTTCGCTCGTGTCAACATTGTTGTCGCTGCCATTTGATTGAGTTGGCGTTGTCGCATCCTCTTTCTTCTTTTCATTGTTGTCTGGTGGTGTGACGTCAGGGGAGACATTTTCAATTTTCTCATCACAAAGTAACATCGATGAGGATGAGTCACCGATTTCAGATGTGAGTTTTTGTGGTGATTCTTCGACTGCTTCTCTTTCTTCATTCAAATTTATTTCTTCATCGTCATCACCTTCAATTATTCTTTTTACTTCCAAGAATCTTTCTTCTTGTGAAGTTCGTTTCTGTAGTTTTTCTGGCGTCTTCTCAACAACAACAGCAGCAGCAGCAGCAGCAGGAACTTCCATTTCCTCTTTTTCATCATCATCCAACAACTTTTCAGTAACTTTTAAAGGTTTTGGTTGAATTCTCGCTAAAGGTGGAACTGCTGATGAGAATGTTGAACTTGCTGGTAACATCCATTTTTGTGTTGTTGCATTAAATCTTGCATAAGCTGTTGTTCCAATGGGAATTGATAAAACTGATTTCTGTGGTTGTGGCTGAGCTTGAATAACGATATTTTGTTGAAGATTCGAATCAATTTTAGGACGAATTGGAACAGGTTTTGTCACTGAACTTTGAGTGGTTTTTGATGCACTCGAAACAATTTTTTGTGTTGTTGCTGGAATTTTTCCACTAACAGTAACTCGAGGGAGCGACGATGATGATAAAGTGGGCGGCGGTTGATGAGAAAATGTAACGTTTTTCAGTGAACTTGGAAGTGTTGTCGCAGCTAAATTACCAGGATTTTTTATGACCATTGGTGCTTGAAGAAGAAGAGTATGACCCGCTGGAGTTTTCATAGTGACGTCACTTGTGGATTTGCTACGAAATGCAGTTACAGTTTGCGGTGTTGCCGATGAGATTTCTTTGTTTACATTTGTAATTTTAGAAGTTTCCTGAACCTTGTTGATTGAAGTCATTTGAGGTTTACTTGATGATGGAGTTGATTGAGCTCGAATTAGAATTTTTCCTGAAGGTGAAGAAATTTTTTGTTGTGAAGTTGTTGACGTTTGTTGTTGAATGACTTGAACCATTTGTTGTGATGATGGATTTGGTGGAACTGACGATTGAACTAATTGTTGTGGTTTAAAACTGAATACTTGCTGATTGTTTTCAGGATTACCACTGGCTAAGAAATTCTTTGATGGATCGAATTTAAAGTTCGCCAAGGTTGGCTATTTTAATGAAAAATATAAATTTTATGTTAAACTAAATTTAGATTAAAACAAAAATGAGATTGAATGAATTTAAAAGGATTTAAAAGTTTTTCAAGGGATGGAGAAAATGAAATTCCTAATTTTGATGTTTATTATTATTTTGTTCTATTTCCCAAAGAATCTTTTATATCTATCGCATGCTTACCATATTCTTCATTGATAAAACAATAACTTTGTTATTCGATGCAATTTTGTCAGGATGGTTTCTTGTTGGATCGGGTGGATTTGCGTTGGACATGTCTGAAGTCCTTGCTAGTCACTCTTTCAATGATAAGGAAATGAATACCTGACATGAAAGAAAATTTACCAACGAATTATCAAATAGTCAGACAATAACATGGAAATGTTTTTTGCAATAATATATACATGAAAATCACTCACCAGATGAAATATCAACTACCAAATGTCGATAATAACACTTTCAAATACTAATTCCACTGATATGTGAAAATAATGTTTGAATACTTTCTTTCGTTTGCGACGTGATATACGAAGATTTCCATTCCCTTTACGAGGGGTTAATTTTAAGCGCTAAAATTCAAATTTGAAATTTACAAAGTCGGTAAATTCTTTTTCTATCCCAGGTAGATATGCAACATAGCAAAAAGATATGATGAACAAAAACCTCATTAAGTAAAACAATAAAAACAATCCTTATCTCCCATAACGTCATCAAGATAAAAATTCAAACAAAAAATACTTTTTACAAGCAATTTTTTTCTTAATCAGTTCTCTTTGAGTCAGATGGAGTGTAAGGTGAAATAGAAATGAGTTTTTATTTTTGGTTCTTCTTTTTTCTTGTGCCATTATTCTTAGTCATAATTTTGTTTGGAGCAAATAGACGAAGACAAAGATTGAATGGTCGCGTAATTCAACCGATAGCTAATCCTGTAGTTTATACTGTGCCTACTGCAGTATATGTACAGCCGGTACATAATAACTTTCCTAATACAAGACACGTCGCACCTTCTACTTTAATGGTAGAACAAAGGCTAAATCAACATTATCATAATCAACAACAACCACCCCCGCCATACAACACTTCAAATCCAACACAACGATATTGAAAACTTATCAAAAGCTTCAAACTTATCACTGATTAGTAATCATTTGTTCGTCGGTGTAGAAGGAATCATTCAGAAAGCTTAAACAAAATATTTATGTGAAAAATGCAAACTTGGCTTATCATTTTAATAACGATTTTATCGGGTCTTGCAGTATTTGTGTTGTTATTTATAATTAAGAAAAAACGCAGTGAAAAGCGTCATCGAGAACGTGCCGCAATGGCTCAGCCTTCAATTGTCATCCCAAACACAACTACAGTCATTCCATCAACAAACAGACAACCAGCTTACAATTTAGGAAATCCAACACAAGTTCGACAATTTACGACTGTGATGTATCATTCGGGTCCAAATCCAACTTCAGGCCAAATGTATCCACCAGGGAACGCTCCACCTTATCCTTACAATCCAAATGTGATTCCACCTCCATATCAACAACAACCCCAACAGCAACAAATGTATCCACAGTATGTTAATCCAAACCCTTATCAACAACCAACGAGATTGATGCCAGTTGCAAGTGCACCGGCACATATGTAAAATTGTGATTTGTAAGATGTCATTATGCTTTTTTAATAAATTTTTATCGAACGAAGAATTATAAAATGTGTGACTAATAAATTCTTTTCATTGAAACAATAAGGCTTTATCTTATTTAGTCGTTTATCAGGTTTTGACAAATTCAGTCGGTTTTTCATTGTATCAAATTTTCAGAGTGACAAACGGAATGATAGTTACGATTTCTATTATCGCTGTTTGTGTCTTATTTTTGTGTGTTAGTTTATATTCTGTGGGAAAGTACAATTATCGAAACAAGAGACAAAGATCCCCACCTGCAAGAACCCTCCGACGATGGGGACATAATGACGGTAAATAAATTTAATTCCTTGAAATTATTCTTTGTGTTTAGTTGTAAATTTTATGATCATTAGATATTGTTTCCGTTCGGAAATAATATTTATCTTTTTGTAAACAAAAATCAGGCAACACTTTTTTGATAACAAATTGTGATAACGCCTGATCCTTAAAATTGACACAATCGCAATTTACTTGTTAAAATTTACTTTAAACAACACACGTGAAAAATTCTTTTGCTAATAATTTAATTAATTGCACTGTGAACTGATACAAATCTACTCAGAATCAATTCTTTAAATTGTTTGGAACCTACGTTACACTCAAAACTAGAGTAAAATCAACAATAACGACTTACAAAAGTCACAAATCATTGAACTCACATGTAAGAATATTTAAATTACATTATTGAACTCCAAACACTAAAAATCATGATCATTTTTTAGATAACATTGAAGTTTCTTGTAACAATCAAGATATTTGCTACTTTACATCAAATTTACATCGATCACTGAGTAACAATAACTCAGTTTTTCTACAAGTATGTGAGAAAATTCAGAATTTAGAGAACTTGCTAATTTTAATTGTTTTTCTAGTCATTTACACACTGATTCTCTCACAATCATTCACTGACTTTAGCTACATAGCTTTTCTACTCCAGTTGATCAGGTAGCAAATAGATTAATTGAAAACTTCAATCATTTACTTACATCACGTTCACATTTAGGTTACATTTCCTGAACATTCAACCAAAAATTGTTAAACTTAAATCGTTGAATTATCTTACAAAAAACGCCACAAGGTAACAAATTGTGCAATAACATATTGACTTAATCATTCTTAAACAAATTTTCATGAACATTTTAGGCGTTTTTCGATTAGTTTTCAATTTGTGAATCTTACTTTGAATTGGATAGAAAATAAATACTCAACATACAAAAACTGAAGTCAACAAATATTTTGAATTTTCTTATCACTTTATTCGGATACATTACTACAGTCTACTGCACTGTTTGCTACTTACAACGCGAACAGATATTATCATATTTTATTTGAAAGATAAGTAAAAGATTCGCTACTACTTGAGATTACTTAAAATTATGACTTTTGTTTTTGTTTAGTAGCAAACCAGCTGGTGAGGGAATAAGATTCGTGAAGTTTATGTGATTGATATTTATAAAGTCATGGTCGTGATGATTCTTTTGTTCATTTCTATCGCTATTATTTTTATAGTGTATAAATCAAGTCGAAAGTTAGTTCGTAGCCCTCCAGGTAAAGAATATTTTCGTAACACTTAATTGATATTGCGAATGCATTTTTATCCTCTCTGAATCTGTCATTGAAATTATTAAATAAATTACAGTAAATTCCATTTGATTAGTTATCGTTCTTATTGATTTGTTGATAACAGAGAATTGATTTCTTTTTTATTTCCAATTATAATTTTTCGAATGCTCAATCGTTGAGTTGGCATCGACATAAAAAGTTTGACTTTGATCATGATTTTGCTTATAATTATTGTGATAATTTTACTTTCATCCATAATGTGGTTCATGTTTGTACGTGAGACTTTGAAATTTATCAAATAATCTGATTAGTTAGTGAAAATCCTTAAATCTTTTATTTTTTATTCGTAGTACACTTTTGAAATGAAACGTGTTAAAGAAGAAGTCGGATGTAAGTTTAAATTGATAAATCAATGTTTTCCTCAATCTTATCGCGATCAAATTTTTCGTTGTCTTTTATTTGTCGATAAAGAATTCTTCAATGTCAGTCAGTTAGTTGGAAGTTTAAGGAAAGGAGCTGCAATTTATTTATTTATATTTCTGTGACTAATCATGTGGATTTTATATCTTAGTCTTATTTTTGTGCCTGTAATTTTAATTTGGTTTATGCTTTGGGCAATTGAAAAGAAAATACCGACAAGACTTTATGAAGAAGATCTAAGACGACGTGAGTTTGTGATTTATTCTTGAAAGATTTTATTGACTGTCAATGAGAAATTTGTCATAATATTTCGTGATGTTTTGAAATGTGAAATCAGTGCTGGTTTCCATGTGAACACGAATCTTCAATGATTTAGAAATTTCCCACTTTTCTCCACATAGTCACCTTTAATCTTATCATATAATCCTTCTCTTAATTTCGGACTATTAATCCAAACATTTCATTTATCTATGTGGATATCTCTTGATGGAATAAATTTTAATTTTTGTCAGTTTTGTATCAGCTTTCAAAACCATCACCAAGAAAGTGTCTTCAAAAAGGAATTTAAGATCCATGGCAATGGATGCATTTCTTTTTCTTTTCTTTATCTGTTTTCCGGTCTTTGTTATTTGGTATATGCTGTGGAAGAATCAGAAAAATATAACAAATAATAGAGCTCGAGAGGAAAGTGCCGAGAGAGGTTTGTGGAAGTTTTATCGTTCGAAACCTTTTTTTTCGTTAATGACCGCGAAATTGTGATTGATATCGCGAAATTCACAAAAAATTAATCGTAGACAGAATGTTGTTATTGAGATAAGTTAAGCCTTTTATCAAAGTTGAATAATTTTTCCACCACACATTTCAGTTTCACTTCAGACCTTCACTTCAGTGATTTCAGTTTTCTATTTTTTCCAAATGGAATTTTTTACATTTTTATTTCTATTTTTTGTTCTGCCTGTTGTCTTCATCTACTTGAGCTTAAAAACAGCTCAAAAGCGAAGAATTCGTTTGCATAATTCTGGTGAGAATTCTGTTAAAACTGGTGAAAGATTTTTAATAAAATTTAATCTTGCGGAAACTACGACAGTAAAAATTAGATATTTGTCTTGTGGATAAATTATTGAAACGTGCATATGGCAACGTTACCAAGATTATTTCCCTCGTTATCTTTTTGTTATCACTGATAACAGTTATCACAAAATATTGTTTAAAAACTGAATGCTTTAAAAAAAGTGACATTTAGTCAGTTACTCATAAATAGTTATGAATGTCGAAAGCTTCTCTATAAGAATTTAATTATAGCATCTCAATGTGGTATTCATTTATATACGTTTTCCTTATTTTACTAACAATTATCTGTGCGCTTCTATTAATGATCAGATGGGATAGAAAAATTCGAATGATGGGTGTTCGTAGGCAAGGTGTATGTAAGTTGAGAACTTCTGTTCAATTTTGAGTGGTAGTGGAAAATGATTAACATTGGAAATAGTTTGTAAAAGCCAAGACAAAACAAGGTTGTCATTTCTTAAAATAATAATTTTGAAACGTAAAATCACGATTCAACTATTTCATTTTAATCTATTTTGAAGAACACTAGACATTCAAAACAAACTCATCATTAATTTAATCATTGACACACAACTGCGAGTGTTTTTGTGCAAATGATAAAAATATCAACCAAACCATTGTCAGACTGAGTTTCTACCAAAAATCAACTGACGTCATAATCGTTCATTTACCGATATGTTTCCTAATTTTTTCTTATCAGCTCAACCTGTTGTGACAACAACAGCAAATGTGATTTATACAATTCCCACAAATAATCCTACGAGGTTTTCTCAAGCAAATGTATCTGCATCAGCTTCAGTGCATCATGGTAAGTTGTCCATAATTAAATTTTCGTCTGAAATAATCTCAAACACATGTCATTAAAAATATTTTCTATCTTTAGATCTACCACCATCTTACGATCAAGTAGTACAAAGTCCACCGCAAACTCCTTCAACGCCTCTCTCTCAATCAACTACCGTAAATATTCCTGCACCACCCATGATCACACAATCACAAGAAGTACCAAAGCCAGCGTAGTTGTGAACCCGAATCAATCAATTATCATTTTATATATTTCATTTTTATTTTGTTATACAATCTTATTTTAAAAGAAATAATCACAAGACAAAATTATCTTATCAGGAACAACTTGAGCGAATTATTTTTTGTTTATTGATTTGTTTCCAGTGGCACAATTAATTCCCAGTTCTTGGCGGTTCGGTAGACTCGGACGTGTTTGGAGTGCTTTCAATTTTATGCATTTTTATTGCCACATCATAAGAAGGTGGAAGTTCATGTTCCATAATTATGCGAGGTGCTGATGGAGAATTTGGAGACGGAGGCATGTTTGAACCATAATTAACTAATGTTCTCCGTCCATTTTCGACTGTGTACACGGAGAATCGATAACTTGGAATATTTCCTGAAGAATTTCTTTGCTGCTGTTCTAAAATGTTTTAAATTATTAACTGAATCTTTTAATTTATTTTCTTTCTTTACCTTCAAACTCTCTTCTCTCCTGGTTATATTGTCTCATCGATTTGTTAAACCAATGACAAGAAAACTGAAAATATTCTCCATTAAATGAAAGAATCTTTTTTATTAATTATCATATCGTACCATTAGAAATGGGAAGATCACAGCACATATTAAATAAAACACTATTGTACTACTATCATCAGCCATTATGAAAATTATTAGTTAAAATTCCTTCCAAAAATGTGACAGTTTAACACAACAAGCATTTAAAACGAGACTAACATTACCACTTGAAATCAGTTTCACAAATGATGATGATTGGCAATAATAGAACGACGATGATAACAAACGAATGTTGATAACGCTGATATCTTTAATAAGTATTCGCAGTTATTAATATCATGAAACAAATTAACAATTTGATAAATTAAAATTCATGAAAAACTGGAAACTATTCGTGAGAATATCTCAACAATCACAACATCAAGTTTTCTATTACATGTAAAAAGTAATTTTGCCTTTATTTTCCATTTCTTTTACCTTCAACTCAACAAGATATTTCAGATGCTCATTGAAAAATCTATTCAAGTGCCGAAAAAAAAATAAAAATCGACCAGATAATTAATCTAAGATAATTAAGTATTGTGCTAGAAACTAATTTACAAGCTTTGATTAGAATTGTTTATTGTAAGTCTTTGAAACCTTTTCTCCTTCCTTGGTAAGTAAATTTCATTTCATTTTTTTTTTGTATTGAAGTTTCATTCATGGATGGGAACGTTCAAGGATTATCAAGTGCTGTACCATATTTTTATGTTTAATCTCTAGAAGTTAATTTTCAATAATTATTTTAGAGGTCAGCAGATAATTTTGTGTTTAAGCTAAATGCACATCATTGCTGTGTAAATCTAATATTCGAATAAGAACCTCGTTCAGAAGAAGACAAGTGACGAAGATAAGAAGACTGAACTCGATGTATTTAAATTAAATTCTTCTTCATTCCATGCCAATTTTCCTCGTTATTACCAACTAAATTTATTTATTGAATTTCTCTAAACTTTTGGTAGATTGCAACCTATAACCCTGATCACTTTCGCTGAGATTTCACAACCAACTTCTATACATTCTCGTGTGGTTTTTCCTTCCATGAGAGCGTAAATAAATCCAGCAACGAAACTATCACCGGCACCTGTTGTATCGATAATCTCATTAGCATCAACTTGAGGAACGTTTACGAGATCTGATTGAATTTGTGAAGAGTTTCCTTCATAGAAAAACACTGGATTGGCTCCATCAGTGACAACGATAATTTTTTTCTGCTCATTTGGTTTATTGTACTCATTCAAGAGATCTGTTAACAAATCTTCCATCGTTTCAAACCCATTCATACTCGCCAACTCTTCAAACTCATCTCGATTACCGAAAACAATGTCGGCCTTCTTTGTGAGCCAACTTATATCTTTCGGGAACGTTTTAACAATGTATGGTGCATTTAAGTTTGTTATCAGCTTAGAATTTTGATACTTTTCATGGAGAAACCGACAAATGTGCATTTTCTCAGGAATGAAAAAGCCTTCGATGTAATATAAAGCTGGCAATGACGACGACAAACTCTTTATACTCTCCTCAATAAACGATTTATCAACCTTCATTGCTGCACCAACGTACGCAGTTAAACTTCGATCTTCACCTTGACAGAGACACAAACACGTTCCAGTTCTCACGTCTTTTCGTTGTTGTAATCTAAAAATAGAATCAATGAATCATGTGATAATTTTATATAATTAAAAACGTGGCTTTTGTTTATTCTCACCGTGCATTCACCATTGAACGTTTTAAAATTTCTTTCACAACTTTTCCATTTTGATCTTCACCGATAGCGCCAAAAAATATGACATCCAATTGTCCCATAGCAGCAAGAATTCTCGTTGAATTTAATCCAGATCCACCAAGAGAAAATTTCAATATTTTGTTTCTAAAATAGAAAATAAATAAATAATTAATGAATGACCTTCAATGTCAATGATATTTAAGAAAATTTTCATTCTATAATTCTTTTAAACTTGCGAGACAAAAAAAGCAATAGAATGGTGTTGTTTAATCGATGATATGATAAGTTTTCGTACCTGTCTTTGGCATCTCCAATTATTTTATTCAACTTTTCTGACGAAACTTCTTTCTGCCCATTACGCTCCAAATTATACTTTCTCAACAATTCGTCATTTTTTATTTGCACGGTAACATCTAATAAGGCATTTCCAAACACCCACAGCTTTGCTGACGATGTTTCACAACTGCAATCGAAATTACAAGTTAAATTTTATATAACTTTTAATCATTTTCACATTAAATTGTCATCACCTTTGCGATGTTGATGAATGATTTGTGCTATTCGTCATCTCGTTTTCAACAAAGAGCAACAGTCAGATCAATAAAACCGGTGGAATAAATAAAGAAACGTGACTCGCACGATGAAAATTAAAAGCGCATCTGATTACGTTTTTATTTTGCCGTGAAATTATGAATGAAGAAAATGTTTTATTGGAAGAAAGTCAAATGTGTTGTTGAAGTGCAAGTCAGATTTAGCTTTATGTGTTTGATTTTAGAGTCGATATTTGTGTGCTGATTTTAGTAGATATCAATGCGCAGGTCAGGAATTGGTAGACATCGACGTCACGTTTGTTTAAATTGTTATAAAACGATTTTTACAAAAACTTGTCTTTATTTAGCTTTTCTCTTTATTATTTTCATCGCATCAACAGAAACTTTTGCCAAACCTTGACTTTTTTAAAATAAACATGATTTTTGCTGATAATAATCGCTCGTTTAAAAGTCACATGCAGCGACTCCTCCAAACAAAAGTCATTCTCGATGACGTGCAGCAAAAACTCAAAGATCAACCCGATGATGTCATCAAAGCTTCTCTGTTTACTCACCAAATAGAGACTTTGTGGAAACATCTGATAACGCTTTTCAATTGCATCACCATGACTTGTGTAAATTTTAAAGTTTCCTGATATGGCGATAACTGCGACACAGAAAATGTCAAGTAGGAACTTTTTCTTATCATCATCCAATAAATCTTTTTCGACAAAACGATTTTGCATCGAAATAAGGAATTCTGCGATCCATTTTTTCTTTGGAAATGATTCTGAGGTCGAGAAAATCAAGTGAAACGTCTTGAAGAAATCATGACGATCATCACCAGATATCAAATTTTCTGTTATCATTCCGTTTATTAAATTTTCGAGAAACATTGATGGAATCAATCTGATTAAATCTTCTCCTGGTTTATTGTACATCATGTAAGTTGATAACATCGTCGTAAGGTTCTCTCGATTCGTCACATCTTTTTCATGTTCAAGACATTTTCCTATCTTCTTCTCATAATCCTTTGCTTTGAAATCTTTAAAGATGTAATGACAAAAGGTCCGAAAGATATCAACTGTCACTCCATTACATAAATCAATTAAAACATCCAAAACAATTTCAACGTCAGATTCATTTGATTTGTCGAGATTAACAAGAAAGTTTTCAATTAATCGTTTGGATGTTCCTGATATGGTTGACTGCTTCGATGCGATGTGAAGACATTCTCTCTTTAATAAAGCACTTTTATGAAGAAGATCATGAAGAAAACACCAATTGAGTGGTGGCAATGGACGACAATATTTATATGACAATACTTTGAATGCTTCGATTAGAATTGAAATGTCCATAATCTTCTCCGCTTTCTCAGTCGTCACTTGTTGAATCACAAAAGCAATGAGTGGCTTAAGAATGCTTTGCTTCGACAAATTCTTATAATTCATCGGTTCTGGTTGTCCTTCTTTGACAAGATAGTGACCGGATCTAAATTCAGATACTTCAAAAGCGATGTAATGTCGCATCAAATCACCAACTGAACCAATCGCTTCTTCATGAACTTTAGTCAGAAGTTGGACGAAACATTCACCAGGAACTTCCATGTCAAGAATGCAAGCTTCCATTCCTTGTGGTGTAACTGGAAGTTTAATTCCTTCTCGATAAATATCCGGAATAATATCCAAAGTCAATAATTCTTGTTTCCAACTCTTCAATGCTTCTAAGGCATATTTTATCTCATAAATATTTCCCCATTGTATCATGTACCACAATTTCCCTAAAATTTCTTTCATAAAGTTTTCATACTCCAAATTAGTTCGTTTAAGTGACGGAACAATAGCGAAAAATTGACATAAACTTTTAACAATTCTTGGCCGTTTCTCGTATTTGGTTTTTAAATTTATCTCCTTCCATGTTGACATGATGCTAATGACGTGATTTTGACAAAGTACAGTAATTGAATTGATTGCTAAAGCAGCTTGAATTTCCCCATCTTTTGATTCCAATGAGTTGTTGAGAATTTCTGAGATGATGCTGACTAAGTCGGGGCCATGTTGTGGTTTTAAATCACAAATTTCATTTATAGCTGCAGCACGAACAATTTCAAGATCAGAATCATGTTCATCAGTTTTACTTTTCTCAGCTAAAGCTTTGTGAAGAAAAGGATAAGTTCGCGGTTCGGCTCGCCAAAGTCTTAAATGAAGATCGATGGATATTGATCGGTAAATTCCTTTTGCTGACAATGCTTTGAAAGTGTTGAAGATTTCAGTGGTAGCTCCAAGTTGTGCGATGTTTTTTAAGATTTGAATTTTAATTTGAGGATTTGTACTTGATGAGAGTTTAAACAACAAAGGCATGATAATGGAGCTTTTCAATTTGTCGTCATCTTTTGCAATATTCACTAAATTAATTAAGATTAAAGTCCAAGTATTTGAGCCAATTGAGTCGTCGAAAAATAATCCACGAAGAACCAAATGATTTCTCGTCCAAAATATTTTTTCCTCTTCCGTTGTTATTGATCGGAAATTGAAATTTTCTTTTGATTCTAACATAAATGAAATGTCGCGAGCATTCAAAAGATCGAAACTTGAATAAATGATTTCTGATGTGGCCATTGAAGTTCGAATGTTGCTGTTGACTTTGTTATTATTGATGAAGTTGACGAGATGTTCAACGGAATTCAAATTTCCTTTTGAGAATGACGGATAAGCCAACACTTGAATAAGACCATCAAGTATCATGTTGAGGATTATTGGATGTCCTAATTTTCCTTTAATTATGAGCATTTCAAAAATCTTTATCAACTTTGACATGTGGAAGATTGAAGTCTCCTGAAGTATTTCGGCGAGTAAAATTAAAATTATGTTTGACGTTTCAGGTTGTTTAATAATTTTATCCGTATGTTTAAGAATAACTTCGAAATTCTCTGTAGGATTAATGGAAAAGGTGACAAGATGTTTAGTTGAAAGCACGAGAAGTAATAATATTTCAATCATTTTCTCATCTTCTGCAGTTTCCAGAATTGTTAGCACCATTGAATTGAAAATTAAACATGAAGTCGTCGATGTTGTTCTTCTCATTGAAATGATCTCATATTTAATTGAACTGTATTTGATATTTCTCCAGACTTCCGTTAATTCGCTGTAGATTTGGTCATTACAAAATAACATCAAAAGAACTGGTCGAAGAAATTCCACAACGTTGGATTGAATTACGCTTTTAAGAAGAAATTAAATTAAAGTTCTTAATTAGGTATCTTATAATAAAAATAATAACTTTCATTACCTGTTAGAATGACTCAAAACTTTAATAATCTTTTGACTAAAATACAACATTCTTTCAACTGATCCATCAATAAGAAACAACAATGGATGAGCTTTCTGAAGAATTCCAAAAGGACATTTATAATTAGGAAATTTCAAGTCGTTTAAGAGAATTTTAAATATTCCATCAGCAACTATTTCAAAGTTAGTCGATGGAAGTCGTGACAATGTAGAGACGAGAGTGTTTAATGCGAATCCATTATCATTTGCGTCTATCAAAACATTCACCGCATTCTCACAAAAATTTCGATTTTCATTTAGTAATTGCTCTTTAATCCATTCAATCTCCTTTGTGTATGATTGATTATTTCTTTTATTTTCATGAATCTTAAGTAAAATTTTATAAAAGTTGTTATTAATTGATAAAATTGAATTGTTTTGCGGAAAATTCATGTTTGTTTTTATTTTTGAAACACAAAACTAGCAAAATGCCCGATCTTTTGTCTGTTGTTAATTAATCCGATCGTTCATCTAACATTTAACATCAAATACATCCATGAATGGAAATGTAGCTTTATTTGGTTCCAACATGTCAATTAAGAAGCAAATAGCGCCAGCATAACCTTCATAAAGAGTGGAAGGATTGTCAGGAGGTCTTGCATGTTCTTTGAAGTCGGCGTTGATTAAAAATTTTGCAAAGCATGACGCTCTGTATAAATGTTTGAGATCATTCGTTAAACGATAGAGAAGGAGAAAAACGTAGCCGTTGCCTGAAACTCCATGACAAATGCCAGGACCTTTACGAAGCAATCCTTTGTTCCAAACAAGTTCCCCACATTTCAAACAGGATTTCAAATATTTTTGTTCTTTAAAGATTAAGTAAGCTTTTGCCATGAGATAAACGACACCAGGAGCTCCATGACACCAATGAACAAGTTTATGGTCAGTTTCCCTTGCATTTTCCATAGTACATGGAAAATTTCCATCATGACCTTGCATTTGAAGAAGACCGTCAACCGAAGCTTTTACAAGATTTTGTTTTTCATTCATTTTTTCGAGATTTCCAGCAAATAATGGTGATTCAAGAAGCATTTGAAGAATTGCTGATACTCCATGAGCTGCACCCAAATACTGGTCTCCATAACATTCCCACATCAAAGGAACGTTTAATTTATGTCGTTTTGAATATTGTATGCCAGATTCAATAATAACATCACAAATTTTTGTAATAATCGCTCCCGATATTCGTTGAGAAGAAGGGAGGTGCTGGTTGAGCCAATAAATTCCACTAAGATAGCCAGCTCGACCAAAAAGTATTTCATCAGATCCATATTTGTTGAAATTTATTTTTTGGCACACAGCATTTCCTTCCAAAAATTTTTCAAGATCTTTCTGACATTCCTGTAAGTTTCCTGCACAATGATTAATGACTAATGACACTGCATAAATTCCAGCATTACCACAGAGAAGCGAAGCTGAATCTTCCGGTTTAGATTTTCTTATCAAAGTTTTAGCTTTATCAATGCTTAATTTTGCACAAAGAAGAGATTCTTGTGTTTTGGCTTCTTCAATTTTCCGAGATTGATGTAACTTCAAATATGCATAAGCAATTCCACTTGTTCCCACATATAAAGCACCATCTCGACTAGAATTTTCGTTTTTGCGTATGCTTTGAATGTACCAATCAATTATTTTCCTGATTTCATTATTTGTGTCAGCTTGTTGAGTACCATCATAATCAGGATATGGATTAAGAAAATGTCTCATTTTTATTTTTTAACTTGTGATGTTATTGAGAGAAAAATATTTGCGGCTCAAGGTTTGTTATTGTTCGGATGTCTGTTCGGATTAAATAATTTGTTCTACCGTATTTTGTGCATCCATAAAAAATCTACCTAATATAAGTTATTGGTAATTGTTATTTCAAATAAAGTTTAACATTCGTATCGACAAGATCATTTAAGCATTCTAAGTTGCTTCTTTAATCTTAAAATTATCAACTAAATTAAGAATCAGTTATTCTTTATTCTGATAGATTCATAAATTGGTCCAATTCATCAGTGACAATAAATTAATTATTTACCTTTAATCGTTTCGTGAACAAAACATTTAAAATAAAATAAATCAAATTTAAGAAGAAAAACTCTTATAAATATTGAAATGGCAGATAATCAATTAATTGAAGGACCTTTAAAAGAAGGAAAGGAAAAGTTTGAGACATCGGAGAAAGCTAGAACAGAAAAAGGAAAAAGGAAGCATTCGGTATCATCAGCATCATCTGATTATTCATCAGAATCAGAGAATGACGACCAAAAGAAGAAATTAAAGTCTCACGTTGAAAAAGTTTCTCCTAAGATACAGAAGAAGTATAAACGGAGATCTTCAAGATCCTCAAAAAACTCATCTGAAGATGAAAAGAGTCCAAAAAAGGACAACAAACGAAGAAGTAGGACACCGGATCGTTACAGAAGAAATCGTTCACCTAGCTTTGAGAGAAAACGCGATGATTATTATCCCAAGCGGAATTACACAAGCTACTATGATATTGGATCGTCAAAAGACAGGAATCGAGAAAGATCCAGATCGCAAACCCGTCGTGAAAGGCGAACGCTAACTCCGGAACTTCCGAAACAAGCAGAACCACCAAGAGTAAAAAAAACTGACATATTAACATCAAAAACTGGCGGTGCTTATATTCCTCCAGCAAAACTTCGAATGATGCAGGCAGAAATAACAGACAAATCATCAGAAGCTTACCAACGAATCTCTTGGGAAGCTTTGAAGAAATCCATTCATGGATTCATCAACAAAATCAATGTTGATAATATTGGCATTGTTACTCGCGAGCTACTTAAGGAAAACATTGTTCGAGGAAGAGGACTTTTATGTCGTTCAATAATTCAAGCACAGGCAGCATCACCAACATTCACTCATGTTTATGCAGCTCTTGCTGCAATTATAAACTCAAAATTTCCAAATATTGGCGAACTTTTGTTACAACGACTCGTGTTGACTTTCCGAAGAGGTTTTCGAAGAAACGATAAAACAATTTGCGTTACTGCTTCGAAGTTTATCGCTCATCTGGTGAATCAACGTGTTGCTCATGAAATTCTTGCTCTTGAAATTCTTACTCTTCTCGTCGAAACTCCAACAGACGATTCAGTGGAAGTTGCTATTGCTTTCCTCAAAGAATGTGGACAAAAATTAACGGAAGTGTCTGGAAAAGGTGTAAATGCAATCTTTGAGATGTTAAAAAATATTCTTCATGAAGGTCGATTGGAAAAACGTGTTCAATATATGATTGAAGTGATTTTTCAAGTTCGAAAAGATGGGTTCAAAGACCATGTGCCAGTAATCGAACAGTTGGAATTGGTTGAAGAAGATGATCAATTTACTCATCTGATTATGCTCGAAGAAGCAACTGACACACAAGACATCTTGAGTAAGTTCAAAATATTTTTTTATGTCCTTTAATTTATAACAAAAATAATTTATTTTCAGATGTTTTCAAATTGGATCCAAGTTATCAAGAAAATGAAGAAAAATATAGAACACTTTGCAAAGAACTTCTAGGAAGTGATGGTGAATCAGGATCAGATGGCAGTGGTTCTGACTCAGATTCAGATGACGATTCGAGTGATAGTGAAACTGAAGAAAAGAAACAAGAAATCATAGACAACACTGAGACAAATTTGATTGCTTTAAGACGAACAATTTACTTGACAATTCATTCCAGTTTGGACTTTGAGGAATGTGCACATAAATTAATGAAAATGCAATTGAAACCAGGTCAAGAAGGAGAATTATGTCACATGTTCTTAGATTGTTGTGCTGAACAAAGAACTTATGAGAAATTTTATGGTCTGCTTGCACAACGGTTTTGTACCATTAACAGAATCTACACAGAAAAGTTTGAAGAAATTTTCAAAGATATTTACGACACAACTCATCGTTTGGACACAAACCGGCTAAGAAATGTTAGTAAATTCTTTGCACACCTTTTATATTCTGATTCCATTGGATGGACTGTGTTCGAATGCATAAAATTGAATGAAGATGACACAACAAGTTCGAGTCGTGTTTTCATCAAAATTCTCTTTCAAGAACTTGCTGAGTTTATGGGAATTAAGAAGTTCAATGCAAGACTTCAAGATGCAACTTTACAAGAATATTTCAGTGGACTCTTTCCTCGAGAAAATCCAAGAGATACGCGCTTCTCAATCAATTTCTTTACATCGATCGGCCTTGGTGGTTTAACGGATGACTTGAGAGATTTTCTTAAATCTATGTCAAAAAAGAAGTAATGAATTTTGGCAATGTCATGTAAACTTTTTCCTTTTCTTTTAATTTCATTCATTCGTAAATTTATAATAAAGAAATTATTTTAAAATTTAACGGAAAACTTTTCAAAAATAAAAATAATTGGCAACACTCAAACAGCATGTTTTCATCTGATCTGGCAACACTCTTCCTTTTTCCCCTTAAATTTGTCAACGAGTTGTAAAGTAAGTGAATTTTAATTAAAAAATAGTGTTAAAACAACTTTAAAGTATGTGAATTTATGCAGAAATTTTTGATAACTTCTATAGCTTTCATAGTGTAATGGATGTATCTCTCAAATCGTATCGTAATAACTGTACACAAAAAAATTATCACGATGAACAATTTTGATTTTATTTTTTAAAAAAATATTGCCCAAAGAAAAAGCTTATTTAATATTAATAAATTTTCGATATTTATTTAAATGAATTACTGTATTTATATTTGCCACTCCTATTTTGTACTTTAATTAAAAATTTCTGCATAAATATTTAACATCTTTAAAGGTTATGTTATTGTTGAAATATTCTCTGAACTTAAATTATAAGGCAGCAATTTTCTCTTTTTCTATAGTCAACTTCTAACTCAAGATGAAGGGCAATCAAATGATTCCAAATGCCCACTTTCACAAGTGGTGGCAACGTTTTGTACGAACATGGTTCAACCAACCAGCTCGTAAATATCGCAGACGTCAAAACCGCATCAAGAAAGCAAAGGCTGCATTCCCACGTCCAGCTGCTGGAGCATTGCGTCCTATTATTCGCTGCCCATCAATCCGCTACCACACTAAACTCCGAACAGGACGTGGATTTTCATTAGCCGAATTGAAGGTAACTTTTTCTACTTTAAAATGTTTGCTTTTTATTTGAATAATTATTTTATTTGTTATTTAAGGCTGCTGGTCTTACAAGTGGATTCGCTCGTACAGTTGGAATTTCTGTAGATCGTCGACGACGTAATAAATCAGTTGAATCACGTCAACAAAATGTTCAACGTTTGAAGGAGTATCAGAACAAGTTGATCCTCTTCCCGATCCACGAAAACCGCAAATTGCGTAAGGGTGAAGCAACTGAGGAAGAACGTAAATTGGCAACACAACTGACCGGTCCAGTTATGCCATTAGTGAAACCGAAACCTGTCATCGAATTCCGTGCTATCAAGGAAGACGAAAAGAAATTCTCTGCTTTTAACGCTCTTCATTGTGCTCGTGTTGCTGCCCGTACAGCTGGTCAACGTGCAAAGAAAGCAAAGGAAGCTCAAGAAGCCCAGGAGAATGCACCATCAAAGAAGTAGATTTGAATTAAAAACATTTGTGAAAACTTCTCTCCATCAACGCGATAAGAAAATAAAAATGTTATTTGTAACATAAAAAATAACGTTTTATTCGTTTCCTTCACAGTTCACCACTCAAATTATCGATTTTCAATGATTTTTGCAGGCTCTTCGGGAAATTGAAGAAAATTCCTATTGAATTACACCTAAGAATTTCAAACTGTTTGTATGTGAAGTGATTGAGAAATAAACTAAAACCTAACGGTTTTCAAAAATTTAAAAAAAGTCAAGGCAACTGCAAAACGTTTTACAATTTTTGAAACATCATCGACATTCGATGTCTAGTTCCTTCCTCGCAAAGCAGATGAAAATTTAATAATATTTTTTTTGTGTAAAGTGCGCTAGATATATCAGTAAAAATCATTTACGTTAAGTCATAATGAGTGCAGCTCCTCAAACACCTGCCGTACTTCCTCTAAAGAAAGGCATTGTTAAGCAAGTGAGTATAATTGAAATGTGAATTTTTTTTGGTTATTTCCATCGTGCCAACTCAACATTCGAAATCAAGTTGGAACATGTTTTCACTGCAGGAGTCCTCTAATTAAGTATCTTTTTTGTGATATCTTAAAAGTGTTCTCATTACTTCCACTAAGAGATTGACTGATAATGCAAAGTTGGTCAACTCACTTTTAATTTAAATTTCGGCTCAAATGATAATTTTTCAGTCATTGACCTCTTTTCATTAAAACTTGATCTTTTCGATGGCTAATGAATTAGTCAATGCGTAATTCATGCATATTCTTGTGCATACAACTTTTAAATTGTAGATTTTCCATTAAAACTCATTTGATTCATAAACAATATGTTTTCCGGCTGGAAACTTTTAAGCTAGTCTTATCAATACATTGATAAAAAAGAGGTTAAAATAAATCTACAATCTTTCATTCTCTTCTTTTTTTGCTTCATATATGATTTTATAGAAATGCCAACGTGAATGGGAATTTAAAGTTCCATGTTGGAACCAACCAACAAAGCAAAAGAAGAAAAAAAAAGAGATATGAAGAAAGTATCGGATTTTTGATCAAAAAAAATTGTAAAGTGTGCAAGCACAATTTTAATTATGAAACTACATTAATACATACGCAAACGACTTTCAATCTACATCTTTTTTTTATTTTCTTTTTCTTTCATAGTCAACTTTCTTTTAATTCAGACATGAATTTACGTTTTATTTTAGGTTCTTTCGGGTGATTCTGTTATCATTCGAGGACAGCCAAAAAATGGACCACCTGCGGAAAAGCAAATCAATTTTAGCAATGTCATAGCCCCAAAGTTGGCAAGACGTCCAACAAAGTAAGACTCATTATCATTTTTTTATTGTTCATTCGTTTATTTGTGATATTTTAAGTCCTGCTGATGATTCCTCTAAAGATGAGCCTTGGGCTTGGGAATCTCGAGAATTTTTACGTCGTTTACTCGTTGGCGAAGAAGTTTTCTTCCAAGCTGAACGTAAACCTAATGCAACCCGCGATTATGGTGTCGTTTTCCTCGGAAAGGATCCAAACAATCTTTCGAACGTCACTGAATTGGCGGTAAGCGAAGGTTTACTTCAAGTTCGTCGTGAAGGTGTCAGGAGCACACCCGAACTTCAAAAATTGATTGAACTTGAGGAGCAAGCAAAAGCGCAAGGAAAAGGTCGCTTCAGCTCTCAAACGCCAACTCAACGTAGTATCGTTTGGTCAATAGAAAACCCCCGCCACTTCGTCGATCTTCAAAGTGGAAAGCCAATTCGCGCAATTATCGAACATGTCCGCGATGGTTCCACTGTTCGTGCATTCCTTCTGCCGGGCTTCCAATACGTCACTCTAATGATCAGTGGCATCCGCTGTCCTGGCTTCAAACTTGACACCGAAGGCAAACCAGATCCATCGGTTATCGTTCCCTATTCCGAAGAAGCCCGTTTTTTTGTCGAGTCGCGTCTTTTGCAACGAGACGTTGAAATCATCCTAGAGTCGGTGAACAATTCAAACTTCGTCGGAACAATTCTTTATCCCAAGGGAAACATCGCTGAAGCTCTGCTACGTGAAGGTTTTGCAAAATGTGTTGACTGGAGTATGGCATTTATGAAAAGCGGTAGGTTTTGAGTTTTCATTTCATGTACACTATACAGGGCCTTGACTTGACTTAAACATTTCCTTTGACTTGAATTACTTCGGTGACTTGACTTAAGGCAAACCCAAACGACCCGGTCAAGACCCTACCACAGCATTCACGAGTCATTTCAACAGGAAAATGTTTTTAATCATTTTCAAAATCACAACTCGGTGTGCAAGATAAAAAAGTTGTTTCTAAGATGTTCATTGTTTTTATTTATCTGACATGAACGTCATTTCACCCTTCTGACATAATTTTACTTTTTTATTTTTTAATTAATTTAATTAATTTGATAATTTAATATTATGAAGGTGTTGATAAGCTTCGTGCTGCTGAACGTCATGCGAAGACCAATCGTGTTCGTTTATGGAAAGATTACCAGCCACCAACAGCAATTTATAGTGGAAAGGAAAAAGATTTCACTGGAACTGTTTTCGAAATTATCAGCGCTGATGCAATTTCGGTGAAGACATCGAATGGACAAGCAAAGAAAGTGTTCTTATCAAGTATTCGTGCACCGAGAGAAACTGGAAAGTAAGTTGAGAAGTTTTAATTTGTTTGGGAAAGAAGTTTAAATGTTTGATAATTTCAGACCTGCTGAAGATGACAAGCCAATACCACCAAAACCCAAGAACTTCAAGCCACTTTATGAGATCCCGTGGCTGTTTGAAGCTCGTGAATTCCTGCGAAAGAAGTTAGTCGGTAAGACTGTCAAGTGTCAATTAGATTATGTGTCGCCAGTTCGTGACAATTTCCCTGAGAAGTTTTGCTATACGGTGACGGTAAGTGGAACAAATGTCGCTGAAGCTCTGGTTAGCAAAGGCTTGGCAACACTCATTCGTCATCGGCAAGACGATGATCAACGTTCTTCGAAATACGATGATCTGTTAGCTGCCGAAGCACAAGCTATCAAACAACAAAAGGGCATTCATGCTAAGAAAGATATTCCATCGCATCGCATTAATGACTTAACCATCGCTCCAGACTCTTCCCGCATTAAACATCAATATTTGCCATCGTGGCAACGCGCATTACGAACTGAAGCGATTGTTGAGTTTGTTGCAAGTGGCTCACGATTCCGTTTATTCATTCCGAAAGAATCGTGTCTTGTGACATTCCTTCTTGCTGGAATCACATGCCCGCGTACATCTCGTCCAACAACGGACAAGCAGAAAGGAACTGAGGCTGAGCCATTTGGCGATGAAGCATTTAATTTCGTGAAGGAACGAATTTTGCAACGTGACATAAGCGTTCATATGGATACAACTGATAAAAGCGGTTCAGCTGTTATTGGATGGATGTGGTTGGAGAACAACGTTAACTTATCTGTTTTGCTTGTTGAAGAAGGCTATGCAGCTGTTCATTTCACTGCCGAAAAGTCTGAATATTATCGTGCATTAAAAGCTGCCGAAGATCAAGCAAAGGCTACGAAAAAGAATCGTTGGGCTGATTGGGTTGAACCAGATCCAGCAGCTGAAGAATTGAAGAATAATGAAGGTGGTGAAAGTGAATTGATTGAGAAAGACGAGAAGGCACCAGTGGAACGTAAAACGAAAATGGAAAATATTGTTGTCACGGAAGTTACACCAGAACTTCATTTCTTTGCACAGCACACTGAAAGTGGACCTAAATTGGAGCAGCTTATGACGAAATTACGTCAAGACTTTAAAGCATCACCGCCACTTACTGGAAGTTATAATCCAAGAAAAGGTGAATTGTGTGCTGCAAAATTCTCAGAAGACGAGGAATGGTATCGTGCAAAGATCGAGAATATTTCTGGTGGTAAAGCAACGATCAGATACATTGATTATGGAAATTCTGAGGTGAGTTTCTGTAGTTTCTCTAATGACTTAAGCAGGTTCCTTAGATCCGCATTCGTTTGTCCATCGAAAGCGCTTGAGTCATAAACTTGCAAGACTAAAAGTTTTGGATTCTGAAATTATCATTAAAGGAATTTCATCCATAAAGAGTGATTGTTTAAAAGGAATCTGAAAAGATATCATTAATCATTATGGTAGTTGGAATGCGACGTTAATTAACGTAAACAGAAGTGGCAGAGTTTTTTTGTCATTTCATTATGTTTGTTGTTATTGATGAAGCTGAGAAGATTATCGATTAATGATGTTGAATTAAGATTCTGATCACTTGCTTCATGTAATGTTTTTCCACTTCATTTTCAATCCGACATTAATTTAAAAATGATAAAGTTTTAATGAAAAAATGTTTTCAGATTGTGCCAACACCTCGCCTTGCTATTCTTCCACCCGCCTTTACAAAAGATAGTGCTTATGCGACTGAATATGCACTCGCTTGGGCCGTCCTGCCAATTGATGAAGAAGACAAACAAGAAGCTTATAAAACCTTCGCCCAAGATGTTCTCAATAAGACGCTTCAACTTAATGTGGAATTTACGTGAGTTATCTCGAAGTTTATTTCTATAAAGTTTAATTTTATTAATATTTTGAATACTTTCAACAGGAACAACGGCTTGCAAAATGCCACTTTACATGATCCTTCAACGAAAACTGACATCGGACGAGCACTGATTCAAGATGGTTTCATTATG
Source organism: Clunio marinus (assembly GCA_900005825.1). Classification (NCBI taxonomy): domain Eukaryota; kingdom Metazoa; phylum Arthropoda; class Insecta; order Diptera; family Chironomidae; genus Clunio; species Clunio marinus. The sequence goes on from CVRI01000059.1 coordinate 1,196,346, forward strand.
GTTGAAAAACGTCCAGGACGACGATTTGCTAAATTTGTAAGTTGAATTTCTCTTAAATGTTGATAACTTGTTAAATCGCCACATTTTCAAGGCAGAATTTGCATAGATTATTATAATATGACAAATTTGTTCAATTTGTGGTAAATTAATTTTCGTATTAACCTCGGATGGAATTTCAAAATAATTCCTGATGTTTTTCTACTAGCCTCGAAACATTTTTCTTCTTAATTTTCATTAGAAATCTTTTAAATTAATTAAATTTTTGATGTATTTATTTAGGTCAACGAATACAAGGACATTGAGCAACAAGCAAGAAAGAACCATATCGGCATATGGAAATATGGAGATATGTAAGTGTTCAATCATCACTTCAAATATTGACAAACAAGAAGAAAATATTGATAAACTTTACTTTCTTTTTCTCTACTCCAACAGTTCCGAAGATAATGCCGTTGAGTTTGGTTAAACACTTTCATTCAACAAGATCGCTATTTCAGGTTCGCCACTTTACATCTTTATATTTTCTTAATAAATAAATATTGAAATCAAACGAGAAGACATTGAGAACTCATCTAATTCCTCAAATGTCGAGGCTTTTTGAACAATCGTACTTTGGATTACAGAAACAAAATTAAATTCGCTCCAGAACCCGGGTAACCATAAACAACCCGTCATGAAAAAAGAAAGTTGTGGGCTTGTGTCACCAGTTATAATATTTTTTTTTGAATTCATCATTAATTTTTTTTTTCTTATGATACCCATTAATAAAGTAATGAAAATAAACTGATCATTTATATAGATTTTTGAAATTGGAAGAATTAAAAGGAAATTTGTTTTATTTGTCAAGATATTTGATAATTCAATCCGAGGATATTTTATTTCAGAATTTATGATAAATGAAGCTTTCGAAGTAGAAATCAAATTTCTATTGAAGTAGAACTCAAACATCTACTGCATGAGATCATCAAGTAGATCAAAAGGAAGGAAAAAAGCTCACAATTTAATCAACCAGAAAAGTTGCAGTAAACATGTTGAAAACGTTGAAAAATACGCGTTTTTTTGTTAACATCACACAAAAACAAAAACTTTTTTATGGCTTCAAGAAAAATTCTTTTGCAAACCGCACGACGAAAGTTTTAGTTTTCCTTTAACATTCACCGAGTAAACAACAAAACTGGAAAGAAAATTTTTGGGATGAGATTAGCAGTGAAAATTTTCTTCATTACCTTTGTAATTGAAAATTTCGCTGAGAGTTTTTCATATCAGCGATCATTTCGACAATCTGAAATCTGTGGCTATCACAATGGCCATAGAAAATATTTAGAGTTGGGTGATAATGGAGAAATGTTTGCTAGCAACATCACAATACCGCAAGTAAGTTCAAGAAAAATTGATTTTCTTATTTTCCCTCACTAATTGGATTAAATTTATTGACTTTAATTTCTTACGCAACAAAACTGTTCATGACCTGCACAAATCACTTAGAATCTATTTGAATTGCTAATCTTTTTCACACGTCTGAAAACTCTCACAAATTTATTTTTCAGAACGTTAAAGATATAACAAAAGGTTTTAATCAATCCTTAACATTGCAATGTTCTTTGGAGCTTGTAACATGTCCATCATGCATAATTAAAATCAAATTTACCTATGCGAATCTTCTGTCAAATTGCGAACATGCCAAAGACGATTCAAGCGTTTGTCGTTGTGATCACATTACATTTAATGAACCACCTTACAACAATAAACAGAATACTGTTTATAATTGTGGATCTGCAACGACTTATCGATCAAAAACACGATCAGTTTTAATTAAATTTATTTATTGGAATAACTATGCAGACGCTTTTCATTTTGAGTATGTGGCTGAACGTAAGTTTTCCCTCTTTTTCAATCAAAAGAAAAAGAAAATTTTTGATTAACTTCTGTTTAGGTAATCGCGAAATCATAACAATGACTCCTGGTGAGTCAACAGAACTAAACAACGTCATTCTTGAGTCTCCTTTCTTTCCTCAACCATATCCACGTGACCACAGCATGGAACATGTTCTCACATGTGACATCGATAAATGTCGAATTCGTTTAGTGTTCTCTGACTTTCAGCTTTCACGGTCATCAACGATTGAATTCTTTGATACAAATGGTGAAAGACTTTTCGTGACAGGAAATCTTTTTCGTCCACCAATTCTTCTTAGTTCTGGGCCGAGGTTAATAATCAATTGAATGATTTAGTTTTTATTCTTCTAACTTTTTTTCACGATCACAGTTTGATGGTGAAATTCTCAGCAAATGACGACACTGACATTGGCTATCGTGCGAAAGCAACTTTCTTGACTGTTGAAGAATCTTCAAATTCAAATTTAAAAGTTCAAATTGGGTGTGGTGGTTTAGTTGAATCAGTTGGTGGTGCAATCACAATGATGAACATGGTTTCAAAGAATGTTAATGAAAGCGATAATCAGAACAATTTTGACTGCATTTGGCTTGTTCGACCACCGCAAGGCTATATGCGGATCAAGACACATATCTCATTAAAGGTTGAAGTATTCGAGAAGATGGCAGGGAAATCTGAGATAATTATCATCGAAGGAATGACTTCAAACCGTCCGATTCTTGAACAACTTGAATCGTCAACTGAAACTTCAGTTTCATCAAGAAATCTTGTTTTGCCGATTTCGTCAGGTTTCTACATACGATTAAGAGGGAAATTCAATTCTGAATCACGTCTTGCAATTGTCTACACAGCATTCAGTTATTCACGTAAATTATTTTCTTATTTCAGAAGAAAATCTTAAACAATTTTCTTTTTTTTACTTACATTCTCTAGAATGTTACTTGGGCGACATTGAATGTCAAAATCAAAGATGCATTCCAATGATTTTAAAATGCGATGGTTTTAATCAATGTGGTGATAATTCAGATGAACCTGAAACATGTCCAAACGAATGGGCTAACAGTGTTGTTGACCGTCGATGGTATTCTCATACACCAAATTATTATTTTCCTAAAAATGAACGATTTCCAGATTTCAAGATAACAACTTTAGCATTTATTGTCAGTTCAACATCATTCATGTTTGTGATTGTTTGTTTAATCATGACAATTTATCGTAATGGCAACAGAGTTCGTGAACAAGAAGAACTTCAAAATCAATTGCAAACTATAAGTCAATTGTTGGGTTGGTTAAACTTTTTTTTAATGATTAGTTAATTGTAAAAATTATTTCGAAAATCTTTAAATCACTCAAAGATGGCAACAATAATAATAACAACAATCGTGAAGAAGTTATTGAACCACCGCCATTATATGAAGCGCCTCCGAATTACGATGAAGTTATTAAGATTGGAATGGATGAACAAATTAATAGCAGCAAGAGGGAAAGACGATCGGGACGAAAGAGTCGCATGCATAGAGCAAGGTAAGGAAGAATTTCAATGAAATTTAATTGAAAATTAATTTCTGTTTCTTCTTCTTTTCAGACGCTCAGACGATCCCGCAGTTTCATATCAAAATGAATTGTTACAAGTCGCTAGAGATGACAGCGATATTCCATCTACAAGTTCTATCGGATCAGATTCGTCATATTTCTATTCAAGAAACGCAAGTCACGATAGTTTTTTGCCGTCAATTCACATGCTGGGTATGTTTTTAGTTCAATAAACTTCATTAGTAAAGATATTTGAAAAAGACTTTGATCAATCTTAGAATCTCATTTACAGAAATTACAGAAACGTCTGAGACAACAACGTCATGTACGGTCGAAGGTTGTGGGCACCAAACGACAAGAGTTCAAGACTTTCCAAATGCAATTACAACAAGGAGGTGAATAATTTTGATTTTGATCAGTTGATTGAGTTTACTTAATTGGCATTGAACTTGCAGCCCATTTCAGAGTTCCTCAAATGACTCGTTAAATTCTTCTTCGTCAAATTTCAATCGATCATCTGATAGTAAGAATAACACAATTTCATTCATTCTTAAATTTAATAACATTAAAAAATGTTTTCAGATTTAATTCCAAGACATCTTTGGTCAGACGAGAGTAAATTCAGAAAATCTTGGATTTTATTCAATTCAGATGATCAAAGATTGGCGCCTTATGATAAAATTAATTTAACACGATCACCAATTGATGGGTTTGAATAATTGAAAACTTATTGATATTAACTATAAATTCTTAAGTTTATTTCACAGATCATATCAGCAACACGAAAGTTTAACAACGCCGAGAGATTCCATCGTCAGTTTAAATTCATGTTTTTGTGACTCATCGCAATCAATCTTCAGTGAAAATTTTAAAACTTCTTTAATGATACAAAAGTTGGAGTGCGATCGTTGTAGGAATTTAATTTTGCGACAGGAAAATCGTCGATGTTCAATGTGCATGAATTGTGTGGAAAAACTTTATTCACCGAAAACTTGCAATGGATGCAATGGAAGAATTTCATTTCATGATCTTAAATTGATAAGAATGAATTCTGACAAGCGAGTTGATGTCACAAGAAATTATTCTGTTGACAATTTTAATCTGAAACTTTGCAATTGTTTCCCAAAATTTCCATCACAACGATTAAGTTCAATTCAAACGAGTGATCCTAATGAGATTCAAATTCTTCCACAAATCACACGTAAAGCTTGTTCTTACACTGAACTCTTAAAGTTTCAAAGAAAAAAGGCGATAAGTCCCCAATTTCACTCTCAAAGTTGCCTACCTAACAAAGTACTTCAAAGTGATGACTCGTCATGTGGAGAAGATTAAATATTAATTACATTAACTGATGATTGTGTCAAAGGAAAATTATTTAATTTAAATTAATCTCTGAAAATATATTTCTTGAAATAAAATTAAAATGTTAATTAAAATAGAACAAAATGTCTTCATTCTTCAATTAAATAATCTTCAAAGAAGTGTCTTTATTATTCAATTCGATTTAATCTCAAAAAGTTATTTACAATAATTTTTGTATACTTTATAAATATCGAGGAAAATTTTCTGGCACGAAGTAAGTTCAAGTTCTAAGAGAGTTGGAAAAATATTTTTAATTTTATTATTTACAACACTACACGATCATTCATGAAACAAAAATCATGATTCATGACGTCGTCGTCGGTCCCACAGATGTTTCTCATGTTTAGATAGATAACCTTTTTAGTAACAATTTCAAAAATGAACAATAGAACGAGAAGTTGAGAAGGAATTTTATTAAAAATTTAATTTTTCTATCCTACTTTAATTTAAAAAGTTCTTTTATAAAATAAAATTTATTCCTAATTTTTGTAATGTTTTCTTGAACGTCTACGATTTCTTTCGTTTAATGCAAAAACAATATTTCTTCAAGTAATCAATATTAACGCAATAACTTTGTGACGAATATTCATTGAGTCGAGAAATACTGCCAGTGATTTCGAAAGATGTCTTTGCATTGTGATAACTTCTGACTGTTGACTCGAATTTGGCATTCGATGGTGAGACGTCAAACGTCAACAAATAATCAGTGTATTCGTTGTTTTTATTATCATTCCTAACTTCAGATTTTTTGGCCGTTTTGATCGATTTCAGATACATGTGTGCACATAATGGTTTGGTGCTGTTTGACACCCGAGCATTCTTATCGAGATCTTCATTTATCGAGTCTATAACGAATTTCACAGCCTTTTTAACGATCTCATCTTGCTTATTGATTGAAGTGTAAGTTGTACATGCACACCAATGCGCTTCAATGCCTGCGTCACTGCAACTTCGATTCCATGGTGTGACATTGAAAATACTTTGACAATCGGGACAACTTTCAGATGGTGGAAGATTGTCAATTCTTCCTGAAAGCTCAAGTGTGTGCTTTAATGTCATGTGCAGATCATAAGGATTTGTTAGTCGATTTCTATTTATCTTTAAGCTTCTCACGATTTCAGGATGTTTCGTTTTGAACCACTCTGGTAACCAAATGAAAATGAATGGTAAACGTTCTTCAAACCAACCAGTAAGTAGTTGACGTACGGGACCGAATCTTATTCCATGATCACTGAAGAACACAACAGCGCTTGTGTTGAGTACACCACGATTATCTAACTCTTCTAAATATGATTTTATCCGTTCATCCATTGACGAAGGGTCGCTGATGTCGTTGTGACTGAATGTATTGCTCCAGAAAAGTCCAAAGAATGGATCGTCTTTATAAGCTGTTGCAAAATCAAGCGCATATTGATAAATAAAATCAGCGTAATTTTGAAATCCAAGACAAAACTTTAATGAACTTTTCAGTTTGATTTTCAGATATTTCTCGGCGGCTAACGAAAATGGACGAAAATAATGATTTGTTGGTTGATTAAGGAAACCGAGTTTGTGATAATTAAATGTTCCGATTTTTGCTTCATCTTCGGCATACCCAGTCACGTATCCACTATTCTGGAAATGTTTCCAGATGAACGGGCAATTGTCAAGATGTCCAATTTGTTTCGGATCGCATGCATGGTAGGCGTAAGTTCGATTGAAACCGGTGAGAATTGCCATGAGATTTGGAAACGTGTTATCGTCCATCTGTGAATATTTGTAGAAGAAATCAAATTATTATTCTATATTCGAACTGAAATCATCAGAGATGTTTATTTAACTTGATTTATCTCGTACATTTTTCCATAACTTAATAAAAACTTTTGTTATTCCTTACCTTATTGTATCCTTTCAACTCAAACCATCCACGATCGTATAAATGCTGAGCTGTAAATGGCATTGAACGAATTAAATTGAGTCTCGAAATCGAATCAATTCCCATCATCAGAACACTCAATGGACGTTGATCTGGATATAAAGTTTTAAAGCTATCGAAGGTTTTTTGCATTTGTGGTTTACGTCTGACTATTGCATGAGCATTTGAGTAAACAGTCTTAACTTTCTTCTTGTCTTTGGAGTTGCTGCCTTTACATTGAATAAGAATGAACTCAATTCCAGTGGGAAGATCGAAAGATTGATCAAAATATTGACATTTTGATAAGCTAAATTAATTAAAATGAATTTCAAGAATTTTCCCTTAATTTGTAATGAAATTTTCATACTTAAACTTATCATCTGCTGTTGCATTTGATCCACCTCTTGTTATCTCCTTATAACAGCATTCAAGTTGATTCTGATCAGATGAAAGATATTTTGATTTAAGTCCATGATGGAGAATAACTTTGACCGTGTCGTCGTCAAAGTTTTGTTCGATTGATGTCAGCGGATGTTTCTTTGAACATGGCTCAAAAACTTCCTTAGAAAAAAGTTTCATGACATCAGGTGCAAGGGGCTCAAGGGAAGGCATTTTGCATTGTGGTGACCATACTAAGTAACCTGGCACTGATTTCATTGGATTATTTGCGGATGTATTTTGGTTTTCTATATATTTTTGTGTTTGTTTTATGTTCATGTACATCACAAAGTGCAAGCACATAAACAGTCATATGATGTTTTTAATTTATTTATTTAGTTGTGCAGGGGAGTGTTGGTTGATTGGGAGGTGAAAGGGAGAAAGAAACCACAAACGGCAAAAAGTAATTCATCAATTGCCAATTTAGATAAAGTATTATTCGATATGTCGAAAATTGATCAAATAAACATTTATCAAGAAAACGATATTTAGCGTCAGTAAAAGCAATGAAATTTCCCAAAGGCACGAATATTGAATGATGACGTTCATACGTGCACATGTGATTGCCATAAATTGCCAGTTGATTTACATAACATCAAAAAAAGAAAAAAAACATAAAAATTTATTACAAAATTATCAAAACATTACATTATTGATATTTACACGGGAATCTAGAAATGACATGCAAAAATCTATGAAAACACAATAAAATGATAATTGCTGGGAAATTTTACAGATGATTTGATTTTGAGTTATTTTTGCGTCAATACTTTCTTGACTTTGGTTTTTAAAATAATTTTTAAAACATAAAATCTTCTTGACATTAAAGCATAAGCTAAAGAAGGCATTGAATTGATTCAAAGTTTTACCTTTTGGTCCCGGAATATCTTGATCATCTTCCGGAATTCTCACGACTATCATATTTTGATAAGGTTTGAGATTTGTGAGATAAATCAATAGAAATGCGAAAGCACACAAGACTGCTAACAATCGTATTCGTCCACATTTTTCTTGATAAGCTTTGGGATCACGTCTTCTTAAATTTAATCCACTAAACTTCGCTTTCTTATTGATTCGCCATCGATTGTTCTTAGCAATTTCTTCATAAGCAGGCGGTAGTGATGATGACTCAAGTAATGGCTCTTCCAAGTGTGAGTCGGATTTATTAAATGACATCGCCAATCATTTCTGATGAATAAGGAACAGAATTGATTGGGTTATTACCTTGATAATCAATGAAATTATTTATGATTTTGTTTATTAGAGATTAATTAATTTGTCGCTGAAAACCTGATGTGAACAATAGCAAATTAAGAATAACAAAAGATAATTGATCTACCAGGAAGTCTTCTAAAATAATTCTTCATTCGCGTTATTAATTTATTATTGTATGACGAACATTAAAAAAGATTTTTTATCTCCATTCACACGCTTCATCCATCAAAGTGACAAAATCTTTTGATACAAGACGACATTTTTATCTTAGTCTGAAAAGGTCAACAAAAACTTTTGAACATTTGAAAATCACCACGAAGTGAAGAATTTAAAAGAAGTTTCAATTTGTGTTTAGTCAATCTCAATTGTGATTTGTTATTCTGTTCAGTAAATTAACGAAACTTTAATATTGTCGTCATGCGACTTTAATGGGCGCCAATGAAATTGTACACTTTTGTCGTTTCGCATTAAAGAGTTTGCATGTTATCAGAAAATCATCTACGCACTCAATCTTCCGTGCTGTTTATGCGATTAACTGAGTTCCCGTCCGTCTCTCAAATGGCGACAATTATTACTTTGCTTAGACTTCAAATAGAAGCTTTCAAGTTATCGTGAGCTTTATGAAACCTTTCATTTGAATTCTCTGAATTATATGAAAATTTATTGTTTTGCAATCTCTCTTCAAGCTTTTATAAGTAAGGACTTTGAAGGTCTACAGATTGCGTGATGGTTAAACATTAACAACTTTGAATAAATTTCATAGAAAATGAAACTTTCAAAGCATGATTCTTAATGCTTACTTGATAGTTGTTGTCAAGAACTTCTCATGGTCAATTGTTATGTTTAGCAAAAAAAAAACAAAATTTGTTTTTAATGTGCGTTGTATGTTTAAAATTTATGAAAATTAAGCGGTAAGTTTGAGATAGAAATGTAAAATAATTATTTATCTTGAACACGCTAGACACGCGAAAACAAATCGTGATTAATTTTTGCGTTTTTCTTATCTTGCTTTAACTAATAACGTGCTATCAAGAGACTCCTGAAAGAAGATATTCATACTTAGTCGCACATGATAAAATAGCTTTATTTGTAACATATAAATTGCTTCTTTTTTCCTGCTTTCCGAGAATGAAGGAAAAAAGAAACCAAGCAAAGAAGTAGAAGAAAAACGATTCAACAAGTTAAACATTAAAAATTTCTTTCAACGCGAAAATTGATGATGGTTTGAATGGAAATTTGGAATTCTTTCAAATAAAAATTTCAGAAATTGATTTTTAATTATTCAAAAGAAAAACGAAAATGTCAGATAAAAAAGTTGAATTTTTCCTACGATTTTTTATTTCATTCCACCATCGGAAAATCATAAATAAACAACATTTTCGTGTAGATATTTTTTTCCTGCTTTTCCTTTCTCCACTCACTTTAATTTTCACTCTCGTGCCCTACATAAGTAAAAGGAACTCTTTCATTGTTTATTCTTCCTGAAGTAGAAGGTGCCTTGAAAGCTTTTCGCTTGTTATTTTTTAATCTCAATTGATTTGTCATGTTCAGTGTTAGAGCGTCGCGTTGTTTTTACTTGGAAACCGCTGAGCAAGAAAATCAATAAGATTGTTGAAAAGTTAAAGATTTTTGTAATATTTTGAAGAAGAAATGACTCAGCGATCTAACGTTGATTAAAATCGTATTAAAAAAGGTGTGATACACTAAATGACACATAATGTAAATGATGATGGCGAAGCAAGGCAAAGTAAAGACAAACATTTGTTTCAAATAATTGGTTTGGTAAGAGATTTGTCGTGAATTTCACGTCTGATTGTTTTGTTGACCATTAATCATGACTAATTGTGTTGTTTGGTGATTCCCCAATCACATTATTTTCATTTTACTTTTTTTAATCTTCCACCAGATCTTCAAATATAAATCTAAGCAGATGAATGCGAATCAATTGTTCGAGATACATAATTAAGAGATCATTAAAAACATCCGTCCGGCTTTTGTCATGATGTGTGAAAATATCTTTTGTTATGAATTTTATTCATTCATAATTCATAATTCATATCGCAATCTTCATTAAAATAATTATAATGATTGTCAATGTCTATTTAATATTTATATATGCGAACTCAACAAGTACTTAGTGGTCACATAATTAAATATCCGTTTGCCAAACATCACAACACATGAACTTTAAGGAATCAAACGCTTCAGTACTTCGAACTTCAATTTTAACTTTGATAGATGTTTCGTTTTCTTCGCAACATGACGTAAATCATCTCCGACAGATGAACATAAAATTCTATTTCTTCTCTTTTTCTTTCATTGTTCAGCATAAAATTGATCGCGAAAGCTGAAGAGATATTTGGCGCTTAATCAAGTCTCTTAGAAAACGAGATTAATGACTATCACGATGAAGTCAATGATTTCGTTCTTCTAAGATTTTCTTAAGATCTTTCGTAAGTTTTAAAAAGAATTCAGAATTGTGAGAGACTGAACAACGAGTAAATTATTTTAAACAGCATAAAAAGTCAATAAATCAAATTATATGAACGGAGAAGTTTACACTTTTAGTTTGTTTTCTTTTGTTTTGTAATAATATTGCAAAGAATATCAAGAATTAAGCCATTAGGAATTTTACTTGATATTATCAAGAAACAAGCAACTAAATCATGACATTTGACGAAGAGAATTAATGAAATTTTATCACAGATAATATCCAACATAAAGTGTAAAGATAAACAAATTATTAAAGTTAGTAAATAATGCGGAAATAATTCATTTAAATATCAGCTGCTTAGATATCAAATTAACAACTCTTAGAAAAATTATGTCATTTTAACTTAGAAATGTGATAAACAAAATGTTTTTCTCCTTTCGATTTTTATTTAGTTATATTTAAAGTTAGATTTTCATGTTTTTTTTTTCACTTGTAGAGGCAGACGTAGCGTTGTAGCCTATTTAGAAAATAAAGAAATTCACAAGGGACTCTCTACACACACTCAACGTTATTTTCTACTGTTCAACTTGCTCTATTGTTGAGATAATATTTGAAAGTTTATTTCTTCTCACTTTAGTGATTATTAGTTATACTCATCGTAAATATCTTAAACATGTTTATTGAAACTTTGTCACTTGGGTCCACTTGGCTTTCTCACCTTTTTTTCTATCTTCTTCACTATCAAATTGCTTGATTCGAGAACAAATTCTTTTTAGTGTCACTCCTACAATTTCTGTGAGTGGATGTTATCAACAAATTTTATTCTGAATGTTTTTTCTTCTTTTCAAGTACAGCAAAGATTTTTTTTATTGTTCAGAGAACTCACGAAAATGAATTCTCTTCAAAATGAGCTTTTTTCACTTCACAGCTCTTTACTGCTTTGTATTCATAGCATGTCTAATAACAGACTGATGTGAATTATTTTTTGACGCTGTTTACATCTCCGAAACAGAGCTGAGAGAATTCTTTTTTCTATTTTTTCTCGTCTCTAAATACTTTGTGCTTTTTGATATTGATTTCACTTTCAATGATGATTTGCAATAAATCCTTGCAGCAATTGATTTCACGGTGATAATTGATTGATTGTGCTGCGTTTTTAATTTATTATGAAAGCTTTCTTCCTAATTTCAAAGCATTATTTCATCAATTATTGTTCAATATTAAAACCTTTTTCTACAGAAATATGAAACAGTCTGTAAATACGAGAACGAACTGAAAAAGTCGAAAGATTTTCGCACACTGGATGTAAGAAAAAAAGTTTTTCAGTTTTTTTCTCCTCTGCTTTTGATTGCAAGATTCTGCGCATGAATTTTCACGAATATTGTAACAGGATTTTATTTTTCTGGTTCACTTTAATACAAAACTTTTTCTCTTGAGTTGCAACGAAGAGTCAGAAATGATAATGAAGGAAATGAATAATTTTGTTCACTGCCAACAGCATGGCATAAGTTTGCAGTTACTGGACATTAAACATTAATTAGTAAACATATTTAAAGTCATGGTAATGGATGAAATTGAATATTACAACAATCCTTGTTCATTTTAATCATCTATCATGTGGACTTTTTAATAAACGACATCATAAATTGTTAATTCACGTGGAACTTTCCCACAATGCATAAATGGACTTCTGACATATCACAGAAACATTGCAGAAAGGAAAAATTCACCGATCTACAATCCAAGGTTATTTTTAAGTGGCAAAAAGTATTTTTAAATCCAATAATTCATATTCACGGAAGTATTTTCCGATTATTGCTACTTGCTTTCAATCATTCTTGCCTTTTCCAAGCCAATCAAAATTTTATTATTTATCATTAAGTCTGAAAGTATAAAATCTCAAATACGTTATGTTATTAAACATTTATTTTTGAAGCTATCAGTAATTTAATACCAGCCTCGTTTCTATCATTAAATTTCCTAAAGTCATGCCTCGATTCCAACTGCGTCACGTGAGTTTCATAAATATATTTTACAACCATCAACAACCCGAAATTAAAAGGGAAAAAAATTTGCAAATTAAATTAAATAAAAATTTACATTCTATTGTATATAAATATTGTGCCACCCTCGCGTACTCTCATTACAAAAAGTATATGAATGAAGGGAAATGTAATTGGGACAACGTTTAATGACTCCATTCAAACCCCTCTAAGTTTTCATAATTTTTCCAAGCAAAGTTTTTATGTAAAGAACTTTTTTGCTTAATTGAAATTCTTTCAATTTATATTATTAATGTAAGATTAGCATAAATGAAGAGCAGTTTATTATGGCAATGAAATACTTACCTACTTATACTTTTGAAGGTTCCAAGTGTATTTTATCTCAAGTACTAATTACAATATCGAGTGGATAGAAATGTTTTTCTTTTGTTAAAAGACACGAAAACTCAAATCACTTCATGACAACAATGAAAATCAAGAAATTTCTTTCACTTTATCAAAAAACATTCGTTATCACCAGCGTCGTTGTTTAGAAGTATTCGAACTGCGAAGTTATGATGCAATGCTGAATAGTGATGAAAGGAAACTATGAAGGTGTGCGACGGATAGACGAGTTAATTTACTTAATTAATTTACCTTGCCTTGTGGGACGTCTGATAATAAAATTTTATAAATAGCGTTGGTGTCGGGACGAACAATTAATGTAGGTTTGTGTACGATCGCTGACAGGGGGATTACTTGGATGTACAAAACAATTATTAGCGTTTATTCACCCAGAATTTCCTTCACATATCGACATTCTCTTCGTCAATTTTACGATGACGACGATAATGTCAAGCAATAAAATTGTTCACGCTTGAAGGAAAAGTTCAACCAATGTGGATTGTTGCAAAATACAAAGAAATGAAGAGAAATAAAAATGATACATCGATTTTCCCACAATCTCAACCGTTTTCCGAAACCATTTTCTCCTCTTAAGTATATCGGGCATTAAAAATCAATTTGATTGAAATTTGATATTTTGTGTTTTTCAATGATGTGGGAAACGAAATGAGATGGGTCGTTGGGGAAAAATGTTGATGAAATCTCCCGAAGGAGTCTTTAAAAATCTCAAGTTCTTCTTACGACGAAACTTTTTTAACTTGAGAACAAACATTTCTGCTTTAAAAAATGTTAATAAAAATGAATGGGAAATTAAGTAATGAATAAGAATTTTAGCATTCAGAATTCATAAATACGAATTTATTAGATTTTTTTACACTACAAAACGTGTTTTTTAAACTTAGCGATACAGCTTGAATTGATTTGACTTCTATTAATTTTTAATGTTTTCACTAACCCATTGACGCAACTTATCAGTATCCTGTGGTGTGCGATAAGCATTGTGAGTTATATAAATTAAAATAAATGTTTAATAAACTTACCTGTAATCCAATCATTTTATTAGTAACTTTTCCGTTCTTTACCACAGCCAAAACAGGAACTGATTGAACATCATATTCAAGAGAAAGGTCTGTCAGTTCATCAATATCAACCTAATGAAATTTTTGAAGTGTGAAATATAAAATTGTTTACAGTTTAAATTGAGCTCACCTTCGCTAATGAAACTTTCCCTTTATGTTCATCAATGACGGCCTCAATTCTCGGAGTTAACATTTTACAAGGCATACACCATGTCGCAAAAAAATCAACAACCTTTTAGAAGAGAAATTTTGAACTTTATCTGATCATGAAATTCTTTAAAGGAAGTTGATCTCGTGGGGTGACATTGAAATGACAACAAACGAGTTCAATACACACGATGCGCTGTCAAGAGGTCATGAAAATTATAAACTTACCACTGGAGTTTTACTTTTTATAACTCTTTCCTCAAAATCTTTTTCACTCTGAAATTAATGACGAATTAGATGATAAAGTCTTGAAATTCGTATCTTAATTGTATCACCTGAATCTTGAAAATATCATTTAATCTGTAAGATGTTGAAATGCTCCTTTGATTGGAAACCAATGAGGACTTTGGGATGTTTAATCTGGTGAGTATACGAAGCATAATTACCTTTTATTTTGATTAATAATTTGATGAAGAAATTCTTTCTTTGATAAAATTTAGCGAAAGTAATGTAAACATTACTTCCTCACTCCCTGATAAAAAAATCACTCCGATATTGCGATGGCGGCGCTGCGATCGATTATCTGACACGGAGAAATTATCTGATCACGGAGAAATTTTTGTGTTAAGTATGGGAGGTCAAATCCGCGCGAACGTACCAAAGTCGGAAATGATGACTGAGTACATCATAAACATGGGCCCGAGCTTTCACTTCCTGAAATTTCTGGGAGATGTCGCCTTAACGGATTTTAAAATGCCGCTACAAAAAAGTAAATCACAAGATTTGACAGTCAAATTTATTTAATTAACTCTTAAAAACAAACTAATTCGAATTGATTTGAATTATATGCTAATGCGCCACCATTTGTAAAAAATGTTTCAATTTTCCGTCAGATGTCGCTAGAACACACTCGAGTAAATACACATCGATTACAATACTATTACACATCAATTACACATAAANAATGAGGACTTTGGGATGTTTAATCTGGTGAGTATACGAAGCATAATTACCTTTTATTTTGATTAATAATTTGATGAAGAAATTCCTTCTTTGACAAAATTTAGCGTTTTTAATGTTTCAATTTTCCGTCAGATGTCGCTAGAACACACCCGAGTAAATACACATCGATTACAATACTATTACACATCAATTACAAATAAAAATAATAAAGTTTTTACGAGTAAAAAGAAATCAATTGACTTAGCTTCGAATAGTTTTTCATCCATTTAACTAGTTTAATCTTAAAAAATACTTTTTTCTCTAGAATACGTGCATGTTTTTAAAGATGTGAAAATGAATTAAAAGCAGTTTTCCACTAAAAGAACTAGTTGAGTTTGAAATCGAGATCATTCGAAAAGAAAAATTAGTTTTTTGTTCAAAATCTAGTGAAATAACAAATTATTCGTTATGGAAAATGCTCCAGAGTGTAGAATATGTAGAACTGAAGCAACAGCAGGTGAGATTATAATGACATCATATGATAATAAAAAACTATTAAGAGAAGTTGTGACGAAACGATATGTTTAGTTATCGCTTTATTACAGAACAACTCTACGTGCATTGAGATCCAGATGATCTGATTGTTTACATTTTACTTCTCTCCTTTTCTTAGACCGTCCTCTGTTCTTTCCATGCATTTGCACTGGTAGCATAAAATATATACATCAGGAGTGTTTAACACAATGGATGAGATATTCGAGAAAAGAATATTGCGAGTTATGTGGACACAAATTCTCGTTCACGCCAATTTATTCACCAGATATGCCAAGAGTTCTACCTCTACGAGTTGTTGCTGGTGGACTCGTTTCTTCAATAGCTACTGCTGTTAAATATTGGCTTCATTACACGCTTGTTGCTGGTGAGTACAAATCAACATTGAACGTGAATAAAAAATTAATAATTTTTAATATTTTTCATTTCAGTCGCATGGCTGGGGATTGTCCCACTCACTGCTTATCGCACATATCGTTTTTTCTTCTCGGGATCACTTGATATGCTTGTTTCTCTTCCATTTGAGATGTTTTCAACAGAAAATCTTGCTGCAGATGTTTTTCGTGGTTGTTTTGTTGTGACGTGCACACTTTTTGCTTTCATTGGACTTGTATGGCTTCGTGAACAGATTCTTCATGGTGGTGGTCCTGACTGGCTTGAAAGAGACGAAGGAAATAATGTTAATGAAGAGATTCCACGTCCAGCTCCACCCCCACAAGCAGATAATCTTCAAGAACCACTCGATGAAGATCCAAACGGCAACAACAATGATGAAAACTTCAATAACAATAACAACAACAACGTTCTGGATGCAAATCTTGCATTCCCAGCAGCTCAAGATAACGGCATTGAGCCAATGATTGGTCCACAATTACCACCACCAAATCAAGAAATTCCACAAAACAATCCAATAAATAATGCGGAACCTCCAATTGCTGACAACGACGAAGAAGCTGAACCAGGAATTGAAGCTGACAATGTAAATAACGACGATGGAAATGAAGGAATTTGGAATCCAATGGAATTCAATAATAATGGCGCTGAATTAGAACTGACATGGGAAAGACTTCTTGGTCTTGATGGATCGATGGTGTTCTTAGAGCACGTCTTTTGGGTCGTTTCACTCGACACACTTTTCATCTTTATTTTCGCTTTCATCCCATACACAATTGGCAATTGTTTCATTTCGTTTCTGGGTATTAAACAACTTCATTTTCATGGACTTGTGACGACACTTACTGGCTATTGCATAGTTGGTGTTGCGCTTGTAAAACTCCACACAATTTCGAAGCTTCTTAAGTTGAGACGACCACGAAGGATTCTTGGATTATGTTACATCGTCGTGAAGGTTTCGTTACTCTCAGTTGTTGAAATCGGCGTCCTTCCACTCATCTGTGGCTGGTGGTTGGACTTGTGCAGTTTACCAATGTTTGATGCTTCACTAAAAGATCGCAAAGCGAGCTTCAAATCAGCACCAGGAACTTCACTTTTCATTCATTGGATGTTTGGAATGGTTTACGTTTATTATTTCGCATCGTTCATTGTGCTGTTGAGAGAAGTTTTACGACCAGGCGTCTTATGGTTTCTACGCAACTTAAATGATCCCGACTTTTCACCAATTCAAGTAAGTTTTCATTCTTTTAAATTTATTCATTCTACAACTTTAATTAAATTCGATTCTGTGAATATATTTTTATTATTCAGAAAGATTTTCATTAAACATTTATTTATTCACAGGAAATGATTCATTTATCAATTTTACGACACATTCGTCGACTGATTGCATCGGCAATAATATTCGGAACTGCTGTTTTGTTGATGCTTTGGCTTCCGATAAAGATTCTTAAAGTTCTTTGGCCAGCGTTTCTACCCTACACACTGTCAGGTGATTCAGAAGTAAATGAGCTAAGCTTACAACTGCTGCTTCTTCAAATCATTCTTCCGGGCTTCTTCGAACAATCACAGACGAGAATTTGGCTGAAGGGATTAGTAAAAGTTTGGTGTAGTGCAATTGCGTGGGTGTTGGGAATAAAAAGTTATTTACTTGGAACTGAGCCACGTCCCAATGACGATGAGCCGAGAGCTCAAGAACAACAAGGGATTGGTGGTGGTGGATTAGCTGCAGCTCATCAAGCACTTCTCCAACGAGACGTCCCTGTTGGTTATCAACCTTTCGATCGTCCATCATTCTTCCCCATCAGACTCTTCGGACTTTTAGTCTTCATGTGCATAAGTCTCGTAATTGGAAGCTTACTTACATTGACAGTTCCCGTATGGATTGGTCGTCATGGAATGATGGTGTGGTCGATGAGTACGGGATTAGCATCGGGAAAAGTTGTCAATACGGATGATCTGAATATTGGTGGGAACATTGTCGATGCTTTAGACATAAACAAATCAACGCCGGCGACTGTTCCCACATCAAAACCACATGAGCTTTACACAGCTGCCATTGGCATTTATCTTTGTTGGTTGATATCGAAAGGAATCGCTTTGGCTGTTAATCTTTTCCCTCAAGGACGAACAGCGATAGTTGAGAAGTTCAAACATTGGTGTTCAGTCGCTGTTTCATATGGCCTTGCTGCTGTAATCTTCGTGCTTATGCTTGGAGTTGTTCCATTGATGTTTGGACTTCTACTTGAGCTTGTTATTGTCGTGCCATTAAGAGTTCCATTAAATCAAACTCCGGTGCTCTTTTTGTGGCAAGATTGGGCTCTTGGAGTGCTCTACACGAAAATTGCCTGTGCTCTTATCTTCATGGGTCCTGAATGGGGATTGAAGCGTGCAATTGAACAAGCATATCATGATGGACTACGAGAGATGGACTTAAAATTCATTATCCGAGAATTGGCAACGCCTGTGATTTCGTGCTTTGGATTGTCATTAGCTGTTCCATATGTCATTGCACATTCAATAATGCCAATGTTCTTTAAGAATCAAATGACGAGAGTTCTTATCGCTAGGAGAATTTATCCTTTCTTTCTCATTATTATCATCTTATGTGGAATTATTGTGTTTCAAATCAAACAGTTTAAGAAGCTTTATGTGGCGATAAAGAACGATAAATATCTGGTTGGAAAGAGACTTGTAAATTACGATCATCAACGACAAAAATTGCTTCAGCAACAGCAACAATCACAAGAAGTCACCCAGCAATAAAGAAATGATAATGAGTAGTAGAAGCTGTGATTGCGTAGGCGTAATTTCATGTAAAATGAATGCGATGTTGTTTTCTATCAAAAAAAGGATATTGAAATGATTTTTAGTTTATTTTTTGTGGATTTCTTGTAAAAATTTGGATTCTTACACATTTTTTTTGTTTTTAAATTGATTGAAATTAAGGGTAAAATATCGGATTTTGAAAGGGTTTTATCTGCTTTGGAAA
This sequence comes from Clunio marinus, assembly GCA_900005825.1. NCBI lineage: Eukaryota > Metazoa > Arthropoda > Insecta > Diptera > Chironomidae > Clunio > Clunio marinus. The sequence continues at coordinate 1,215,608 of CVRI01000059.1, forward strand.
ATTGACCTTAAGGTTGAAGGTTTAAGGCTAATATTTGCAAAACATTGACTTTCTGATTTCGGTATTTAACTCTCCCGTTTTTGGCTGTATAGAATGAATGTTTAAAAGTTTAATATTGTATAAAAGCAAAGTACGAATCTAACTTAAGTTTAATTAAGCAATATTATTTCAATGTAGCATGAACATTTCTAACTTCTTTTCTATCCAACCAAATACGGTGAAACTTTTATGGGAAAAAATTAAAACCAAGGAGCTTGTCCAATATTTAAATTGACCTAATTCATCAAAATATTTATGAATTTAAAACAGAAACAACATAAAAAATGTTAAAATATTGATGAAAAAAGAGAGAAAGATGTATAAAATATTGATTGATGCATATATTTAATTAAGTTCTGAAGTAGAATTAATTAAAACTTTGTAAATGCTTAAACAAATTAATATTTTCCCTTTTCCAAACATCCCAGATAATCTTAATACGAAAAACTATTTGAAGAATAAAAAATAAGAAAATTCATCATTTGGACGATGGAGATTTACATTTATTGAATACTTCATAGCTTGATATTTCCGGACGGATATTCTCAAGAAAATCTACTTATGAAGAGGAAATTTGTTTTTGTTTTATTTATTCCGAAGAAATAAAAAAAAAGGATAAGAAATTAAGAAAAATTCATTTCAATCATTTTTAAATTAAATTTGTTGATTATTTTCAGAGGCTTCAATTTAATTTATTCAGTGACGATCCTGCAGAAAAATTCTTTAAATAATTAAAAATGAATTTATTTAACGAAATAATTATCAACAACCTCACGGTTCAATTTATTTCGATAATGAACATGAATAATTGTGCTGATGTTAACAACAAATGTGATGATTCAATTGAACCGCTTGTGGAAGTTTTGCCTTCATGTTAATACGATAAATTTTAAATGAAGCTTCAAAAAGAAAAGGAGAATGTTTTACAATTGTGAAAATTGAAAAGTGCAATGGCATAACTCTCTTCCACAAAAAGCAATCAAGACAATGAATACTTTAACCGCAAGCTACGAAACTACGAACAATTTCAATATCTAAGCCTTTCAGACACTCGATAATTTTCCAAAGCGATTTCATGCAATTTTGCTTCCTGATTGTTTGTTGTGGCAGCTTTTAACAACTTTATTTTTTTCCTCTCAAAGTTTTAATTTCAGGAACTTTTGTGTTGTTAATAAAAGCTGAACTATTTAATTGCTTCTCCATGACCTTTTTTGAAATCAATATTGTGTAAATCTAACTCACATGAATTGTTTCCAAATTGAAAAATCAAAATTTATTCAATTCTGATGGATTATCTCAAGAGTGATGGAATGAGTATAAAGTTCAAATTTGCTAAACTGAAATCCTTTATGATCAAAAAACTTCGAGGCTATTTGATTATTTTCTGACAGAAGCAATAAACATCAAATTTTAATTCTAATTCAGAGTTTAAAGTTTATGTAAAATAGACCATTTTATGGTCCTTCAGAAAGTAAGTAAACATTGCTAAGAAAGCTCATAAAAGCATTAATACATCTCGAGTGTATGTTTTATGTCATGTCATGTTTTCTTAACACTCTTATCGATTCTCTTGTTCATAAAATTTTCGTCACGTTTTCCTGAAATCTCTCAAGAATATGACAAGAAGTCTGAATGAAAAGAATAGAATAAATTGAAATTGAAATTTATATAGATTGTTAAATATAGCATAATTTAAAAGATTGAATCTTTAGTGTTCTTTTAAAAGTTCTCCTCAATGTGAATTATGAGATTTTATTATTATTTTTCACCTTTTCGACACTGAATTTTTCTTATCTATGCAAAACCTTTCACAAAAATTAGTTTTTCATTTTTCATCAACGAAAATTTTGCTACGTTCGTAAAATCGCGAAATTAAAATTCTTTTCAGTGCAAAACTTTTATTTTTATACATCCGATTTGGATATTCTTCATGAAGAGAGCATAATTTAGCATAATTGGATCCCATTTCATGCAATTTTAATGTGCTCATGTCAGTTAAAGTAAATTAAGAGCACACATTATATTAAACCAGAAATTGAACTCACATTTTTATTGACTCATTTTTCTTCTTTCTTTTTTGTAAGTTTAACTCATTTTTGTTGTTCATTATATTGTACGTTATGAATGCAGAATAAAATATTTTCACTCAGTCATATTTCATACCAAAAATGTATTTTCGGGAAAGCATAGATTTGTATAAATTTCTTTGATTGCGCACTTATTTCAGAATGAAGAAGCGGAATGTTTGTGCTTATATGAAAACATTCCTTTTAAAATGTCACAGATTTATGCAGCTTTAAAAGTATGAGAAGAAAACAGTTTTATGAAGTTGGGTAGGTCATGAAGTGGCAGTCAATTTAATTTCGGTTAAGCTAGTATAGAAAGCATTTATGTTTTTCACAACATATTAACAGAAGAAGAATCGTCTGAACATTGCTTTTGTAAAGAGCTTTTGTGAAATTGAGAAAAATCATTAAGGTTACTTCCGCCTGCTCCACTCGTACTGCTTTGAGCTTGTAAACATTTATGCAATCATTTATGTTTATGTAAACGACTAACAAGAAAAGGTTTTAAAAGAAAAAAATGTTTTGAGTTAAAAACCCATTACAAGGGTTTGTTTTCATGTTAAATGTAGGGCATTTCATTTAATAATTGTGGTTGTTTTTTGGTTGCAAGTATCCTCAATGAACAGAACGAGGCTACCTGAAGTAATCTATGTCTGCTTGTTTACATGCAACACTAATAAAATATAATTTTTACTTTTTCAAAGTTAAATCTTCTTTTCCATGTTTTTAACAAACTGAATAACTTGGAAGTTATTGAAACGCCTCGAAATATTTTTCAGTTTTGCCATTTGATTAGAGTTATCCAGGTCGGGTATTCTTCGGGTTTAAGTACGGTCTTTTCGTCCAGTCGTTTTACTTAAAGGAGCAAAAATTGGGGAATTTGCAGCCGTAAAAACTCTTGGTGGAAATACAGTGAAGTTGAATCCTGATATTGCTGAAGGTCATAAGCTTCTTGAATGGTTTAAAATTGGTGGTCATCAAGAAGATGCTAAATCACTATCTTGCACCAATGGAAACTTCTTCACAGAATGGGCATTTATTATTGACATAAACCCACCCCGTCATTTTAAACCTAAATTACCAGGTTTTTATCGGGTTAAAGGATCAATCAAAAAAATTATACCTGATTACTATGAAGCTTGCATCAACGCTGGATGTTTCAAAAAAGTTGCAGAAAGGAATGGAACATATAAATGCCTAAAATGCAACATTAAAAGTACAGAATTCAAATATAGTGTACTGATAAATGTAAGTTCTTTTTAATTATTTAAAAATATTTACTTTATATCCACTTGGGATTATTAATTTTAGATGTGTATTGATGATTGGACATCAGAATGTTGGGCAGTAGGTTTTTCAGAAGTTTCTGAAAAATTATTGAATACAAATTCAAACGAAATCATTGAAATGATCAGAAACAATAGTATTGATACTGTGATCAAAGACCTCAAACACCACAATCTGTTCTACCCATTACTGATGATGATGATGATGACCTCAAACACCAACAGTAGAGTTTTCCAAAACCCGTATTTAAAAAAACCTACGGGTTTCGGGTCGGGTTTTTAAATTTTTTTTCCATCGTCGAAGAATCATAAGAAAATGAAGCAATTACCGGGGTTTTGCGATGCTTAAAATTATTATTAATATTACTTTCTTTTATTATTTATTTTTGTATTGTCGTTTATTTTTCTTGAAGCTAGAATACATTATTGACTAAATATACCTAATTTTAATAAAATTATGGTTAATGAAATCCGTTAAATTTTAAAATTTTTTACTTACTCCGCGAGTTCTTTCTAAGATCTACTTGGGTAGACCAAAAGCTTTCTTCCCATAAAGTTGTAGATTTTTCAAGCAACATCAACTCTTTCTGATAATTATTTAATTTTATAAAGTAAAACAACGAAATAATAGATAACTGATTATAAATGCATCATGACTGACGGTAAAAGACAATTAACTATCTATTTGTTCTTTGAGAGATTGATGTTACGTCTGATGTAGAATTTTAATTTGATGTTTTTAAATCGGCTTTACAGACAAAATATCAGTTTTTCTTGATCTTTATCTTTTCATTTTTAATTATATTGTAGAGATTCCTGATGATGATCATTTTCCCCGGGGTTTTCCCCAAGGGGATTCCCGGGGGAATTTTCCTCGAATCCCCATTACTCATGTCATTAATCAAAATGTCACAAGAGTCGAAAGGAAGACTCGTATTGAGAGAGAGAATTATATTTATTTAATTATTTCCTAACTTTATACAAAATGGAGAATAAGAATTTTAATTAAGCACCAGCCTTTCTAAAGCTTTAATCTTAATTTGAGAACAACTTGCATCTGTTTTAACTAATAAAATGATTAAATTATCTTCAACTTCTTAAATAAATAACAAAAAATTCTTTTTACCATTCTTTTTCATGGTGTTGATGTTCATGATCTTGTTGACTACTAAAAAGATTTTTAACACTGGTACTTCCAATGTCCAAGTTGCGTAGCTTGATGGAAATTTACCAAAACACCTTCAAAATTGTCGTCTTCTTCATCATCCATCAGAACGTCATATTGTTCTTCTTGATCTTCACCAATCAAAATATCATCTTCTTCTTCATCATCCATCAGAACGTCATCTTGTTCTTCTTGATCAAAAGAAGACAATTTTTGATATTCGACTCCTTTAAAGCCGACTTTGAAGCAGTGATATTTTAGAAAGTTTTTAATTTGCAATGGATTGTTGCTGCAAATATCCTCCAATCCAATTTCTGCATTTATTTTGTCGATCTCGGACTCGTCGACGATCAGCTTCAGGGCGACTTTTGAATGTGTAGATTAGTTTGCAACAAATTCTTTAGCGTTTGAAATAGTTGCACCTCCCTTGGATCTATTGCTAGCAGCAAGCTTAAGGCCTCCACCAATTCCATCGGCAGCGCTTTTGCCGTGCTGTGCAGCGAGATAATGCCATATAATCTTCTTTTGATGTTTTTTCTGTAATGCTGGAAGTAAAGCCATGGTGTATTTGTTTTTGAACTGGCCTAGAGCATTATCTGAGAAGATATGGACGGTTGTGGCTGTAGTGGGGATCTCTTCATTGAACAATTTGTCGAGACAAGGAATAATCGTCTTTTTCGTTTTGTCCTTCGAATTCAAAGCGCCAGCCATTGATTGCTTTCCACGATGCCACATCATGGCAGTAAAAATTGAAACTTCCTTTTTGTCTCTGTCCCAATAAACATCATGAATTTCATTCTGGCAGAAGCACTGGTAGTTTTTAGACCAATCCACTTGAAGGACAGCTGTTGTTGCATCCTCAGATTTTGCTTGCTTGCGATATGACTCGAGACACGCTGCCTGGTTTCGCTTAACAAGCACATGAAGTAAGAATTTGACCTTCATTTCTTCAATATGCTTGAGCAGGTCAGGTACAGTGCCGGTCTTCTTAACTCTTTTTACGTGTTCAAAAGCTGTTCTATCAATCACCCATTGCTCCCATGTCACCGATTTTGAGGCATTGACTTCGTTTTCTTCGAACTTTTCGAAGAACGCTGGTGATTGTTTACATAAGTGACATTTTTTTGAAAAGCATACTTTTTTGTCACCATCGCAAATAAAGTTACTGTGCATGTTACATCCAATAGCTACATCTTTGAATGTAGGATCGGCAAGAGCTAATGCTTTCAGTGCAAATCCCATATTTTCATGGATACTGCAAAGACATGTGCGGTGTGGAATTTGGCTTTTTAATTTAACAAAATGTGGTCTCAATTTTGCAAATTTTTTATGGCTGATTTTTTGGTCAGGGAAATCTACATTAAATTTATCATATGCTTCGTGTATAGTATACAGCATATAGCGAACGTATGTTCCATCTTTCAGCACAATATTAGTTGAAATTTGACTGATGTTATCGTTAATGTAGTAGTCCCTTACCAATTTTTCTTTTTCCAAAATCTTTTTTGATTTCCGCATACTTAAAGTACCAACAACAAGACCAAGTCTTTTAGCAAATCCGGCAAAGAGTGCTTTTTTCTTTTCGTCATCTTCAGGGAGAGCATTCCAATACTTTTCGAATTCTGTTTCTCCTATTTCTTCTATATTTTTGAGCGGTCTTATTGATACGTTTCTTTTCTTTAAGCATTCTTTTCTCCAACTAGCTCTTTCGCGGTTGTACTTTTTAAATTCAGCATGTTTCTTGGGGTCGGCTGCAAACAACTCTTTGCGTTTCCCATAATATATTTTCGTTTTTTCATTTTGACTCTTCATAAACTGGTCAAGTAATTCGGGGTTGGCATTTAGGATGGCTTTTTTTTTCTTATTTGACTTCGCTTGCCTCAAGTTCTTCTTTTTCAATTGTTCAGCATGTTTCTTGGGATTATTTGCTTTCGTATTATTATATAGATTTCTTTTGCGCAAGTTGTCCCTTTCCAGTTTTAAAGCATATTCCTTTGGATTTTCTTTTAGAATTTTTCTTGCTTTTGCACAGCGCAAGTTGTCCCTTTCCCGATATAAAGCATATTCCTTTGGATTTTCTTTTTTAATTTTTCTATTTTTTGCACAGCGCAACTTGCTCCTTTCCATATATAAAGCATATCTCTCGGGGAAATTGGCTTTTTGATATGCAGCACTATTCTTATTTACGCTGGTCATATTTATGCTGATGGAAAGTATGTATAATATGTTATCCAAACAGTCATATTTCAGATTAATTGAAATAACTTTATCGATTCCATGAATTTTATCTTGAAGTTTAGCAATTCAATTCATAAATCGATAAAGTTATTTCAATTTGTTAATTAAATATCGAGTTGGATAACGGCAAAAGAAACTGAAACAACTTCGAAGAAGGCAAAACTTGAAGACATCTTGAAACAAGAGAAGGAAAGTTCAGGTCTCTCTTCTTTTCATGTTCAATCAATCTTAATTTCATTCATCAATTGATGCTTCATACACAGTTCCCACTTCAACTGGTTTTTCACTAGTCTTAAGTGGCTTTGGAGCATATTTGCTTGATATGAGATATTACGGATCAATAAACGATAAGAAAGATTGGGGGTCTTTTCAACATGTGCGGTGTGGAATTTGGCTTCTTAATTTTATAAAACGCGTTGGTCTCAATGAAAAAAATTTTGTAAGGCTAATTTTGTGGTGCGGGAAATCTACCTTAAATTTTTGCTCTCATCATATGCTTCTCGAATAGTATGCAGCATAAAGCGAACGGGTGTTGTCTCACTTCCACCTTTTTCAATTGGCACAACCGCGTGGACATTTGAAATTTGACTGGTCTCATCGTTACTGTAGAAGTCCCTTACCGATTTTTCTACTTCCAAAGTCTCTCTTGATTTCGGTTTAGGTAAAGATCCAACAACAAGACCCATTCTTTTAGCTAATTTAGTTCAAGTCTAAATTGTCGAAACAATGTCGGATATAAAGTCTTAAGGAAAGTTTGCAATTTAACTCATTTTCATCCAATTCCACCAACCTTAAGCTCATTCACAATATGTTTAAATGTATTGAAAAGGTTGATGCTTAATAAAATCATTAATAATAACAAGGATCTGGTGAGTGACAATGACTATTAATTTTATAGTTTTAAGAGTGGAAGGGAGAATGAGAGAAAGATAGAAGTAAGAGAGAGAAGGGGGTAGAGAGAGATTAAAATATTTTATGTATAATATTTATATTTTATTAAATAAAAAAAATTCATTATTGCTATTTTACTAATTCTCATGATATTTTATTGAGAAGGTCCATGAGTGGGGAGGTCCACCATATCTTGAAACTCCACGTAGAACTAAAAATTATGCGTATGTCATTTTCCCCGGGGTTTTCCCCAAGGGGATTCCCGGGGGAATTTTCCTCGAATCCCCATTACTCATGTCATTAGTCAATCAATAATCAAAATGTCACAAGAAACTTTTTAAGCATCGCAAAGCCCCGGTAATTGCTTCATTTTCTTATGATTCTTCGACGATGGAGAAAAATATGTAAAAACCCGACCCAAGCCGAAACCCGCGGGTTTTTTAAAACCAGACCCGAAAATTCGGGATTTTTTACATACGGGTTTTGGAAAACTCTACATTTGATGAAAGTTTATTGAATTTTGCAACTATAATTTGATTTTTTTAAAAATTTATAAAGCTTAAATAATTTTCAATTTCAGACACAGATTAATCGGTCAGTTGTCGTCGCTTATGGCGTCGTCAAAACCTGTCAGATTTAAATCAGTTGATCAAATGACAAAATCAATTTTCTAAGAGATTAATAGTTGATGATGGTTTATAAGTTATAAACTAAACTGAATTTACCACATAATCAACTGAATTTATGAGCAGGTTGCAAAATGCACTGAGACACAAACTCTACAAACAATACTCAACTTCGTATCAGTGAAAATTCAATTTGTGAAATCAAATCTTCATCAACATTTGATATCATGTGCAGAGATTCGATTTTGTCTCACTCACATCATTCGCTTCTTTCGCTTTTCTCGACTTTTAACAGGAAATGTTTTTATATGAACGTTAAATATCGACAAAAGCTTTCTCTTCCTGAAAATATTGAATTACCATGTGATTGACGTGTGCGATATTTCTGATTAAATTTATAAAATCGCAAAGGTTGTGGCAATGATTTGGATTTGATTCGTCATCGATGCAATGCAGAGTTGTTGAGTGTTGTAGCATTTTTATTTGACCTGTTGACATTAATGTGTCTAAAGTTCATTTAAGTTCATTTGAAGCTTTAGATGTCATTAGTTTTTATGACATTCCTGATGCACAATTTGTTGTTTACGGTTGTTCAGTTGCACTTCGATTTTTATTAGTTTTTTTATCGGCGAATGCCATGCATGCCAATTGTTGAAATTATTTGAAATTTAACACAAACATCAATAAATTAAAATGCTGAAAGCATTCATATGGTAAAAAATTTCGAGAAATATCTCGATTCACAGTCTCTCATGAATTATTAATCGATTTAAAGATAGAATTCGATATTCAATGTAACTAAATTATTATGTTTTATTTCTGAAATCCTTTTTCAAATAATCTACATTGTTTTTCTCTTTTTGATTAAATCTTAAATTCTTCATACAACTTGAGTTCATTTCGGAGATAATTTTACAAGAAATTGAAAGAACAAATCGAATTTAAGAAATTATCTATTATTTTTAAAAAGTTTTCTATAATCTTTTCGATTAGAATTCTTAATTAACAGTTTTTTATTGCCAATATCAATCATTGAGAATTGAATCTGGCAGACAATAATGGAAAATTTTATCGGAGTAAAATAGTTTTCTTTGTTTAGTGGCTTGTGAATGTATCTTGAAAAATTTCTTTTAATTACTTGAGGCTATGCAAACCTTTGCCCCAAAACTAATCTTGGGGATGCTCTTAACAACATTTTAATCCTTGTTTCATTACCCTTTTCATTCACATCTACTCACTCACCACATTACATGATTTTTTTCTCATTCAGTTGAGCTGTTAAATGTATCATTACATCGAATGAGAGTTGGGCAACTAATTGAAATGAAAATCATGTAACATCATGAAATAATCGTCGAGAAACATAAATGTTAACTGATAAGATCTTAACTGTTATATTAGGTAATAAAATACATACATAAACAAGCCAAAGCATTAATTCTACTATGTTGATGGGAGTAGATACTTGCTCGTGTTTTATTCAATTGAATGCCAACATGAATCTACTTTTGAAATAAAACCGCCATCATCGTCTTCTTCACTATGCAGCCCCGCGCTTAACATCAATTCATCTTCAAAGCTTCGTCTTGAGCCTTTATCGATTTTCAATTTAAAACTTGAATCATTGGTTTTGAATGTGAAAGGTTATAACCATAAGTGTAGTAGATACATAGTTGAATCCATTACGAAGATTGATATTTGGGAAAGTTTTATGATTTGCAATTTCTTTTACTTTTTATTTATTTATCTTGAAATTAAAATTCATTGTGACGAATGATTATAATCAAAAGTGTTCAACTATTTCTTACAAAGACATTAATTAACCTTTGCTATTCATGTCATTAGATACATAATTAATGATGATTTATGTAGTAATGATTATGTATTAATATCTAAAGAATAATTTCTGTCGCTTTCCTAAATCTCATCATCTTTGTAAGTCACAACTTTGCTTTCATATTTAAGACTTTAATTAAATTTTTCGTTGAGAATTATCAAAGATCTAGTAGTTAATAATGTTTAGGATATTAATTTCTAAGTCCTCACATGATTTTAAAGTTGAATTCATTATTTTCTTTTAAAATAATTTAAATGAAATGTGAAAAAGTTTTCATCATTTAACGTGAACTTGTCACATTGCTTGTTATTGTGGATTCATTGCTTGATGACGTCTTCTGTTCTATGCATGAAAGGCAGCAATGTCCATTCTTTCTTCCAACAATTAAGCCTTTGTCACATGACGGCTCTTCATCGGGACATTTTTCAGTCGTGCACGTTATCTGACGATGCTGACAGAGACAATTTGTGCAATCATCTTCCATCCAAATTTCATTGTTCAGTCGGTTTATGCCTTTCTTGTCCACGCATTGATAGTGATGTTTTATGGATTTTCCACCGCTGTTTTTATCTTTATTGTCAACGCTTTCACTTGCTTGCTTATTTGTTACATTTATAGCTCGTGAAAGTTCATCGTTCGATTCTTTAAGCTTTCGAATTTCCCGTCGCATCTTTTTCAATGTCTTCTGAAATGACTCAATCAATTGCTCAAGACCTTCAATTCGCTCTTCGTTCATGTCAAAATAATCATTATCGATGCTGAAGTGCACGTCGTCATGTTCAATTGAATTTTCGTTCACGAACTTATCAGCATTCACTTCTTTCACATCACGTCTGAATCGACTCTGACGAGGTAATTTTGTAATGTCAAGATTATAAGCAGCCCGATGATTACAGTTACTACAATCCGTCCAGACCTTTAATGACACCATTGGTATGTCTGTGCATTGCTTATAGCCATCTTGAAGTGAAGGAAGAATGAAGACATTCTCAGTCACTCGTGTGATGTTATCGCCATTATCACAAAGAATTCGACCCAAAGTTGATTGTTTGATTTCAGTCAATTGTTCAGGTTTAAAAACTGATGGGTTCTCGTAAAAGAAACGATCGCCATCACGAAGTCTTCTGAATTGATCAATCAACATACATCTGAACAGTGGACCGACCTTTGCGCCCGTCATTTGATCTTCAAGAATTCCACCAGTCCAAACGTCAATGTTGTCAACATGTCCATAAATCTCCTTCAATTTCTCTTTAACATGTTGACTTGAAATATCGTGAAGTGTCTCAAATGATTCTGACACTGGTAAGTCGCATAATTTCCTGTAAACCATGTAATTGGGAATCGCATGATCTCGACCTCTTTGAATATTTATGGCTGCCAAGTCAAGTGACACAGCATGTGCTGTTGTAAATAATTTCTCAGTTAAGTCAGAATTTAGGTTTTGTTCAGGTTTTTTCAACTTCGCTGGGACAGTAAAAAGTCCACGAAGTAATGGATCAACGCCACCTTCGTAAACAACGCGCCATGGTGCAAAGAATGCTTGATGCAATGGTAAATGTCCTTGTTCAATTGGTTGGAAATTCCAATCAAGTCGATGGAGAATTGGATTAATCAATGAGTGACCAAAACGGAATGCAGCGGTTGCAAACTCGTTAGAAATTGAAGGATTCACGCTTGAATCGTAACCTTTGTATTCACCCATTACATCCATTCCTTCCTTTCCAATGATGTTAGGAAGCCAATATTTGTATGTTATGTGTTGCATCATCGCACCAACAATTTTTCTCGATTCTTGATAAACTTGTTCGCCACTCCAATGAGGATTTATTTCGTTAAAAACTGTAGCAATTCTGTTATGTTCTCGCATCCAAACTGTGTGCATAGCTAATAAACCAACTTGTTCATTCACACGAATATCTCCAGCTGTGAAGCAATTAACTGAACTTTCCGCTAAATTTCGTCGACAATCAACGCCGTCTGTTGGTGATGCGAATGGCAGCATCGATTTTTGATTGGGGAAGTGAACACCTTCACGAAGATAACCGTTGTCTTCACCATCAAGTGAAATGTTTCTTAAGTCACGACTAAATTGTTCAGTGTATCCATAAACTTGCGATGCATCAATAAATGACGTTTTCTGATTTATCTGTTCACGTGGCTGAATCTTTCCGAAGAAAACTGAAGTCATACCCGAACCACAGGTTGAACTTGATCTAGTAAAATCAAGACAACGTCGATTGTTAACGCGTGGATCATTTTGCGGCACTTCAATTGGAAAGCATGGTGGAGAATAATCGCAAGTCTTCTTGCAATCAACGCCATCCCAACTTTCGGAACTGACTGCTGGCAATGCATGATCCATATCGTGATCTAAAAATTGACCCCATTGCATCATCATGTGAGTTATTTGCGTGTCTTGCTCAATCACGTCAGTTTTAATCAACGTTGTCGAGACTAAACGTGCGCTTGGAAGTTTATATCCGTTATACTTTCGATCTTTATTCCATCCTTTAGGTGTGTTGAAGCCATTTTCATATTCAGGCGGTAGAAGGCGTCGAAAAGCACTCAACGATGTTCCCCACATAGGATTTTGGAAATTATTACAGCTGCCGTCAATCGTGCGATATTTCCCATGATAACACATGTCGGTACAATTCGGCATAATTCGATGTGCCGTGCAGTCAGAAAGTTGTGCCAACAAATCCAAATATTCAGCAGACAAAAGATCGTCATATTTAAAATCGGTAACATTTGTTGTTATATTTTTACCCACGTTAATATGTTTACGAATGTTGACAAGTGTTCGCTCATAAATTTCACTCGCTCGCGCCAATTCACGTGCTGGTCCCGTTGGAAATCTAACAATTCGAAATAAATCACTGTGGTTCTTCATTGCGTTTCTATCATTTGAGTTGTTGATGAAGAGAGATGCAACTGTTTGATTGATTGCCGAATCAACTTCAGAAGAGGCCTCTGAGAAAGCGATGCGAATAAATTTATCACCCGGCGCCAAGTCTTCTCGTCTTCTAAAATCATGAATTTTCATCGTTCGTTGTCGATGTTGTTGTTGTGTAAAAGAAAATGGTGAAAAGAAAAATAAAAAATAAAAGTTTATTAGTAGAGATAAATCATTTGATGTCCGTTGCAGTTCTCGCGATGAAAATGAAGGCAATTTATGCGCAGAAACGATTGCTACCGTTAGATAAGAGTTTATGAATCTTCTTATAACATTTCCCTGAACTTCCTTGCCTCATGGCAACTAATAAGCTATCTAATAAGCTATTAAATTATCGAGAAAGGTCGTCAGCATACCCCAAAAACGGAAATTCAACTTTTCCGCATCATTCTCGATCGATATGTGTATGAATGTTTCTGTTTCTTCTCTAAGCTCACATTTATGTTCATCTCATTTTGTCATTAAATGAATTTTTGACCATGCAGTTTAGATTTAAGAGGGATGCGAAGATTTCATATTCATGATTTCATATCTAAATGGCTTCATTCAGAAAGATGACATATTGTTGTGAAGTTTCTTCTTTGAGGGTCAAAATATTTTCCCAAGAGTTTTCTAAGAAAACATTTTTTTAATCAGATTTCTTCTCCTAACAAATCATAAAAAATTCCCAACAGAACCCAAAATACTGAACATCTGAATTTGCACATGTGGAGTGTTGACTTTAATTAAAGTTCAACGAATTCATATAAATTCTTGAATTTCAACTATAATTTAGTGTGCATCTGTAGAATTTATCTTCTAAATTGTGCAACCATTTGAAAAATATGTTGAAGGAAAAAAGAAGTCAAATGAAAGAATTTTTCTTCAAAATATTTTACCTGACAGTAACGACACATGATGCTGTAGCTCGTCCAAACTCATTCGCCACTGTGCATTCGTATCTACCAGCATCAAAGTCATTTATATTCGAAATGAAGATACTGCCGGCTGGTGAGAAATTATACTTTATTGATTGTGTCAATGTTCGTCCATCTTTCTTCCATTTCGACTGTGAATGTCAAGATTTATGTTTCTCTTGAATGAATGGTGTGAGTGGAAAGATTTTTACTTACCAATGGTGGTGGATCACCCTCAGCACCGCAAGGCAACTCAATGGTTGTTCCGGGTATTGCTTCCAAATCATAAGGCTCGAAAATCAAATTTGGTGGGCCATGTGCATTTCTCACATCCACTTGTGCCGTTGCTTCATCTGAACCGAGAATATTTTCTGCTACACAAGCATACAATCCCGCATCAGACTCTTTAATGTGCTCAATATTCAATGTTTTATTATCCGTGGTAAAATTAATGCGAACTGAACTTCTCAATGTGCGATCGTCCTTCGTCCAAAAGAAATTCGGTTCCGGATTGCCTTCGGCATCACAAGATAGAACCAGATTTTCTCCCGTTTTAACCTTCTTGTCTTCCAGTGTTACTGTAAGAACAGGAACTAAAAGAAAAGTTTTATTGGCTAATGACAATTTATTCGCTAGCTTCTTTTAAATTTCATAATTTAAAAAATGGAAAAACTGATTCAACGGTAGCTTAATGAGAAGAAAACTGCGTCGTCTCATTTTAATAATAAGAAAATTGAGAATCTTCTCCTGCCAACCCTGAAGATATTTTTGAAGGAAAACGAGAAAAATTACAACGTTTAAAAAGTTTAACAAAACATTGTTGATTCCAAGCATATTCAAACTAGTTTTAGTTATTTTTTAATTTCAATTTAAACCAGCACAGCAAATTTTTTTTCTTAAGATAAAGAAAGAGAAAGTGAGAGAGAATGATGAATAAATTTTTAAGGTGAAAAGTTTTTTAATATCCCTCAAGCTTTTTAGCTGAAACTTTTCTGTGTTAAACAATTTTTCTTTTAATTTTTCTCACTCATATTTCAAGCATCGCATCGTTCATGTTTTGCCGCCTAGTCTCGAAACATAAATTTTTGAAGAGAATACTACAAGATGAAGTGAGTAAGTTTTATTTTTCCCGATGTAACTTGAAGCTCTTTACCTCTTATGCCATGTCAAAACAGTACCAAATGAGATTAGCTCCCCTTTGGTAATAGAGCAATTAATAATGAACAAGCTTGCATGAATATTCGCCTTCTAATTCATGCTTTCTTCTTCTTGTCTTGCTATTCTCCCCACATCTAACTTCACATTGAGACATCTCTTTATGGTGTATAGTGTAGAGTCTTAAGAAATTTATGCCAGGTAAATACTTATGTTTTCCGCAAGATGCTTTAATGATGTCAAATATTTCAACAGGATTCTACTATACTTAGTTGAGATAGAAGGAGAAAGTCTCCTTGAAAGGATAAAAATGTTCGCAGATCTAAACTAAAACAACCCATAAAGTTAAATCTTTCTCTTTCCTCGTTGTAATGCGCATTTAAAATTAAGTTGTAAGTTTCATCGTCCCAATTTTACCAACAAAATAAAACAAGATGCGATATGTAAAGTAGAAGCATATTTCTAATTAGTTTGCACTTTAAACAAGCACAAATGTTTCTGTCATTGAATTTAATTCTTTACTTTAACGTGAAAATAAAATATGAATGGAAGCATCTGCTTGCAATGTATAAGAAATTAAAGCAAAAGTTTTTCTTTTTGAATGGATCGAGTTAAATGTTTGAATTAAATATTTTACACCTTAATGCACCATGAGGCATTTCATCTTAGTCACAACAAAGGTACATAAGCAGATAGTTTTGTTTCATTGAAAACCTCATTCATTTACCTCTTCCGTTGGTTTGAGTTTTTCTCGTTTTGTTTGCTGCTTGCGTGTTTTGCATGGATTAGAAGGAAAAGAGAAACGAAGAATGAAGGAAAGCAAAGTTTATGTGAAAGTTCTTAAGATGTTTTCAAGGATGAAATAAAGTTCCTATTGTTCCCTGTTAGTTATTGACTTACCATTAATATTGAAATTTGCCACTGTCGAAATACTGCCAAGGTAGTTTGTGGCTTCACACCTATATGCACCTTCATCTTCTTCGGTAGGACTGTGAATGACTAACGTTCCATTGTCATGAATCTCGATTTTGTCATCGTCATCATGTAGTGGTTGATTGTTAAACTTCCATATGATTTGTGGTTGAGGAAAACCAGTCGCCACACAATGCATAACTATGTAATCGGAAACCTCATCAAAGACAACGTGACCGGCAGGTATTTGTACGAATTGTGGTCTTATTGCTTCATTTTGTGGTCCCTGAATTATCGTCATGCGAGCTTCTCTTGATAATGTTTCACCAATGGAGTTCTTCGCCATGCACGTGTAAGTTCCTTGAGGGTGAAATGAAATTATAAAAGTATCGTAAAATTGAGAAAAGTTGAGTGGGTGTATCAGCCGAATGAATTTGCTAAATAAATCGAAAGCCCCCCATGAATTTCTTCATAATTTTCTTCATTAGGAACTCGTCTTGAAAAAGGTTATACAATAAACCTAGAAATTATTATGAAATCCCAATGAAATATTCATCATTCATAATGCAAAATCAAACAAACATTGGAGATTATTGATTTTCCATTACGAGTTCAGACAAACACACCTTGATCTCGTGTATCAATCCTATCAATCTGCAAGGTTCCATCAACCGCAACACGAACCCTTAAATCGCTCGAATCAATTTCATTCGAGTTGAGCATCCATTTAATTTCAGGTTTGGGATCACCTTCAGCTGTACATTTAAAAATGGCAGATGCTCCAAAAGTGACTTCAACATCATTTGGATTTTGCAATATTTCAGGTTTTTCTATTGGAAAGAAAATAAAAACATCGCAGAAAAATAGAAATGAAAGTTAGAAAAACGCCAAAAAATTTGTAGTCAACTCAACTGCAATGAAAATCCTCTTCGGTCATGTCGACTAAGTTCTTCCCTTCCATAAAGTCGGGTGATTTACAGTTTGCCGAAGCTCTTAAATGATTTCTCGTCGCATGTAAATGCTTCACAAGCCACATCACAGAACAGTCACATTCTAATAAATTGCTATCTAAACGAAGCAAGTTTAGCGAATTCATATTGTCGAATGTTCCAAATGGAATCCTTTGAATCTTATTTCCATATAAATTCCTGAATAAGGATAAAAGAATTGCAATGAGGATCAAGAAATGTAAATGACTAAAAAAATTCTGTATAAGAATAAATTAACGAAAAGGCAAAACTTCTTTATTTAAATATCGAAAGATTTTCTTTTTTTTAATTTATCTATATGATGAATTTTCACCATCACTTGGGAAACTTAAATTTTGAATATTTATGTTCAAAGTTTTATTTGTGATATATATTTCAAACTTTTCATCAGCATCCAAACATTATGCTGAAACTTTTTAAAATTTATGTTGAAAACACTTTGAAAAACTTTCGTTCAATATTTGACCACTCTGATGGTTTTCTGTGTACAGAAGTAGAATATTTACTAGGCAGACTCAAATTCGCAAATGTTCATTATTTCACTGTCTAGTTATGCGTGAATTTGCTGAGATTTTTCTTTTTCCCCTTTTATTTTGCATAGATTTTTAGATATTGTGGAAACGTTTCACTTTTCCATTTTCAAACAATTTTCGTTTTATTGACACTTTCCGCTCTTTTCTCGCCACAATAAAATTATTTTGTGAATTTTCAAAAATTTTCACTAAATAAAAAATATTTTTGAGAGTAAAATAAAATGACAAAAGCGGAAATTGACAATTTCCAGATTTCCTTTTATCAGAAGATGTTAAAACTTCTCTTATAAGTTTGTAAAAGGAAGATAAATTTCCTATTTTGCCGCAAAATAAAATGTTTTCACATCGTCTGTTAAACTCTTTACCATTTAAAAGTTATTACAAAAGTCAACGGAAATGTTAAATTTTATTCGCCACACTGAGCTCGTTTAAAGTTTTCGGAATATTTTTTCAGACATTTGCAAGATGTTTATTTACTTGCGATTAATTTCCACCCACAAATATTCGTGAAGAAAAATTTATACTCACAATCGCTCAAGCATTGTTAGATTGACGAATGCACCAGGTTCGATATTTTTAATGTGATTCTGATTCAAATACAAATATCTCAAATACGGTAATCCATTGAAAGCGCCTTCATTGAGTGTCGTGATTTGATTCTCATTCAGAAAAATTGAGTGAAGTTGAGTCAAACCTCTGAATGCATTCGATGGCACTTCTTTGATATGATTGTAACGCAAATCTCTGAAAAGGGAATTCAATTAAATTAAAATTTTATCTCAATACTGTAATATTAAATCTTTTACAGCAAGGACAGACACGTGGGAAAAGCCGAAAGAATAAAAATTTTGATTGTACCACAAGTGGGTGTCTTTATCAGCATTAATTTTGCTTCTTCATGTCCTCGGCTCATTTTTCATAACGCACCCCAAGGTCATTTTTTATCAGACGTTCCCATATGAATTCATTTATTTAAATGAAGATAAAAGGAAGAAGAAGTCAAATAAATTGTTTTATGTCTGGACGCAGGAGGTGGAATTGAGGTAAAATTTGTTTCTTCACTCACAAAAGGAAAATCAATAAATAACAGGAAAAAGTTGAAAGTTATTCAATGTTGAGGAATTTTCCCTCGGCAAATATTAAAAGCATTGAAGTTCGCTATCAACTTACATTATGTTGGTATCTGTCGGCAATTCCGGTATGAATTTCAACTGCTGACGAACACATCGTACTGTTCGTTGTGCACAAGAACATTTCTCTGGGCATCCTATAGCATTTACACAACTTAAAAACGAGATGCATAATAATGCGATTGTCACGACAAATTGTTTGTTTTTTGCTTCCTTCATGACTACTGCTTACTTCACTGATGGCACTATTAAGATTCCAGATTCCCTTAAGCACAATAAAAAGATTTCCCTTTCTCTTACTTGCACTTCCCAGTTTCTGATTCAATTAATTAATTTTTTCTGAGTTAAACTGCTCATGTTATGATCTTGTTCAACTTTATGTTTATGAAATGTTTTCTTATTATTTTTGTCTGGAAGGAAAAAGTGAAGACTTTTCAGTTTTCTGATATTTATGTTGCTTTACTATTGTTTCGTCATAAATTATTTTAACTGTCAGATAAAGTTCTTATCATAAAAATTCTTCCATGGTCTTTTTAAATATCCTGAGGGAATAATATCAAATCACCATCGATTCTCATAAATCTTTTGCAACATAATGTTTAGAAAGACAGGAAGAGATAAAAAAAATTGCAACAGAAGCTGAACTTCGTCAAGGAGAAATTCAATTTATTAAATAATTTTTCAATTTATTTTTTCACTCGCCATTCTATCGAGCAAAAAATCGTGATGCATGTTATTCGATAAATTGAAATCGGTTGAAATATGTTTTGTTTGCCCAACAATATTTTTATCCTCTTAGGATAACACCGAAAATAAAAATTTTTGATTCAGATTGAAGCCTCGATGGACATGAGAAAAATCGGCAGGCAAGATTAAGTATACATAAATACAAGAAGCACTTTGGAAATAAATTTTATATAAAGATATTTGGTTTGCAGCTTCAAGTTACACACCATCTCAAGGGTTTTTTTTTATATTTCTGTTGCTTTCAACGAAATCAATTTCTCCTTGTGATTGATTGAAGCGGCTGCTTTCGCCTTAAAACAATTTTATTTTTCAACAAAATATTTCACAAACTCATCGATTGTTATTTATGTTGGTTGAATTGAAAATTCCTTTTTGATTCCTTGTGGACGAGTCGTAAGTCATGTCTTGATTAATGATTTAATAAAATTCATTAAATAGTATAAAGCTTAGATAATTAAAATTTATATTGGAGAAATTTCCGCGTAAATAAATTTGTCATGTTCGTTTATTTACTTATTGAGAAATTTTCAAGAACATAAATGACAATGAAAATTTATTTAGCGATGATTTTGGCTTTTTTGAAGGTCTCCAAAATTCTTTTCTTTGGAAATCTCGATATGCATGTACCAAGCTATCTAAATCTTCGCTTCAGACGTTACTCGTAAATCATAAGAAACTGGAAGAGTCTTCTTCCGATAAAACTGTGCTTTCATCTGCTTCTGTCGACGATAAACTATAATGCACAATTTGTTTGCTCAAGCTGAGAATTGTCTTGCAACTAAAAACACACAAAATAAAATGAAAACTGTGAGATAAAACATGATTTTAATTATAGAGTCTCGAATAATTTTTTTTTTTTTATAATTTTTTTAATTCTTTNAAAAGTATCGTAAAATTGAGAAAAGTTGAGTGGGTGTATCAGCCGAATGAATTTGCTAAATAAATCGAAAGCCCCCCATGAATTTCTTCATAATTTTCTTCATTAGGAACTCGTCTTGAAAAAGGTTATACAATAAACCTAGAAATTATTATGAAATCCCAATGAAATATTCATCATTCATAATGCAAAATCAAACAAACATTGGAGATTATTGATTTTCCATTACGAGTTCAGACAAACACACCTTGATCTCGTGTATCAATCCTATCAATCTGCAAGGTTCCATCAACCGCAACACGAACCCTTAAATCGCTCGAATCAATTTCATTCGAGTTGAGCATCCATTTAATTTCAGGTTTGGGATCACCTTCAGCTGTACATTTAAAAATGGCAGATGCTCCAAAAGTGACTTCAACATCATTTGGATTTTGCAATATTTCAGGTTTTTCTATTGGAAAGAAAATAAAAACATCGCAGAAAAATAGAAATGAAAGTTAGAAAAACGCCAAAAAATTTGTAGTCAACTCAACTGCAATGAAAATCCTCTTCGGTCATGTCGACTAAGTTCTTCCCTTCCATAAAGTCGGGTGATTTACAGTTTGCCGAAGCTCTTAAATGATTTCTCGTCGCATGTAAATGCTTCACAAGCCACATCACAGAACAGTCACATTCTAATAAATTGCTATCTAAACGAAGCAAGTTTAGCGAATTCATATTGTCGAATGTTCCAAATGGAATCCTTTGAATCTTATTTCCATATAAATTCCTGAACAAGGATAAAAGAATTGCAATGAGGATCAAGAAATGTAAATGACTAAAAAATTTCTGTATAAGAATAAATTAACGAAAAGGCAAAACTTCTTTTTTTAAAATCGAAAGATTTTCTTTTTTTTTAATTTATCTATATGATGAATTTTCACCATCACT